>OZ005689.1:8768560-9368560 GCA_963930775.1 Cliona cf. orientalis | reverse complement strand
ATTTCTTTAAAATAAACGGTGTAAATCAACGATCCGGGCCTACATGTCAAGAAATGCGACAGAGTTTCCAAATAAAAAAATCAGGTATATTTAAAATTTAAAGTTTTTACAAGGGATGTTTAGTCATAAGTATGGCAAGGAAGAACTTTGTATTTCTGCATCAAGCTGCCCTTCCTCTCCACTATATTATTATATTATGTGTACTATACTAACATAGCTGTTAGTACCCAATTCTCATTACTATAACACTGAACTTATGTTCCACCATTGATCTTGATCAGGATCAAAGGTCTTTTTCTCCATGCATCTTTAAGTTACTGAATAATGGTCTGGGAATCATTGTGCCAAACATACCATACGCAATACAAATCTATGGAAAGATCCATATCACATGATGATTAATAATATTCAGTTGCATACTGCTTCCAATGAATTGACCTTTGATCCCATCTATAGTTGCAGAGATGCATAAAATAATGTTAGCTACTTTCTCCAAGGGCTTATAGACTCAAGGAGAAGAGGGTATAATATATTATGCAAGTAGGCACCTGACAAAATTCATAGTAATAGTGTAGAAATCTTCAGCTACTCATAATGAAATACAGACAGCATCTACGTATTTCTACAATAATTATTATTATTAGTCAAAAACCATTGTTTGATCTGAATTTTGCTAGGTACACAGGATAGTATCACTATTGCAGTTACATTCCGGGCATGCAGCCCTCTTCCCCTTTGGGCAAGAGTATACATGTATAAGAGGAGATAAAGAGAGTATCCTACTCTGTAACGTATTGCCCTTTGCCATATATGTACAGAGGTCGATGTGGCCAGCACTATCAGCCATTATATATACTAGGTTACCACTAATCACCCATAGTATTTTAGCGCTTATCTTTGCTCACTTTGTTTAGATAGATCACTACTGTGCCCTCCAAGTACAAGCATGATGATATATCGGACGTTTGTGGTGGGTTTGCGTGTAAGAATGTGTAACTGGTCCATCACCTCCATACTTGGCAAAAGGGTGTTTACACACAGCAATTAATATTAATTTGGAAGTAAGATACTCTCAGCTCTCCTCTTTTATACTGGTACTCTTGCTTTGGGGTCTATAAGCCCTTGCTTTCTCACAGATTTTACTACAGATATGAAAGTACCGCTTAAAGGATTCTGTGTACACATCCTAACTCCCCGTGGCTCATTTCCATATATAGTTTTGCCCCAGAATAATACTGATTGCATTTGTGGATATCCTGTGCTTGAAACCTGCTCTACTCCAAGGGATTGTTCATGTGGAAATGACACAATATTCAGGGACTCACTGGTGGTCTGCTCAAGGACATTTGATTTGAATAATGTAACTTACTACGCAGTATGCTTTTACAACCTTACAAAGGAAATGAATAATACCAATATACATATGTATGAAAGCATTAAGGAGTGCCACGAATGCACTGGGCCTATGCAATCAGTGCGTCGAAATGTTCCCTATAGAATATATTTTAAGGCATTCAAGATTATTGAAGGTGAGCATCCAAATTAATATGTCATTACTTTCTGAGATTATATTCAACTTATTTTAGTTCTTCCTAATGAACCGAATATAATACCGATGAATCTAAAAACAGGAAATATTTGTTTCCAATCAGAAAATTCAGAAGACATACAACTAACGAATTTCATTGTTCGCATATTGGATATTACAAAGCAGATGATTTACAATAAGATAATATTAGCTAACAATAATTCAGTTGTGTGTACTTCAGTTGGTGATTTGCTTCAAGATAGCATATGCTCACCATTCAATATCACTGTTGAGGCTCACAATCAGCACGGAAAAACTGTATCTTACAACTTGACTGAGCCATTTAACAATTCTGGTGAGTTCTCTTATTCTTCAAATATTGTACATGATCTGGTAATGCAATTGAATTTGGTGGATATTTTAGGTGTATGTTCCTGTATATCAAAAAATGGTAAGTACTGCTGGATGGTCTATAGATACCCCCATAATTTGTATGTTAATTTGCTCAGTTATGATATCTAAACCACAAATCGAAGTCACAAATGATGTTAAGCAAGTACGAGTGGTAATAAATTGCAATACGACTTACTTGAGAGAAGTGTGGCTATCTGTATCATTGGGTGTGAAAATTCGCAATGAAAGTGTACTATGTTCAAAGAATCAATCCGCCTACTTCCATGGCCTGACTTGTGGACACAAATATTTCGTATCAGTATTTTGGTATCATATGGACGAGAATCAGTATCATTTACATCCTTGTGTTCTACATCAAAACATATCATATACTCACGAGCATAAGAATTGCTCAGGTATTAATTTTAGTTAATAACAGTATTATACTATAGATATAATTTCATTCACATACCACGCAGAAAATGGATCTCCATCTGGAAATTCTGAAGCAATTGTTATTGGTGTTGCAATAGCAGTGATTGGTATCATAGTGTTACTAATAGTGACTCTTGTACCTGCTTATTTTAAGCATAAAAATAAAAAACAGACTCAGGAAGGATATCATGTTCAATACATTCCCGAGTAAGTACTGCAATAATAGATATCCCACAATAGTTTTATTCCCTTTTACAGCTCCAGGAGAAATACTACACAAACGGATAATCATAGCAACTGAACAATCATTACTATAATAACTCTTATTTACAGTGCATTATGCTTGAGCTTATATGTTATTATTATATTATTATTATGAGGCTAGCTATAATATTATTATGGTCTTCATTGCTCAACTTAGCTGTAATGTAAATAATAATTATTATACCCTAATCCCTATGCAAGTGACGATTCTAATTTTGATAGAGTAGCTAAACATTGAATAATGTGATTTTTTGAGAGAAAGAGCTACTTGTAAAGATTGAATGAAAGAAAGTAATAAGGAGTTCAGCCTTGTCAGTGTCAGAGGTCACATTGGATTTGTTGAGAGAAACACTAAGGGGAATGGAGTGGCTCTTACACAAAGTTCGAATGTAGTCGTGTAGCTATGAGTTATGTGATCCAGCAAAGGATTGCCAATGAACTAGATAGGATTCGTAATTAAATATGGCAAGTAGTATCTTGCTGTGGCATTCAAAGTGAAGGTTATTTATTTTGAGTTTGAGATGAGGTGTTGCATGCTTGGTGAATCTTTTCTTGGTCGAGCTAGGCATTTTGAAAAGTGCCTAAGCTTGGGTGTGTACCAGCAGGGGAATTAGTGTCTTCTAAGTCTGACCTTGGGTATGAACAGGTGCATGGCAGTATCAATAGAGTTCTTTATCTTAAACCATATCAATATCCTGACTTTGGAAGCATGGGGAGTAATCAAAATTGGTTAGATATGATATTAAGAGGCTATGATCAGGAATATGATGTGATGAACCATTGCCAGGGATAATTAATACAATAAAAACTGGATGGCTCTGGTTGTGGGGGCAAGCGCCTTCACTGCTCCCCCCCCCCCCCCCCCCCCCCCCCGCCCATTTCCTACGCCAATGAAATAATAGTAGAAATCCTCAATACCCACAGTGAAATCCAGACAGAAGCTGTTAGTACTATAATTAGTTACAAATCACTGTCTATCTCAATTTTGCTAGGTACACAGGACAGTATGGCAGTTATTATTAGTAGTACATGCCCTCTTCCCTTTTAGGGTCCATAATATATAAGCCCTTGGATTCATATTATTATGATTCCTAGTATCAATATCTCTTAAGAGCTTAGATAATCAATAATATTAGAAAATAGTGCATGGTCCAGACAACAAGAAAAACTTTAACCGAGCTGTAGCTGTCCAGGTACTTAGCTACTCTACTATGGTGGCAATTTGGATTCCATGCATATTGGAAATAGCTATTGGGTACTCTAGTAACTAAGCTATAATTAGTTGACCATTAGTCTCGTTAATGAGCCATATTATGACAGGTGGGTGCCAAATGTCAAATCTGCCACTCCCAGGTGGAATTTGGGAATGGAAAAAGGTATGTAAGTGGGAGGGTTAATGGCTGAACGACAGCAGAGACAGTATCTACGTATACTAATGAATGATCACCAACTGGCACAATTTACTGTGCAAGGCAGAGCCACTGGAAAACAACTGGGCACTGGCTCCTATGGATCAGTGGAAGAGGTAAAAAATAATGAAATAAAGAATAAATTATTAAAGTAGCTAGCTATTATGAGTATTGAGCGTTGATTTTGTGATTTTTAGGTTGAAGTGAATGGTCTTATATGTGCTGGAAAGAAGATTCATGATGTTCTCGTTGATGCTGGTAACATTCGAGTGGAAAATGTTGCCAGCAAATACGTGCAGGAATGCCAGCTGATGTCCGACCTTCGTCACCCCAATATCACGCTGTTTCTGGGTGTGTGTTTCCTCCCCGACTGCCAACTCCCTGTGCTGCTGATGGAGAGACTGGATGGGAATCTCGATGATCTGATTGAAACAGCCCCCAACATTCCTCTAGCATTGAAACGATCCATTCTGGAGGACGTGTCCAGGGGCCTTCTCTACCTGCACAAACACACTCCTCAAATCATTCACAGGGACCTGACAGCAAAGAATGTGCTGCTGACCTCCTATTTCGTGGCTAAGATCACAGATCTGGGGAATTCTCGTATTGTGGACCTACAGCCCGACCAGCTAGCTAGGACGCTGTCTCGATTACCTGGGACACTAGTCTACATGCCTCCCGAGGCTCTTTCATCACCAGCTCACTATGGCCACAGCCTTGACATCTTCTCGTTTGGTCATCTGGCTCTCTTTACTCTCACACAGGTAGAGCACTAAATTAAAGCTAAAAGAGAGAGGGGGATAGATTATAAATGTTATAAGTACCCACTCTTAGCCACCACTTCACACAGCGCTATTTGCATCTAACAATGGAATTTTTGTTATAACAATACTAGCTATTGTAATTATTTTCCATAGGTTTTTCCTGGTAAACTCTTAGGGCACACTTATCCTTACCCCAACAATCCTAGGGAACTTTTGGCTCGCTCTGAAGTGAGGCGTCGAGGAAACTACTTTGAGTGTCTAGAGAGAGAGAGTTACACAGGGAGAGTGCAGGCTACCCTTTGGTAGGTGTGGTCAAGCCGTGTCTGGAGAATATCCCAGAAGAGAGACCCACAGCTGAGCAGCTGGTGAGACTGTTGGAGGGACTGAAGGGAGATAATATCGAAGGGACGTGTGGTGAGCTAACGATAGTGGATGCTGCAGTGAGGCAGGTGAAAACGGCCATGGCTTTGAAAAAGAGCAAAGAAAAGGTTGACGAGTTGACAGTAAAGGAGGAGGAGATACAACAATAAATAATGTTTAGCTAATAATATCTCTGCAAACATTTAATTTTATGAATCTGAATCTACATAATAATTATTGTTATTGTACATAAATGATTGTAGTTCTGTAGTAAAATTAATGCAGTAGTGGTATTATCCTGCAAGCAGATACCATATATATAATTCGTATCTGATTCAATATTAAACTACTGTTTTTCCACTGTTAGTGTTATCATCTGCTGTGGCATACACTGGAGCCTCTGGTTTACTAACAGGGAACTCATAGGGAGCTGGACATCCTGTTGCATGTTGATGATATGTTCCCTTGTAACACAACATAAGGTATCGAATTGAATGTAATATTCATAACAAATCCTGGATCAGAAAGTTGAACATTTACTTCTTCAGTTGTATCTAGTAGAGGAATTAAAACCATGCATAATCATTAATAGATGACATAGAGTGTCTTACAATTTTCTTCAATTAATAATAAGGGTCGAATCTCTTCACATACATAATCTGATTCTTTGTCAACGGCTTCTATCTTTAGAAAGAGGGAACCACCAAATCTTGTATTATAAAATTTAGTTGATACTATTTCTGCTGTTTGTAATCCAGTCACATTCATAACATCAACAACCAAATTATTGCAGCTAATAAATTTTAGCTGGAACTGGCTACAATTTTTAAACTTTGGTATCCATGTGATGACCTAGCTTCTTCTCTCTCTTAAAATTAAGTTGTTGATGGTCAAGATGAAACTCGGGAATCAGCATCACTTTAGTGAATCGATAAAAGCTTGCTAAATTCAATTCATTGTGAGTGTGTGCACAATTACAATAACATTGATTGGACTATATGCAATATTATTATGTTAACCAATAATTTAATAGATATTGCATGTGCCACATTGACACTGTAGTGGTATAAAACCACAAATTAATTTAAGTTGTATAATAATTATAATATGTGACCCACTATAAGAAAGGGACCATTGGGTAAATTTTTTTTTTTTGCGTATAATACTTTATGCAAACTTAGCATAGGATACACAATAGTTTAAAACCTAATACATGTGTGTACCCCAAATAAAAATTAATATGACACAAGAACAGAAATAAATATTATTATTATACCTACAAATTAGAAATAAATGATTTATAAGAAGTACAAGTTACAGTTTTATTATCAAGCATGTTCCAATTAGACACAGTGTGAGGAAAGAACGAGTACATATAAGAATTTGTGTGTGCTCGCGGTCTTGACAGCTGCAGGGAGTGCGAGTTCCTGCTGTTACGACAGCTTGGATGGTATGACCAAGAGCCTTCTGGCAGAGGTTAAAAATGTGGAAAAGATGAAGATTTCTCAATTTTATGTTTCTTAAGTAATTTTTTTGTTTCATATTTTACAAATATTACATGCAAAATCTAAATAATTATTAAAAATGTGTGTTTTCTGAAAAAACGAATGATTCTACTCAAGTGCATAAAAATGGCCATAACTCCACTTATATGATCAATATTTTTAATATATGAAACTTGCACCGTTGGATTCAGCACACATAGGGCTATCAATCCATGCCAAAAACTCATTTAAAAAAATCCCCAATGGTTCCTTCCTTATAGCTGATCACATATTAATATTATTATGAAGGTTGCATTAACTGCAAGAGTCTAGTATGTACCAAGCTACAACTCTTCATTGAACAGCTGGTCCTAATAAAAATAATATGATACTGCCACATAATAATACTGCATGCAGTAACTGTTATACTAACAGTAACAGTAACATAGTAATTATTATTATTACAAGATCAAAGTATAATTATATATTATTGTACTATGACTAGAGTGAAGATCAAAGGCACCGCCTGTAGCATATACAATGTAAACCACTGTCTGCCCACTGTGCAAACTGTGGAGTAACCACAGCCATGGTATAACTGCCATATACCACAGCTGGCAGATAACGCATGTATTTACTATGGGCATAGAGCCGTGGTATAACTTCCATATACCACGGTTGGCGGTCATAGTACAAGCTACTTAGACTATAGCCTTATCGTGATTTATTTGAATTGTATGCTCGAGGCGTGCATTTAAACCATTCGCCTCGTGGTTTAAATGCCCGCCTCTCGCGTACAATTCAAATAAACCACTCAAGGCTATAGTCTAACTATAACTTATACCGCAGTGCCACTAAATTAATTAATCCATGGTAATGACAATTATTATTATATAGATTTTCTAATTAAAAGCCCTGTTTGCACACACCGATCCAGATTAAACTGAACTGTGTTTACACACTATATAGTGTTCAATCCGGATTAACATTTTCGTGGCCCATTACTTTACATGTAATCCACTTTTAATCCACATCAGGATGTGGATTCTAATCCGGATTAACTAATCCAGATTAAAAGTGGATTAAGGCGTTTACACAGAAACTGGATTAGTTTAATCCGGATTCTAATCAGGATTAAGGGCTTAGTGTAAACGGGGCCATACAGGCATAATAATATTATTATAGTATATATACCTTGTAGGGTCTTGTCAATAATTATGAGCTGTCCGATAGAACTATTTTTAAGTACACGTGATCTAGACTCATGAGCAAGATACAGGCATTGGAAAGTTGTGCCATTCATGTTTTCTGTCACTTCTGTAATCAACAACCCATATGAAACCGGAATGTAGTCATCAGGCAGGCTGGATACCTCATACAGTATAGAATTTATCTTCCAAAGATGATTATTGAATGAAGAATATTATGGATTTGAGCATGGAATAGATACATTGCGTTCACCAATTGCTGCTGTGATATTTACTGGACCGATTAATCTCTGGCACGTGGCAGCTAATTGTAGTGAAAGTATGGCATCATTTATAACAAAAATTATTATTATAATACTTACTGTGCAAACCACAGGCAAGGAAATACAGCAATATCACCAATAGGGAAGCCATGTACCTATCAATGATGCCTGTACCAACAAATTAATTTGTAGCTTGAAATACACTCGCGAATATATACTGGTTGGTGGGGGCGGGGCGACGGTCAGGTAAAAACATAGTTATTGTACCGATCGTGCCTGTATATGGTGTTGTCCTGTACGTGGCCTGCCCGTGCATAATCTCGATGTATTAACCATAGGGGAATATATAGTCTATAGTATGTATACTAAGCTATCGTAGCTAAATGAATTCACGCTGTCATACCTTCCATGCATAATAATTATTATTATGGTATGTCGCACGTACGTAGATCTACACCATATAAGCTAAATAGACTGGATCTAGCATATTTCAGCAGAAAGGGTGCTTAGGAACGTGCATGGAATAGTGGAATGGTGGAATGAGCCGTTAACTACGGAAGCCGAGAGGTGCAATCCGACACCATCGCCGACGTTGTCGCCGACATCATCGCCGACGTTGTTGTCGCCGACATCGTCGCCGACGTCGTTGCCGCCGTTGTTGTCGCCGACGTTGTCGCCGACATCATCGCCGACGCCATCACCGACGCCATCGCCGATGCCTTCGCCGACGTCGATCGTCGCCGACGCCCGACATCTTCGCCGACGTCGGCGCCGATGGTCATTATTCTTATCATTGATTTGATGAGGCACACCACAACAGGTGCAGCAAGATATAGTATCGCCGATAACATCGTCGACGCCTTCCAGATACCATCTCCGACAGTATCGCCGACACCATCATTGATATCTTCGCCGATGCCATCGCCGACACCTTCGCCAACAGTATCGCCGATACCATCGCCGACACCATCGTCGACATCTTCGCCGATAGTATCGCCATTCTGTAGACAGCAGCACCGTAACTACTTCGCTGATAGTATTGATAGGTAGCTAGATCTATTATGCAACAAGAATGTACTTCGGAAGATGTGGTCTCTCCCTCGGGCATGTCATATTACTGGATATTAGCTACATCATGTAGCGGGGATGCACTAATTGTGATGTGTTTTACCAATTCTGAATCAATAATAATAGCTAGTATAAATACACAGATCGAGATATTACTTGTGCAAATTTTGCCCATCCTCTGTTAATTACTCTCTTGGAAGAAAAGGGAGTTCGAAGTCATCATCGCTATCCGCGGCTGTCTTAAAATTGAACGTCTGCGCATGCTCAGCTCTACCCACAATAACTAATGTACAAAAAGTACGCATGCATGCTCAGCCCCGCCCACCGCATTAAGAGCCTCGAGTTCGCAGCACATAAACTCGCCCTTGTGTTTGTTTAGTATTATAAAGAGAAGCGTTTACGCTACTCATATGGTTGGCGTAAAATCTTTCCTTTATTATGTTATAATAATGTTCAAACACAAGGGCAGATATGCGCCAAAATACCTTGCGTAAAATGTAGCCGCTATGTACAAAACGGCGAACGTGGCCTTAAATCTCCCCTTTAGCTAGGTCTAAAAGGAACACTGGCGTAAAATGTTCCTTTTAGTAGGTCTAAGGGAAATATTTCCTAAAATACGCCATTTTCTACATAACCGTCGGCGACGACGTCGGCGAAGGCATCGGCGATGGTGTCGGCGACGGTGTCGGCGATGATGTCGGCGATGATGTCGGCGATGTTGTCGGCGATGGTGTCGGCAATGGTATCGGATTGCGGCGGATTGCCCCTCTCGGCTTCCGTAGTTAACGACCCTGAACCAGTTTTAGCTGTTAGTCTGGAGCGAGACTAATATTATAATTGGGCATGCGCACCTTGTACGTCTTATTTGAGAGCTATGAGCATCAACATCTCTACAGAGTATAAGCAGCGCCACAAAATCTATAATCATGAGACCATCATGAATATTAAATGAAATCTGTGCCATCATGCCATAGATGTGTTGGTTGTGCATGGCTATTAATTATAATAGCTAGCTATAGAGTAAGCAATCAAACTTGATTCAAATATATATCAGCCACCACATATGTAAAATCGGATGCCTGTACCTCAGGAATGGAAAGATCTATGATCATGCACCATTCTTGTGCTGACTAGTAGCTCTAGTCAAATGCTGATCATAATTATACCAAATTCAAGGTCTCTGCCATAAACCATAATAATATTATTATTGTGTGAGCTAGAGACAAAAATTCTATATTCACCTATCTGATGTATAATATTCATGATTTATTTAATAATTTTCAGATGTTTGTATCAAATTTCAGACAATAAGTTGGTTCCCTCACCATGTGGAGTGCCATGCAGATTTATGATCATGCACATACCCTTGCTGTCACTGGCCACCAAATTTTAGCGGCCCACAGTGTAACTTGAATCGAATAATATTATAATATATGACAAGGCTTCCTCGTGTCATCAATATTCAGATATTTTTTATGGAAATCAGGTGCAAGACTTGGCTGAGTTTCAAAATTGGGTAAAAGCGTTAAATTCAGACAAATACAGCCTATATTTATATTATGTTCTATTTGTGATTATCCAAGGGTTGCAAGTTTAAAGTGATTGGTTCAGAATTTGTCGGAAAAATGGAACAAAAGTGGCTGAATATTGATAATATGAGTAGAATCTATTTAAACCCTTGTCACATTCAATTACAGAAACATTTTAGGCTAAACTTTGGTGGTCAGTGACAGCAAGGGTATTATAATAAGTGATCATACGTATATTCCAAATTTGGCATTCCACACATCAATCTCAGACTGGTAATTGCATATTAAATCAGACGGGTGAACATTTTTGTCTCTAGCTCAACACATACTTTATCACAGAGACTATATATGGATTTGGTATGTGATCAGCATTTGACTAGAGCTACCATGCAGTCAGCACATTGTCAAGAATTGTGATCATTAAATAATAGCTCTTTCTATTCCTGAGATACAGGTGTCTGATTATAATATGTAATATATATTGCTTACTCTACCTGTGGATCACGTGTTCTTGATAAGAGAAGCTTATCTGATGTGTACCTATTATAATATTAGAATTTCCCTTTCGCCCCAGCACCTCATGACCAGTTGCTCCCAGGCTTGCAACAAATAGGCACCAATCCACATAGTAGAATTTGATATTCAATCTGCATGTGCTGGATATAGCTAACTGTACATCGAGACCATCAGTAATAATATTTGTGCTCTGTGGTTGAAATTAACTTTCAAATTCATTGTCTGTCCTCTACATCCCTGATCTTATTCTCTCTCTCTAATCTGAAGTTCATACAGTGTATAGTGCACACATGCGAATAAGTCACTCTAATAATAATAATAGGTGAGTACAGGGTTGTTAGTCATAGTCGTCTATTCCATAGTATACGACCATGCAGTGAACATGAACACGTAAGAGACACACACTTGTATTCCAAGGGTAGAAAATAAATCTCATTAAAAAAATTCATAGGAGCAAGCCTGGGAGCCAGTTAAAATTAAATTTAATATCAGAAACTAGCTACTTAATGTTGCAACTGAAAAGTGAGCTAAAATTAACCTGTACATTGTCAATATCTTTTGCCAATTTGAAAGCATTTTTGTTCCTCCATGATCACGACAATGTCATTTGTGAAAAGAGAAGCATGCATGCAAGACTCTTATCCCGCTTTTATTAATATAATAATATACTATACAGCTTGGATGTTAAAGTTCCTGGATGATGCTGTCACCTGCAGCATTCGGCTAGATGCTCAAGCCATCAGGCCCAACTCATCAAAGAAACATAAGCTGTAGACTTGTACACATTGTCAAGTGTAACGTACAGCTTGTACTACGTACAATAATTGGCAGGGGAGGCGGAACAGGGGGCAGTCGCCCCCCCCCCCCCCCCCCCCCAAATTAAGATCAGTGGGCCTTGTTCCCCCCAAACTGGATGGCTATAGTTAGCATATACACTGTGCATGTATTTCTGGCAACTCACCTATCATCAATTCAAGTTCATTGAACCAAAAATTCTAGTGTAATAGCCATGAAGGTGGACCTAACTAGCTAGCTATAAGCTCTGTATACTGAACTGTGCTAAATATTATATTATGACATTTGTTATAAACTTGTGGGTGCCGCTGACCGCCCCCCCCCTCCCCCAAACTGACCTACCCTCAGCCGCCCCTGATTGGTACAGTAACAGCTTGATTGATATCAACAAGCAAACTTATCATCTTTAGAAACAATGTATGGAGCAATAATGAACAATAATTATTATACATAATAGCATAATAAATCAACTAAAGCAATGTATGTATAGGAATGACATAGTAACATTAATTTATATAACCAATTCCTCTTTTCATTAATCTGTACTACTATAACCATACCTTTCATGTTTATATCGTCGACATATTATGAATATTATTAACACTACTATGAAAGTTATGCAGACCAACAGCACTAAAGGAACTCCTAGTGCATACAGCAGAGTAATATGATTATCATTATCTCCACCTGAAATGTAGTTTAATCAGTTATAACAATAATTGTTTATTATTAAAACTCATACATACCTTGACATGAAGGTTCTACCAATTCAGTCACTATGGTACATTCTGAACCTCGCTCTGGAGCTTGATAATATGCATACAATATATTAAATTTTTCACTATGAATGGATGATGTAGCGACTCGAGTAACATCTCTGCAGGTAATTGAATCGTTTTGTTCGTTGTTCACACTAATTAGTAATTGCACACGTGATTCATAATTAGATAGTTGACTGCAGTTAACTTGAACTTCGTTGTTATCTAAAGTCAGGTCAACAATCACTGTAGGAGAAATAATTATATATTAATATTATGATAATAATTATTACCTTACCATTCTTTCTTATACATGTGCATGGATCTAAAAGGGTAGAATTTGTCAAATTATGGTAATAATTATCATTATTAATTTTGTAACTGTTTGTACCTTTAGAATTGTTATGAGATTCAATAATAATATCAGTCGTCGAGATACCAAAGAAGCTGTGTGCCTGCACTATCAATGTATAGGGTGAGCATACAGACTGTTGAATCCTTTCAGCAATATTTACTGAGTTTGAAGTATTGGAATAACGTTTATTAAACACGTCTTGACCTGATGCATCTCTGACGATTACTTGATAGTAATCAACTAAGATTCCATTATTATATTCAGATATAAATACAACTTGTCCCGTTTTATTATTGAAGTTCACTGTGGGTGAGTTTGCAAGACCTATATAAAGAGATAGTGAACATAAAGTCATTAAAGCATCCCTATTCCCAGATTTTACCCTGGAATATATCCATACGCTTGTATACAGAAACTGCTATATTGACTCCCCATACATACACACATGTGCCTAGGGCTAATAAGCTTCAAACAAATCACAGGCAAGTCCACTCTACATGCACGTACAGTTGCATTTGTTATCCCCTACTTTTGCCATAAATGACAATTTGAAAATACACTGACAATCATTTGCAACAGGGGGGAAACGTAGCGAGCTCCCCCCCCCCCTCCCCCAGCTTGTTATAATAATAATATCACATATAAAAATACAGCAGGGCCATTATTCAAATTTGATTATGTACTTACCTAATAAAATTTTGAACGATCTGTTGTATCTTCTGATGAAGACATTAACTGGAAGACCAATGTCATTCGTACAATATCGTAAAGTTTCAAAAAAATGAATAACAGATTCATTCATTGCAATACTCAAATTTTGGAAACAAATCTTATAGGTGTGTGGATTTTCTGAAACTCGTGATGCACTTATAGAATTTAAGAATTGTGTTTGATTGATACAATAGCATGCTGATAAGTCAGAAGTTGTATTAAGCGAAAAAATGACAAGAGGACAGAAACAATCCGGTCTGTTGATGGTATCATTTAAATATGGCAACACTATCACAGGAATGGATTCTGATGTTATGTTAGTGCATCTGCCATCGAGAGATGCTATAATTAAGACATCGGTTATATCTGTGGATAGATAGGAATCATAATAATATTATTATTAATTTTGAATATACCGTACCAGATGTGTTGACTTCTATGTATCGAATTGCCTCCTGGCATACATCTCCCTCATCATCTTGAGAATCCAAAGTTAATAGTAGTAGTTCAGGATCACTACCATTGCTTAATAATCCTTTTGTTGGCACTGTGATGATATTTCTGTCAACAGTTTCTTCCCAATGGTTTATATGCTCACCATCACAGGTTATTGAAGTGATTCGATAGTTGTTACAAAATGGTGATGATCCTTTCCACGCAAAGTTTTTTTCACTTTTATCAAAAAAAATGCGTTGATGGTCTAAGTTGATTGTTTGACTTTGGTCATAATTTATTAAGTTGTTATTAATAGAATGTTGATACTCTGCAAAATATTGTATATAAAATTTGATATCCGTCACAGTGATGCTTATTATTGATAAACCAATACCATATTATTGTGGCAGATCATAAGTGTAAACTAATATTAATTTATTTTCTGATTAGCCTTGTGTCCTAAGCAAGATCCATGACTCGTGGATAGTTAAAACGTGTATTCTAGTAGAACACTTTGTGGTCTGATAATCCACTCTCTGTGGTTTGTATTTAAATATAATATTCCCTCTCTCTAGTTTTTGGATGGCAATTAGTTTTTGTAATCTCTTGAGCCATTTATTATAACTTTATTGTATTTAATGGTTTTGTTGCCAAAAACAGCTGCCTATGGGCAATGGCTGGGAATTGTATTTACACTCCACAATAATCAAATTTGTAAATTCTTTTATGCTCAGAGTTCTGCCTATTATTCCAGCATGCCTGTAAAACAATTTTAATATGCTATTGTAAATGATCAAAATATGCACAAAAACACAAGATTAAGTAACTCATCATAGAGTAGGTAGACTCTATAAATATGAATGGCCCAGATATGCCATACCATAATTCGCAAACATTTATATATTTCTAATACAAAAAATTTGTGAACGAAATTAACATTAATATAATTATGGTCACATGATACGTAATACATTTTAATAACTCAGAGCAACTTAAATTTTATTTTCATATTTATGATCTATGCCAGAATGCCTATCTGTCAAGCCCCCACACACCCAGTCTCGATTGGCTGTGTTTGGAACGCCATTTTGATCTATAATCTGCATAATTTTGCTCATAATGTGTTAACTAATTGCCATGGTGAAGTCAATGACATGTGACAGCAGCCAACAGCATTGTGTATCAATTGTATGGCAAACTTCTGTTTCGGGAGTGAATCTTAGAAGCTAGTAAGTTTATAGCTTCTCTGGGCCATCAAGTCATAAAACAGCTGCGATACATAAGCTACCACAGAGCACGCGGGTATGTGCTCCACGAGCTCTCTACTTTTTTTTATGCATTGTCACATCTTGAATCATAATTATAGAGGTCTGTAAGTAGTCTTGCCTATTTAAGAAAGATTTTGACAAACGGGTTCTACCTTTATATAGCTAGTACTGGCAGACATTATATCAGCCTAGCTATATGTGGTCAAGATCAAACTACACCCCAATTCTGCATGAGCCTATTAGGCTCTAGCTTTCTGATTAACGCTAAACTTATGCTAATAATATAATTGGTTATGTCTGCATGTACATTTCAACTGACAAGAGATTGCTTACCCTGTTGAGTAGCCTTAACTGTCAAGGTACCAATAGAGCTATTTTGAATACCATTACGTCCGTTGTCACGAAAGCACTGGAAAGTAGTTTCATTCATTTCCTCAGTTATGGTTGATATAAAAATGCCATACGATACTGCAGTCATTCCTCTTGGTAATGCATGAGCTGCATAATACTCTTTATTAATGCTCCAATGTGGACTATACCGGCCAGGGAAAGGGCATGGAATGTGGACGTTATTTTCACCAACAGTCCTGGTTATGTTGAAAGGACCTTTCAAGTGGATATTCTGTTCACTCCTAGCAGGTGAATCTATATAAGAGATATTCAGTATTTTAGTATAATTATAGTATTGTAATGGTACCTATAACCACATCCAAAACAATTACTATTATTCTTACTGTTTATCCATGTCAATAGAAGACTTAGTGTGATAATCGAGGCTAGATATAGCATCTTGAATCAGAGTTCATTACTATACACTTCATGAAAATTACTTTTGATATAAAACGTGCAGGTCAGCTTGAATTATGCAATATAAGACTGCATGACATTGAACTATAATATTATTCAATGACATGTGACAGTGGGACCTCATAATTATTATGAATATTACTTTATATACATACATGCCAGGTGTTCATCAAATCATTTTGTTGTAAATACTTACTATTCATTGTTAATGAAATGCAAGTGCCAAAAGTCTGGCATTAAAAATAGATTCATAATAAGGATAGTATTTTAATAGATTGAGGCACACTTAGTCTATCTTGTCACACATCAGATATTCTGTTTGATGCATCGGTGTGTGCATATATACGTAATATTAACATAATTTAATTTGCTGGTATGCACTAACTATAAATTAATGTGCAATGTCTATGCATAGGTAGTATTATATCCCATATATCATACAGAGGGGGGCATGAGTTCCCCCTCTCCCCAGCATAATCAGTAGTAAACTTACAGCTTTGATGTTTTAGAAGTGATTTGCTAAATTTCATCATAAAAATGCAAATCTATTAATATCAAGGGAAAAAGTTTCCCTCTCCAAATCAAAAATTCTATATAAATATAAGATTTGCCTGCTGCTGTTATTATTTCCTTATTCATGATCGAGATCAGTTGCCCATCATTGAATATATTGCAATTAATTTGCTACTTGAGTATGTTGCAGTCTAAGATCACTCTTTGTCTATTTCTCAATATGCATAATAATTTAATATCAATTGGAGAATATCCCAATAATATTATGCTCATACTAGAACTCACTGAAACACATGTATGAACTGCCATCATGAAGCTGTATGCCTAGCATTATAGCGAGTATAATAATATTATACCACATATATTCAGACTCCTTCATCCTGAACAGGTCCCAGGCTCATAATCAACAAAGTAATGTAATAATCAAGGTAAGGGTTAGGTAATTAAGCAGAAGTTGGAAATGAATGCACTACAGGTAAGGATCAAGTTATGAAGCAGCTTTGTAGTGTGATCTAAACAGATCACCTAGCCGTTCCATTCCCTCTACGTATAACACTGACTTGCTAATTAGTTCTTTAATACCTGTTACATTAGGAATTATGACAATAGTTTAGCATTACTAATACACTACATTAACAATAATTCATAATGATATTACTATTGTTATTATTAAAAATCATACATGCAGGTGGCAGTTTTTATATTCATGAATATATAAGATTTGATTCCAATCCTGCTACACAAAGTCACATCCCCATCCTCCATGATCAGAACATCCAGTTTTAAGCGAAGTAGATACCCATGCAGAACTGTTATATATTATTGTAGTTAGGCCAATGTTCATAAATTCGATCATATGCATCCTATAGCCATCAATCATTATAAGTATCTGTCTGTGTAATCAACTGTACTGTATAGTATAGGGCTTTCCTATATATAGAGCTATAGCTAGCTGCATTAATATCAGGAAAGAATGGTTTATACAATGTTAGGTAAAGGGTCGTCAAGCTACCTCTGTCTTCTGTGCGAATATGGAAATTGTCATCACTTTGAAAGGATAGGCCAAGGGTGTCAATAAAAGCACTTAATAATCTATTGCACTCGGTGCTATAAATAATATATACACAACAAGTATGTTTGATGTCACAATCATGGAATAATGGCTAATAAGCATGAGTTACTCACAGTAATAAAGCTCACATAAAGTCTCGTCTTCCTGCCTGCTGTACGTATGTCATACAATAATTAAAACATGTATTTAGCCCTCAAGAACTGTATGAATGCTTGCCCTGGCCCTCAGGAACATAAGGAACTGGATAATAGTATATAAATATTATGGACATGAGATCTACAATGAGGGAATATAATATTATCACATGTACTGTAACAGTACCTTGCATACCTTAGTAACCACATACATTTGGCTAGATTAGTATCATGGAAAATGTATCAATATGTGGTATTTGTTTGAAACTTATTAGATCAGCCTTAGGCGTATAATATTATGTGTATTCTAAGATAAGAGATGTTTATAAAGCAAATGAAACTAGAAGTCGAATCAATAAAATTTAATAAAGGTAAGGAGTTCTAGTATGAAGGGAAAAATGAGATTGAAATAATGGATTGGAGTGTGCATAAAATTGATAATACTACCACAACAAGTCGCTGACGAATATGTATATAGGGCAAATAAAAATTTCACCAGTTAATTAGGTTATAACTTGACTGACTCGGCTCATCACTTAGGCTATCTGCTTCTTGCCTTTGAATACTTAGATCTATAGATATTAATACGCTGATCTGGCATACACATGTGCAGTACTATCATTAATAATAATATTATATTACTTTGTAATTGCTTGCAATCAGCATAATACTGAGTATTAGTTAGACACAGAGGACAAGGGATCTACAGTATTTAGCATCCCGATGGCCCCAAGCTGTGACACCTGAGCATAGCGAGGGCGTTACTAAGGGGACAGAGGGATAGGGTAAATACTGTGGATACCATGCATTGGCCGAGGTGAGCTAAGTTATTTCGAATTTTACAACTGTTGCTATAGAAGTACAGCTACTTGCCTTGGAACCATGGATCCTATTTACAAGTAACTAAGGCCATACCAATTTGAATATATGTTTCTCGGACAGGCATGCCATCAAAAGAGACCCGGGTGGCAGGCAAAAAAAAAAAAAAAAAATCTGAATCTGATTATTATCAATGCAAAGTTCAAATAAAACCACAATACAGTGACATAAAATTAATATAAAAGCCACATGTCCGTTAACAAAGCCCCAAAACTAATTAATTTTCCATACTTTAAAAGAAGACGACGCTTAGCCACGCAGATGACACAGCCAATTCTCTAATCAAAGATAGTTAGCTCGAGCTAGAACGAGAGATCAGCTGACATGACAACAGCTTAGGCCGCATGTGCACTGTCGATTAATATGTAGAACAGCACTTATGCGCATGCGCCTCGTCGATATACAGCATTTATTATTGCCAACACTTGACCACACCCTTTTTTTTTTTTTTTTGGAATTCAGCAAAATGTGACCCGGCCGGATCCGAGAAACATATATTCAAATTGGTATGGCCTAAGTAAAAATTAATTTACAAGTAACTAAGTAAACCTACAAGTAACTAAGCTACTTAATTACCTTTTATTGACCAATCAGATTACAGGAAAGTGGCAGTAAAATTCTAATAATTAATAATTTACGCCATTCAAGAGAGACATAAATCCTTCCCATGAGTGACTCATGGGAAAAGTGACGTAAATCAATCACATGAGTCACTCATGGGTTTTGTGACGTAAATCCTTCCCATGAGTCACTCATGGTTTTTTTTTTTCCATTTTACGTAATTTCCTGCAGCAGCATGAACTTTGAACCTATTACATAGTATTAGTACAGTATTAAGCTTACTTCGTAGACCACACCCCTCGTGCAGGTCAATAACAGCTGCTCACTGCAATGGCAAAGTCCTCGATCTGTCAAATCTATCACCAGGCTATGACAGAGAACAGACCTCGTCTCTCGCTTCGCTCGAGGCTTGGTGGCCTGCTGAGCAGGCCTCTCGAAGCGCATGGCGCTTCGCGCCGTTCGTTCGAGAATGTACCTCTATGGCCACCTTTGTTTGTGCACACGGCACTGCAAATCTGACCAATCGTGGGCCTTCTGAACTTGTAAAAGAGCGCATCTTTCGTGCCCTCCAGGTTAGAACACGCAATCAGAACACGGACTATTATACTTGAAGAAAAATGATCGTCTGAAAAATATTTTTTCGTTGTAAAATAAAATAGCTGATAGTAATAAATCTATAGCACTATAAAAATTTATAAGAAAAGGACCATATAAAAAGATGGTAGTTTTGGGTTCACTACTAATTGTATAGCAGGTAGGCGCTCGTGATAGTGCTACTGGTAAGGAGTTAGCTGCACAGCCGCCGCTCGTGATAGCGCTACTGATAAGGAGTTAGGTGCGCGGCCACTTTGAAGCGCTACTGGTAAGGAGTTAGTTGCACACCTGCTCGTGTAAGAGGTGAGCAGTGATAGGTCTACTGGTAAGGAATTAGGCGTACAACCACTCATAATTGCGCTACTGATAAGGAGTTAGGTGCACACCCACAAATGATAGCGCTACTCGGGTAAGGAGTTAGGTGCACACCTGCCCCACTCATGAAAGCGCTACTGGTAAGGAGTTAGGCGAACAGCCACGCTTGATAGTAGGCATGTCAGAACCCCAAAAAAATTGCCTATAAAAAATCTGCACACATATATTATAAATATTACAAGGTTTCGGGGATCATAACTACTCATTACAATGTGCTACGAACACCAAACTTGCACCACAGGCTTCAGCAAAGATAGCACTACACTACAGTATCCAAAGTGTTGTGGTTGTAACCACTTCCGGCATTGCAGGGCTTCAGGGAAACTCCATAAATACCCATATACTCAACTACTGTGGCACACAACAGTACAAATATTGCTAATGGATAACTTCAACTTGCTCCATATTGCTCACTTCTCCAGAGCTTTTTATGCTTCTAGGGGTAACTCAAGGTGCTGATTTCAAACTTTTTAGTAGTTTCAACCATTTTTGAAGTGTTCAGTTGAAAAGAGCTCAATAAGTATTTTTCTTTGTGTAAAATAACATGTGTACATATGAGAAAATGTGTTGAAAATCTGAAAAATGAAATCAGTTTTGGCTCAAACTACCCCTAGCTAGACTATTTCTATGATGCATAGAAAGTGCACGCACTTTAAACTCTTTGTTGCTTCTAAAGAACTCAGGGCTCATCTTACACTTTAAGAATAGATTCCACTTCAGAAAACAATATTAATATGTGCATATGAGCATGTACACGTGTGAACATGTGTGTGTACCACTATGAAAGCATATATATGTGTTTGAGCGGACATCTAAACTAGTAATTTCAAAAAAATCATGCATGAAGTCAGCTTCTGGAATTCTGAGGCGGTGAAGTGTTAGCTACAGTAGCAGCCAAACAGGTATGCACACCAATTTTTTTTATTCACTAACTAGTAAGGCATGTTAAATTCATCAGTAGAATAAGTGGAGAGGTACTTACATGCTATATTTCAAGTTTGGAGTCAATCAGTAGTGTAGTTTTTGAGTAATAGGCCTCTAAAGCAATCAACATGTTACGTGCCATGCCCCTTTGGAATAGTACACACACGCTTGGCAGAAAAATTGTGATGTTTAGAAATTTTAAAACAGCCATATCTCCGCAACCACTCAGTGAAATTTTGCGGAACAAAGACTAAATTGTATCTTGAAGCCTCCTTTATTATTATGTGTGGTAAAGAAAGTGTAAGGAGTGATCTAAAAGTTTGATGTAATATGCCTATTGATAGTGCTACTGGTAAGGAGTCCAGTCGCACGTGGTACTAGTTAGACCCTCAATGACATCATGATGGGTGCCATTCACGAAAACACTATTGATGCCATTTCTTGGGTAGATATCCTAAATCTTTCATCAAAGTATTGATTTCAAATAGATGTGCATGGATGTAAATAGGCATGAATACGGAGCCTATATATTATAGTCCGGCCAGGGCTGGTGTAGCTTAATGGTGGTTTTTTGGTCCAGAGTAGATATTTTCATTTGATTTTAAAATAATATTCTTGAAATATTAATTATTATTATTATTATTATTAAGTTACTGTAGCTACTAATAAGTCAATATTATATATTTATAATATTATACAACGAAAAATATTTTTCAGACAATCATTAAACTTTTTTCTTATATAGTCCGTGTCATTACATGAGGGCATGGATACGCATTTTGGATGAGCCCGGTTGCTATGAACACGTGGTGTGGGCGGAGAGAAAGTCCGCGCTACAAGGCTCAGGATTGGTCAGAACTGTAGGGCCGTGTGCACAAAGAAGAGTGGCCTTAATGCCTCGGGCCATAGCTACAGCTCGGGTGTGTACCAGCAGAGGATCGGAATTGGCGTCTCCTAAGTTGGGTATGAACAGGTGCGTGGCAGTATCAATGGAGTTCTTTATCTTGAACCATATTAATTCAATATCCTGACTTTGGAAGCATGGGAAGTAATCAAAATTGGTTGGATATGATAAGAGGCTATCATGAATATAATGTGGTGAACCCTTACAAGGGATAATTAATACAATAAATACTGGATGGCCCTGGTTGTGGCAACAAGTGCCCCCACTGCCCCCCCCCCCTCCCCCGGCCCGTTTCTTATGCATTATTATGAAATAATAGTAGAAATCCTCAATACCCACAGTGAAATCCAGACAGCCCCCCTTGGAAGATGGCTGCCCCCTCTTGAGAGTCTGAGCCACTATATATCCATACATGTAATACATGCACAAGTAAAAGATTTAAACAGTAAAAGTGTCCAAGTGGGAGTTTTGCTTATTTTTAAGCCAAAAATTAGCTAAAGCTTCACGCTACACACAGTAGGAGACACATCCCACATCCTTGCAACATTTGACTTGAAATAGAGGGGAACCAGTGGATATTACTGACAGACTTTCCCCCTCCGAGTGCTCAGAAGCCACCAGAAACAGTCTCAGAGGTAGATATATTTAATTTTCCTGGGGGAGCATACCACCAGACCCCCCTAATATAATGAAGTTAATGAGCACAACGTCCTTCTTCATGATGGAAAAACATACTATAGTCTGCCCCCCCCCCCCCCTTGACAAAAATCCTAAATGAAACCCTGACGCTGTTACTATAATCAGTCACAAAACCAGTGATCTGAATTTTGCTAGGTACACAGGAAAGTATGGCAGTTATTAGTAGTAGTACATGCCCTTTCTCCTTTTGGGATCCATATATAAGCCCTTGGATTCATATTATTATGGTGCCTAGTATCAATATCTCTTATTTGAAAACAATAAGAGCTTAATAGATAATCAATATTCCTGCAGAAAATAGTGGTCCAGAAAACAAGAAAACTTTAACCAAGCTGTAGCTGTGGTACTTAGCTACTCTACTATGGTGGCAATTTGGATTCCATGCATATCAGAAATAGCTATTGGGTACTCTAGTAACTAAGCTATAATTAGTTCACCATTAGTCTAGTTAATGAGCCATATCATGACAGGTGGGTGCCAAATGTCAAATCTGCCACTCCTAGGTGGAATTTAGGAATGGAAAATACATAAGTGGGATCAAGGGTTAATGGCTGAACGACAGCAGAGGCAGCGTCTACGTACACTAATGAATGATCACCAACTGGCACGTTTTACTGTGCAAGGCAGAGCCACTGGAAAACAACTGGGCACTGGCTCCTATGGATCAGTAGAAGAGGTAAAAACATTGAAATGAAGTATAAATAATTATTAGAATATTATGAGTATTGAGCGTCAATTTTGTGATCTTCAGGTTGAAGTGAATGGACTTATATGTGCTGGAAAGAAGATTCATGATATTCTCATTGATGCTGGTAACGTTGGAGTGGATAATGTTGCCAGCAGGTACGTGCAGGAATGCCAGCTGATGTCCGACCTTCGTCACCCCAATATCACGCTGTTCCTGGGTGTGTGTTTCCTCCCCGACTGCCAACTCCCTGTGCTACTGATGGAGAGACTGGATGGGAATCTTGACGATCTGATTGAAACAGTCCCCAACATCCCTCTAGCATTGAAGCGATCCATTCTGGAGGACGTGTCCAGGGGCCTTCTCTACCTGCACAAACACACTCCTCAAATCATCCACAGGGACCTGACAGCAAAGAATGTGCTGCTGACCTCCTATTTTGTGGCTAAGATTACAGATCTGGGGAATTCTCGTATTGTGGACCTACAGCCTGACCAGCTAGCTAGGACGCTATCTCGATTACCAGGGACACTAGTCTACATGCCTCCCGAGGCTCTTTCATTACCAGCTCGTTATGGCCACAACCTTGATATCTTCTCGTTTGGTCATCTGGCTCTCTTTACTCTCACACAGGTAGAGTGCTAAATTAAAACTGAAGGAGAGAGAGAGATAGAATCTGATTATAAAATTAATGTTATAAGCACCCACCCTTTCACACAGCACTATATATATTTACATCTAACAATGAAACTTTTGTTATAATAATACTAGCTATTGTAATTATTTTATATAGGTTTTTCCTGGTAAACTCTTAGAGCACACTTATCCTGACCCCAACAATCCTAGGGAACTTTTGGCTCGTTCTGAAGTGAGGCGTCGAGGAAACTACTTTGAGTGTCTAGAGAGAGAGCTACACAGGGGGAGTGCAGGCTACCCTTTGGTGGGTGTAGTCAAGCAGTGTCTGGAGAATATCCAAGAAGAGAGACCCACAGCTGAGCAGCTGGTGAGAGTGTTGGAGGGACTGAAGGGAGATATCGAAGGGATGTGTGGAGAACTAACGATAGTGGATGCAGTGAGGCAGGTAAAAACGGCCATGGCTTTGAAGAAGAGCAAAGAAAAGGTTGACGAGTTGACAACAAAGGAGGAGGAGATACAACAACTACAACAACAGCTAGAGGTATGATTTAAAAAGTATTATTACCTCCCCCCCCACCCACTCACATACATATTGAGTAGATCACCTTTTAAATATTATAGGCAGCTGATGTACAGCGTGAAGCAGAGCTACGGCAAAAAGATATTCAAATACAGATAATAATTGATAGGCTGATTGTGTATTAGTAATGCATAGGCATTGGAACCTGTCTTGGAACTATCTTATTTGTTCTTGCTAGGCTGATATTAGCCGATTGCAAGCAGAATTCCAGCAGAGAGAAGAGCAGCACACCACAGCAATCCAGCAGCTCAATGCTCAACTGAGGGAGAAGGATGACAGACTCAGACAGAGAGAGGAAGAGCTTCAGACCCAGCTACGACAGAAGAATGAGGAGATTCAGCTAAGAAATGCTGACATCAGCAGACTTCAGAGAGAAATTAGAAGGTTGCAGGTCAGTGTTCATACACTGTAGAGTTCCTGTTGCATGCATACCTAATTGAATACAACGTATAAACATAAGAAATTAGCATTCTCATAATGTGTCTGTGTATAATTATTATAGTGCGATTGACGATCTTTGCCAAAATTATTTTTTTCATACGGTGTATAAGTTTGAGTATGGTAGTACTTAGGCATTACTATTATGTGTACACAGGAATCATTGCAGCAGATGTCAACACCACATTCTGTTACTTCAAAGAGGCCAGTAATAAAGGCACGATAACTAATTAAAAATGCATAATAATGTAGCATTAATGATTAAATTTACTTTACAGACACCACTGTCAGAGCTGAATCTCCCACTGAGGCTAAAATGGAGGAGGGGAAAGGACTTACCTTTTGAAATGTATGGATATCCAAGAGTGGTGGTGTTCAAGGAGATGGTGTACATTGGAGGAGGGAATGCGTCACCAGACAGGGAACGAACGGTGATGGTCTATGATCCTAAACAGGACTCCCATGATACACTACCTCCATATACATTCAAGTGGTTCTCCATGGCTGTTGTTAATAACCAGCTTGTACTGGTCGGTGGGAAGGATGTACAAACTGGCAAAGTGACCAACAAGCTGGGTGTGTGGAACCAACAGTCAAAAAGATGGACTCACCCCTTACCACAAATGACCACAGCATGCAACTCACCATCAGTAGCTACCCACAATAACAGGTGGCTGGTGGTGATGGGAGGTTATGATAAAACTCATCTTTCAAGAGTTGAGATCCTCGACACTGATTCAACCAGGAGTTCAACACAATGATACCTAGCTGCATCACTACCTCAACCGCTTTCTCAAGTACTACCAGCTATCATTGGTAACATGTGTTATCTCTTGTGTGGCTACACTACGGGATTTGCATCATCCAAGAAAGTGTTCAGTATGTGTTTGGATGACCTCATCTCTCAAGCTGTTTCTCAACCAGCTGGCCATGGTGCAAGTGCTCCACCCATACCATCAACATGGCAGTCACTACCTGATACACCACTGAACCGCTCCACTGCCTTGGCCTTCAATGGAGCCCTGCTAGCATTTGGTGGAGGGGGACATCCTGACAACACTGCCATCTACCACTATCGACCTTGCAGCAGGAGCTGGATCAAGGCTGGGGAGCTGCCTACTAAACGATATGAGTGCACCTGTACAGTTCTCCCCAGTGGGGACTTGTATGTGGCTGGTGGTATTGGTGCTGCTCAACGAGTGGACATAGCATCTGTATATACAACTATTATAATAGTACCTGAAGCCATGTATGAATGTATGCACATTATTACTGTAGAATCCCATGATTACGCCCCCGCTTCTTTGCGCATGCTATAATACCGGTATTATAACATTTAGCAAAAGAGGGGAGGGGGCTTATAATTATTATTTGCGGGATTGTGTGACCACTATTATCGCCACATGGGTATGCAATCTCCGTACTTACTCTGGCTGTTTGAAGGGCAAAACTCGGGGAAAATGACAAAGTAAGGCCACGAATGGCATGTTTGCTAGCTGTAGCTACTGTTTTTGTTGGCTTATGGACTCTACTTTTATTTTCAGGCAGGTGGGGGGGGGGGGGGGGGGGGTATACACATGAGACCTATGCAGGAACTTGAGCTAAAAATGCGGGGGGGGGGGGGGGGGGGGGGGGGGGGGGGGTGGGGGGGATAATTGTGGGATTCTATGATATTAATATTATGTTCATTTCCAGCAGAATGCTCTCCTTATAATAATATTATGAAATAATCATAATCATTAAACAGCACATAACAAAATTGGGTGCTCAAATGCATCAAAATAATGTAATTCTACAAGGTACACCAATAATTATATCCCGGGCCAAAATTGCTATTTAACATGCTCATGCTACTTGTAACACTGAATACCAGTCCCGTGTGATGGTGGTATTAGAGATATATAGAGTTTTGTGGTTATCTCCTCCTAGATCCTAGTGATGATGTTCATCAGATAGCAAATACAGTTTGTGGTTCACTGGGTGATGCCAGATATGATTCTTTGTGGTGGCTATTAGGGTCACATGTTGAAGATAAAGGGATGATCCCCAATGCAGCCCCACTATGCATGGTCTGCCCTGCTGGTTGCAGGGGTTCACAGGGTTTCACTAGGGTCAGTTGTGTATAATAGCTATATTCCAAAGCCATAATATTTTTGCAATTGCCTTGAACTTTGAATCTTAACTTAGACGACTTCATTAATAACTTGTGCATGAGTGGAATCAGCTATCCTGACTCGGTATGCAACTTGGTAGTTGTTCTTAACCGATATTCTACTTTCACAGGGATTCACTAGAGTCAGTAACCATAAGTTGTGTGCTCCAAAACCATATTATTTATGGTGTTATGGTTTGGCAATTACCTTGAACTTTGAATCTTAAATTAGACGACTTCATTAATAACTCGTGCATGGTATGAGTGAGGAATTCAGGTGGAATCAGCTATCCTGTAGGGTGCATAGGAGAGTATGAAACTTTGTAATTATTCTAGAATTTTTATCATTATAGTCTGTGGTATCCACATTTCAATACTTAAAAATTGAAGCATTAAGTGCAAATGAGGTAATATTTGTATCACAAATTACAATTTTTGATATATGAACAATACTGTAATTATTTAGCATGCTTTGACACAGTAGAACAGACCTTTATAATTACATAAAGAGTAATAAAGATGATTGTTACGAGAAAACATAGCTGACCTGTGTCTTCAGGGATGGCAATCATAGTAAAAATAAAAACTGTGAGCACAGTTACAAAAACAAAACCTGAACATACAGTAATTCCAAGGGCGATATCGTGAATGATTGTAGAGTTTAGGTTTAGTTTGCCAATAATAACATAAGGGCAACGTAACCGGTTCCATAAATATAATAGAAAGCTATATCGTCATCTGTAACCTGTTGGACAATCGTTGAACAATCAATGTTTGCAGGGATGAGTGTGGTCAAATTGCAACATGAGGTAGGAATGGCGGTATCTTGTTCAAAGTACTTGTAATAGTCCTTGTAATCTTTCACTCCACAACAACCAAATTTCGACTGATAATCGTCCCATGTTGCAAAAATGAGGAAATCATCAAATTGATTTTGAAATGATGATTTACTGCTCTCTATAAATTTCTGCATGATATCACTCTGTTTAACAAACCAAATAGGTGTGGCTATTACATTTAAGATAGCGATAAGTCCAGCTACTGTGCAAAATATTGTTATCAAAACTCCACTGTTAAATTTGTGTAATTTAGCACAAAAATTGCAGCACAAGATTAAGAGTGTAAGTACGCTTCCAATAACGAAGATGATGGTTGAAACTGTTAGATATTTTATGCAGGTAAAGCAGATGACATCATCATAACTAGTTGCTATGTCAAAGTGACCATTTATTATCCCCCATATCTTTACACCTACTATGAACATTCCCAAGCTCAGGAGCAGCATTATCATTGTGCTACACACGGACAAACACTTCCATGTACTTGTTGCACATTTCTTAATTCCACCTAATAAAATTAATAATATCACATTATCTTTATGATAATACTATTTTCATTTTATGCAAGAATATGCAATACACTTTCCACAACCAAACAGCAATAATTGATATACAAAGCACTTACTTTCTTCTTCTGCTTTCTCAAATAATGGAAGTTCCTCCATAGTACTGATAACTATATTATTACTATGATCATTAAAATTTAAACTACGTAAATCTCACTGCCCTGCTGTCTTAAAGTGACACTTCCTTAGTAACTTTTGTTGTTGCTGACTGAGGAAGAATAATGTTCCAGTTTCTTCTGACTATGACATTGTACAATTAAAGAGAGTATGCTTGTTTTATCAGTACTGTACATGTACAACATCATAGTAAAAGCCATGATTACCATCTTTAAGTTATCACTCTGTTGTATGCAAAGAGGAATTATGCTATTAATCATGCTACCACAAGGGCATGCAACCTGTGGCTGAGGGGTATCCAAATAGAGCACAAATAATGCCATTTGTTGATAGTTGCCTAGCAACCAAAGTTTTTATAGGCAATTTGCTGGCCATGGGAAGGGGGTGGGTCGATCATCATAAAGTAGGCCAATCATGAATGGTGAACAGAGGTCAACTACCAACTATCTGATAGTAATTGGGGTGCATTCGACCATGCATCTCATAATCATGCACCCCAATTACTGTCAGATAACTATAATTATGTGTTCAAGGTTCTGGGTCAATACTAACTTATGTTGCAGAGTCAGCAGAGAATAAGAATTACAAGGAAATTTGATGCTTATTGTCATAAAATTAAGAGAGCTTGCAAGATTTGCGATCTTATATCAGTAGTAATCATTCCACCAGAATAATTAATACTGATCCTATTGTTTTAATCCAAAACATAACCCTAATCCATATAGTGTATTGCAAATCATGCAGCAACTACAGTATAAATTAATAATATAATATATTATTATGGTTAATTAAGACGCCAATAGAAAAGTGGTATACGCATACCAGGGTTTCATTTAGAATTATTGTAAAGAGGGAAAATGTGACAATAATATTGCAGAGTTAAGGGGGGGGGGGCAAAGACTATAGCATGTTTTTCTATGTGCGAAGAATGACGTTGTGCTTATTAATTTGCATGATTGGTCTCGGGGTATGCTCCCCCAGGAAAGTTTTATACTATGATGTTTCAACCTCTGAGACCGTTTCTGGTGGCTTCTAAGCACTTGAATGGGGAAAAGCCTGTCAGTAATATCCACTGGTTCCCCTCCATCTTAAGTCAAATGTTGCAAGGATAGATGTGGGATGACGTTGTGTCTCCCACCGCGCGTAGTGCAAAGCTTCAGCTAGTTTATGTATTAAATATGAGCAAAACTGCTGCTTTGGACACTTTAATCTTTTTACTTGTACATGTATTGCGTGTATAATGGTGGCTACTCTCAAGGGGGGGGGGGGGGGGGGGTGGGTGGGGCAACCAGGGGGAGCCCTAAATGAAACCCTGCATACATGAGTTGATCTGACACTTCCTTAGTTTCGTGTTCCACACCCCTCAATTATGTATTAAGTCTTCCTTTTTCATTGATTAATGAAATGTATTATAAATATTATCAAGAGTAAATAATAAGGAGAGGAAGAGAGTGTCGAACGTGCTATATACCCCATGTAATATGTTTTCGGCAAGTAACGTGACTTGCAGCCGTGCGCACGTGACTAGCCCAAGGGGCTAAACACTTGATTTTTCTTAGAACTGAGAAGAATAGCGGCGTTTTTCATGAGTTTTATGCTAGATTCTTCATAAACGCTCATTTTATATTATGATCTGCTCGTGCTTTCGGTCGAAATCACGCTCGCGTTAGCTTGCACTCGAGGCCACGCCCACAACGTACCATTTGAATAGAGCGCTCTGATTGGTCAATTTTTGAATTCCTGGCGCGTGACTTTCCGAAAACATCTTGCACGGAGTATATGACGCGTTCGATACTCTCTTCCCCTCCTTATTATTTTTTTCAAGGCAACCAGAACACTAAGCAGAAAAAAAAATTGTCCGAAAACCACCACATAATTGAGCTGGATGCATAGTAGAGCCATACATTGCAGCCTATACATCAATTTTGACCAAAGTGGGTAATGGTCGTCACGTTGATGTGCGCGCGTGGCCCCGCCCCTCACGTAGCGCGTGGGCGGAAAACATTGCAAATGCATGGCTTCCTATACAAACATATGGGGTAACTTCAAAGGGCTGTAACTTTAATTCTAAGGTGTGAATCAAAATTCCCCGCCGTCAAACATCTGTGAAGGCATCAAGTAAAAAGGAACTTTAGGCATAATAATAAATATACCAAGCATGATTTTAATATTATTTGACCAGCTGTGAGAAAAGGGACTATTTGGGATTGTTTTGTTTGTAAATGTAGTATGTACGTAACATGTAATGTACTGTTACAGCTGCAGTAGCTATGCAACTGTGTTTATGGCAGCTGCACTGGTCTACTACATTAAAAGAATGTAGTTGTGAGTGTAGTTGTAGCAGACCAGTGCAGCTGCCATAAAAACAAAGAAGCTCTCAAAAATGGTGAACAAGCTAGAAGCTGAGAAGTATGCATGATGAGAGAAAAACTGATAGAAAAAAAAAAACTGATAGAAAAAAAAACCTGTGGTACAATGCACATGTACATGTACATGTAGTAATGTATGCACACTTATGCTAAATTACGTTATTAAATTTTGTGCTTTGTGCTTCTATCAACACATACACGTATGGTCACTAAGCTACCAAACTTAATTCACGGTCACTACCTTAATTATTTACATGTAATATATAAGTGCATCCTCATGAAGAGCCGCTGCAAATGTCCATATGTGTTTTCGAGGTGAGCTGCCGTGACTCCTTCAACATACAAGCCGTCAATTACTCTTGGATTGGGTCCGTCCCTGAATGCATTTGGATCTCCAATTTGGTAGCCTATGATTCTTCCACAGACTCTTGAATATTCAACGCCATTAATGGGAAACATTGCAGATACACATTTATCAGACTCTGGTCTACTGCATGAACGTCGCGGAGATTCCATATTTCTAAATCCTGATGGGCATTGTTGTGTTTGGTCCATCATGTCAAGATTTGCCACTCTCATCCAGCCTCCTTCACCACAGCTGCACCTGGTGGAATTATCGCAATACTGCAGAGTAGCATTGCCTGTGCTGGGATTGAGAATCCAGTCGTTGCCAGAAGGACTACTCTGTGGCAGGTTCATACATGAGATAGCTGGGTTTTGAAATGATCCAGCTGGTAGTAAATTGGTTTTGATAAATGCACGAATCATCTCAGTGACATTGCTTCTCACGGCTTCAAGTTGATCGGCTGGAGGGCACTGATCTACATCACTTTGCAAAACAGTGACTTTAATTGTCTCCTGTGAAGCAGCTGAGCTCACAGCTAGGAGCAGATACACTAAAACTGTTGAAGCAATCATAACAAATAATATACTGAACAGAAATTCAAAATCAGGATGATCTATATAATTGTGATGAACTAACAAGCAGAATCGCATCCAAATATATAAGGCCAACATTGATTTTTTTTTTTTGCCTGCATGTATGTGCACTGTTTCCTGCATGTCTTAATTATTACTATATTATTTTACATGACATTATGTATGTCTTAAATACTGTTGGTGCATGTACTTGGACCAGGTGTAATCTGTTCCAATTTCCTTGTTATTCGTATGCAAATGATGTGTTATCTAATGTTCCAGAAAGGACCGTGAAGGATGTTTCACTACTGGAAAGTAGGTATAAGAAAACGATGTGAAGAATATTGGAATATTTCATTACACTTTTCATAGAATTGGCTTACGGTAAATTTACTGTCTAAGAATGTCAATATTAATCCTCTCAGACTTGTTTTTGGTGATAATTATAATATTAATAAATAGTGGTAGCTAAGCAGCATACCGGTACAAATGTTAATTTAAAGCACAGGTGGATGCTAATGGTTTACAATTGATTATGTTGTATTTCTGACTGCCACTGATAGTATTAATTATTACAGATCCATGTATATAGAGTGTCTAATATAATATATTATATTCAAGTATAATTACACTTAGGTATAGCTACAATGTGGTAGTGTATAGTAATGAAAGTGTGTAATCCTTATAATATTATAGGCCTTGATACGCTGCTTGCCAGGTAAACAACAACTTTTAGACTACCATTAAGTAAAGAGTGGGTACACTGGTACGTGGATTAAAAACACCATCGTACAGAATGCCATGCACTTCAACATGTATACATGCAAATTATTTTGTAAAGTAATGGAGGTCAGTGTCCTCCAGCTGACCAACTTGATGCTGTGAAAAGCAGTGTTGAAGAGATCCCAGCATATCTATTAATTGCATCTTAGAGGACGATGATTGGTGATGACATTGTGTTTCTGATTAGCTTTTATACTATCTCTGCCGTGAGCAATGGTTTATATGGGAATGTTAATGCTCAAGAATCTATTGTGCTCAGAGTTATATAGGCTTTACTATCCTATAAAAATGATATGTATATACACAATATGGGCTATTCCAGTTAATAAGAATACACCCCCATGGAAGAACACTAATTAGTCTTCAGGGGTTTTTTTTTGGAGAATCTAATTTCTGTCTTATGGGCTCAAAATAACATTAATTTTAATAATTCGTCTGATGGGTATCTAAATTAGATTAATAATTTGTCTGATGGGTAGATGGGTATTTTAAGTTAAGGAAAAAATTCAAAAGGAGTGAGAGAGAATCAAATTGTGCTATTAATTATTAATTAACCATTATTTCCAAATTTACTCATCAGCCTTAAATTATATATTATACATCTCAGACGCTCCCGCAACGCACACCATGACACCTGGTTGTGCTATATTATTATAGTATACAGTACATGGACCCCTCTATAAGGACATCCCTGAAATGATGAAACCTCCCTTAATCAGGACACCCAGCATGGTTCCAGCAACCTATAGCTAGAAAAGTGCATAAAACTATCCCTGAAATGAGAACACCTTTAATCAGGACACTTTAAGCTGTCCCACGGCTGTCAGAATATACAGACGATTCCACTGTAGTAGTATTGAACCACACTATCATGAGCTTTGAAAGCAATGGTACAATATTGATGTACTGATATTAAATTCTGCCAATTTTTATCCGCATGCATGTATGTGTATATATATGTACACATAATAATAAGAGTATTATAATAGAGATAATAATATTATAGCGATACCATACCATAACCGCCAATTTGAAATCAATTTAAAGTGCTGAATAATGTGAAATGTGTCATTGGGACCCAAATTGCCAAACTTATGTGACTACCAATATTTTCACCTATACGGTATTAATCTAATCAAAGCTATCCCTCAAACAAACTCTCCCCATTACCATAATGATTAAATGATAAGTATGTGCTAAAGTATTATCATAGGGCTTCCTTGGGCCAGTGTTCATTCTGTTTGTCATGGACTGTGTCAATCACATTTATTTGCATATGAGTTTTTCTAAGGGTTATGACTCTGTATGTGCATGGTGTGCGTATACACATGTACATAGAAATTGAGCCTTAATTGCCATGTTTCTCTAGTTTAATACTGTATTTCAGAGATGATACTGAACTCAAAAACTCCAGATGATATAAAATTTACTTAATCTTAATAGACTTATGCCACTTGTCGAGAGGTGGATAGTGAGGTGTTGTTAATTATAATAATATTATTATTATCATCTTTGTGGTGACAGCTAAATACAGTGTTGCCAGGTTGGTTCCTCCAAAAATCCAGAAATCACAGAAAAAGTGTGCATTTCTTCTTATCTCCCATAGTAAACTATACCTCATCTGGTGATCAAAAATCCGTAGATTCTGGATAAATCCGTAGACCTGGCAACACTGTAAATGCAAGTGTGAACAAGCTATAATAAACTCAAGTACAGGTGTTAGCCACAGTAAGAAAGTAGATAGTGATCATTACTCATTAAGTTAATGGATTTAAGCTACATTTATAGACCAGTGCCTCCCTCCCTCTGTATGCAACTCTGACCCCCCATAGAAACGAGCCAGGCTTCCCCCTCAGAATACCATAATTAATAGTATGGAAGTTTAGGGAAAGTACAAATATACACCTCTGCCAGCATCTTTTCGTACTTTTACATCAAGCTATTTGACTATAATATAGCTAACTGAGTTGTGATTATAATGTCAGTTGTCTGCAAAATAATTATTCATGTATGTATACGCTGCAGTGGCGTAAGAAGATGTTTTTGAACAGGGGGGCTGTAAATAAAATTGTGTGCAAAGCGCACAAAAAAGTTTTTGGATCACGCGATACGCCTTCAAACTATGCCCCCATTATTATGCTAATTTGGCTGTAAAGTAGACTGTACATCACAAATCTGCAGATGTCAAGGCCTAGTAGAATAAAAATTTAATATCTTCCTAGGTTTAGGCCCACTTGGCTGACAAAATGGGGGGCTACAGCCCCCCAGCCCCTCTGCTTCTTACACCAGTGCGCTGTCACTCAAGATATATAACAACTAGAGGGGATATACTTCCAATGTATCTTGAGGATAAAATTGTTCTCACTCTCCAATCAATTTTTTTTGTTCCTCTTAGCTAGTCACTCCTTAATTACCATTTAGCTAATAGGCCATGTTCACAATAATAATATTATTATATTATCACCACTAGCATATCACAGGGAGAATGGCACTGTTGGTATGCTAGTATCAAGATCAGAGCTATCAGGATTTATGGCTGAGGACTCATACCCCTCATTAATAGAAAGTAAACAAGGAGGAGAGGGTCTGGCTGGTGTACTACTAAAATATCCACAAAAAGAGGGAAGGGTTGGTGAATGAAGCTGGCCAACAGCTTTGCGCAGGACTTGACCTATTTTCTCCTGAGGCTCCAGCTCACATACAGTGTGTGCAATGGAGTTAGTGATTGTGCATGTGAAGCTCAGGGTGGTCTCCACCACAGAGGAGTGATGGGGTGCACATAATTAGTCTGTTCAGGTTAACACCTTCCTTATAAGGAAAGTGTGAATGTCCCTATGTACACACCTGTCCACTGCTGCACAAAGGCTATAATATACTGCTTTGAGTTTGCACCAGCTCACTGGCAATCTTTGTAGCTAGCTATATATGCTCCCATCTCATCACACTCTTAAACACATTCCCCAAATTATATATGACATACAATGTACTCGGACAGCATTCACTCTCAAACTCTGAGCTTCACAGGTCACACTCTCATATAATACCCTAATCATATCACACATACCCTAATCACATAGCCACTTAAGATACATAATACCACATACAATCTCCATAATATTAATGGGCTATAGTTGACCATCACCTAGCAATGCCTTATTCCATAACCCCTATAGTTGCAAGACTTTAATTGGGGTGCACAAGATGCATTATCGAATACGTACGCCCCAGGTAAGGTCTTGCATACAACTAGTTGTGTGATGTTACTTGTCAATGAGTGTGTGAGGGGATAAAATAATTATGTGTATGAGTTGTGTGATTGGGGTATTAATTTGATGTGATTTTTTGGGCTAGGTATGTATTATGGATCATGAGGGTATATGTGATATGATATGTATGTGTGAAGTGATTAGGGTATGTATGAGTTGTTAAGTAGTTGGCCCATGACTCCTCTCATCATAGGCCTACCCTATGATCACCAATACCCCACTGGTATCCAGCAATTTGCCTATAAAAACTTGTGGCCTAATGGCCTTTGGCCTTGTGGCTTTATAGTCAACTATGCAAGCAATGTGTCCCTGTTTGAGGTACCATGGACTGTGACTCTAGCCTGCATGCCCCCAGGTCTCTTACTGACTCTGTATCAGTTTTGATCTGAACTATCAGATCTGATGGCAGTGAAAAGAGTAGGTACACATGCACTCATTTGATCATAGCTACTGGTGCAAATTAGATTCTTCCGAGATAAATAGTCCCCATAACAACGGTATCCTGTCTAGGTACATGACAGTCGAGTCCAACTTAACGTCAGTAATATGTTTGTGTTGACATGACAGGGTAACTTATGGATGGTCCTTAATAATAGTATGATAGTACTCAAAGTGTCACAAAATTGATAATAATATTATGTATAATTATTATTGTACGATATAATCACAGGTGTGTAGCTAAGTTAATAGAGTTACCCTGTCATGTCGACACAAACATGTTAAGTTGGACTTGACTCTCGTGTACCTGGACAGGATACCGTTGTTATGGGGACTATTTATCTCGGAAGAATCTAATTACACCAGCATGATCAAACGAGTGCATATCTTTTCACTGATCAACTTTCAATGTTATATTTCAGTATCAGATCAAAACTGACACAGAGTCATGAATAGCTATAATTTCCTAGCAAGACACCAGGGGACAGGCTAGAGTATAGTCCATGGTAACTTAAACAGGGATAAATTATTGCTTGCTTACCTTAAGGCCATTTGGCCATAAAGCCTCAAGGCCAAAGGCCATTAGGTCATCTTATTCCATAACCCCAACTATAGCTTACAATCCAACAGTCGTGCTGTTCTATAATATTATTGTAATATTATTATACTTAATGCATTAATTCTCTTGGCTGTGCCACAGACACATTCAATTTTTTGATAGTAATCCCTACCGTTTTTCCAGTGGTTCCCTTCAAGCACAATGTCAAGTACCCTATCATTTCTCCTAATTAAAGGGTAATACCCCAGACATCATGCATTTAACAGCCCCCTATCGATACTACCTCTCAGTGCCCCATGGACACTGTAGTGTCAATTCAAAAATGCTTGAGATAATAATCACAGAACACACTATGGAATAAAATTAATAGCCATCATTGCTAATTTCACCTGTGAAGGGATTTGGAAGAGTGTATTATAATTAGTCTGGAAGGTACCCATGCAGTGCATTTATTATGATGACTTGGGGGTAAAGTGGTTTCAATTAATTATAAGTTATCATCAGGGTAAATGTACCAATACTTAGTCTGGAGGGTACCCAGTGTATTCATTATGACGTCTTGGGGGGGGGGGGGGGGGGAGGGGGTGGCTTTAATTGAGTTTCCATGAGGGTAAATGTATAATACCCATAATTAGTCCGGAGGGTACCCAGTGTATTCATAATGATATCTTGAGGGGTAAAGTGGCTTCAATTAAGTTTTCATCAGGGTAAATGTGCCCATAAATTAGTCTTGAGGGTGTTTAGGTGGTTTCAATTATTGTCATGGGGGGAAATGTGATATTGTTCTTCCATGGGGGTGTATCTTTATTAACTGGAATAGCCCTATACAAAGAACAGCAACTGAATGCCAATAATAATAATAATGATGGTTGACCACAAATAAATAGTTAATAATAGTAGTAAGAACTTGGCATGACATTGTATACTATGAAAATAAGTAAGAAAAAGATGATAAAATTAAAGCGCAGGCACAAATAGCTAGATTGGGTTTCTCTAGCTAGTGGTAAGCAGTTAGGTCAACAACCGCTCGTGGAAACGCTACTGGTAAGGAGTTAGGTGCACAGTGGCTAGTGATAGCGCTACCGGTAAGGAGTTAGTTGATCAGCCGCTCGTGATAGCGCTACTGATAAGGAGTTAGGTGTACATCCGCTTGGAAGCGCTACTGGTAAGGAATTAGGTGCACAGCCGCTAGTGATAGCGAGGAGTTAGTTGATCGGCTGCTCGTGATAGCGCTACTGATAAGGAGTTAGGTGTACATCCGCTTGGAAGCGCTACTGGTAAGGAATTAGGTGCACAGCCGCTAGTGATAGCGCTACTGGTAAGGAGTTAGTTGATCGGCCGCTCGTGATAGCGCTACTGATAAGGAGTTAGGTGTACATCCGCTTGGAAGCGCTACTGGTATTAAAGGAATTAGGTGCACAGCCGCTAGTGATAGCGCTACTGGTAAGGAGTTAGTTGATCAGCCGCTCGTAATAGCGCTACTAACTTATAAGGAGTTTATTAGGTGTACATCGGTCATTTAGAGGTTTACGTAAAAGTAGGAAAATTGCCATGATTCTATCATGGGAACGTTTTACGTGACTTCTCCCTTGGAATAATCATGGGGAGATTTTATGTGACTTCTGCCATGATCTAATCATGGGAGGATTTTACGTCAGATGTAAAGTATTCCCAGTGTTTACATTTGTTACTTTCAGATATGGGAAGATTTTACGTAAGGTCAAAGTTCTTGCGTAAAATCTTCCCGTGTAATACTGACTTACCAACATAATAATCAGGGGGCGCTTTATGTGTGACCTCCGACCTCACGTAAAATCTTCCCATGTAATAGATTTACCAACACAATAATTATAATCGGGGGGGATTTATGTATGACCTCTGACCTGACGTAAAATCTTCCCATATATATACAAGTTATAGTTATGTGGGCTGATAATGTTGCAACAACACACTGCTGATATAGATGGACTTTAACCTCACGTAAAACCTCCCCATATATTATATGAACAAGCAAGTATTGTGGGATGACATTAATTAATGATAAAAAAGACGTGTGAGGCTGTGGTAGCTACTGTCCATTGAGTGCGAATTTTTGTGGTATAGCAATAATGACATAATGGTAAATTCCCGCCCGCCCGCGTGTAAACTGGGGGAATACCTTGACCAGAAACAAGACTACCACTTGGAGTAGCCTAACAGTTGTACACCTACTTCCAATCAAATCTTGCTTTGTCACATTTTATACGTACCATGCACCCATGCATTCCTTTACAACAGCAGCAATTAATTTTTTTTTTACATTCATTTTTGGGCTGATTGATCTAACAATTATACAATTGGAAAACATTTCACAAAAAAAGTAGTGTGGCTTCCACATCTTTTACATAGCTATTATACAAAATACTATAGCTACACTTATTAAATTTTTATGCAACTACAAAAGTTCACAATAATAAGTTTGATACTCAAGTTACATTACAATAATAATATCATAAACCGTATCATGTTTTTGTGATTCACTGAATCAAACAAAGTCAATTTTCATGCCTGAGTCGAAATGCTTTCTGATCATCTGCCCTACAGCGACTTTTGCAGAGTCCATTGCTCCAACAATCCATGTATGGTAAACACTGAGGTGCTCACCTGCAAAGTAGATGTTCTTTTGAGGTTGGACCATAATAGGGTACAGGGAGGAAAACTGCCCAGCGTAAAAAGTAGCATCACCCAAGGGCCATTGGACTGCCCATTCAATCGGTTTAGCTTCTTTCATGTAATGCTCATCACCAGGCTTGCCTCCAGCATACTCCTCAGCAATATTTACCTCAGGGTAGAGCGTCTGGAGATTCTCAAGGGCCATTCGGATTTTGTCTTCCTTCGATATTGGAAGCCAGTGGTTGGAATCAGTCATCCAGCTGTACAAAAGCAGCACTCCCTTTCCTGGATCACTCAGCCCATACGAGGGATACACCACCCAGCGACCAGAAAGATCTGTCACAGACTGTCCCCCAAGAGATGGCCGTAAATCTTTGCGCTCCCAAAATCGAGATTTGAAGCGTAGCCCTATTTTGTAGAGGGGCTGAAAATGGATGGAACGTAAGCCATGCTCAAGTGCAACAGACCACTGTGGTTTTTTGGGAATCATGCGAGCTGCACTTGGTGGGATAGCAAGAATAACTGCATCAAATTCTTCCTTTTTGCTGTCTCCTGACCTAGTATATCCTATTTCTACTTGATCATTGGGTAAATTCTCGACTGAATTAACACGAGCTTCTAGCACTATGTTGTCTTCTCCAATGACCTTCGCAATTGCTTCTGGAAGTCGACACATACCGTTATCAATTGTTTTCCATTTTTGTACAACCTGACCCGTAAAGTCGGAGTTAAGAATAGCTTGATCCACCAACCCATTGCGAAATTCATTTGTCTGTGATGACATCACCTCCACATAATTGATCTTGGCCTCACTCCATCCCAACACCTGCGATAAGTAGTAGTGCAGTGTCATGGGGTCATACTTCTTCAAGGCACTCTCAAAGTCTTCTCGCAGTTCCTTAATAACAGGAGTGATGGCCTCTTGCAGAAGTTTTCCTGCTTCTTCTGTGGCATCAGCATCTGGTGGAAATCCAAGCTCATCAAGATGCTCATTTGCATAATCTATACTCATCACTTCTCCACTTTTTTGTTTCTTTCCATTCACATAGACTCTGTTTCCTGATGGACAGGAGTACTGATAGGGAATTAGTTTGATGTGATAATCACTTGGTAGTATCTTGTTGAGGTAGGCTATCAGGTCAAAGACTGGTTGCTGCCAATCAACTTTAGGAAGTCGCATTGCTCCAGCCTCGAAATACTGGTGAGGTTCTTCAGAAAATCTGTACGTATAGACTCGCCCACCAACTCGCTCTGTTGTCTCAAATATTTTCACGGAAACGTCAGGTACATATTTCTTCAGCAAAAGAGCAGAGTAGAGACCAGCCATGCCTGCACCAACTATACCCACCTTTCTCAGAGACGCAGGCGTTCCAAGGGCTGGATCCAACACCATTGGAGTTGTTTTGTTCAAGTAGCCGCGATACTTCTCAGCTAAATCGCTGGTTGAAGACATTTTTTTTTACTGATCTGTAATAACTGTATAGACCTGCAGAGCACAAAATTAAATGGACTAGCTACCTATTTATATAGTATACAAGATACCTGAAAAATGCAAGTGGTGTAATATTTTGTGGGCTAATCACTGAAATTTCAATCATGATAGGATTTCAGTGGCCATCTGTTATTTTACAACCAAATGAGTAACACTTAACCATTATCAAATCACCATTGTCCTCAACACTGGTCTGACTGGACTGATAAGAAACTAGGAGATGCCTTTGATATTCCTCTATAGTAGCCTGCAACCCACTAACAAATTAATCCTGGTTGCAAACGTTTCCATTTTTGGTCAAAACTAGGCTAGGTATGATTTCTTGGTTTTTCTGTGACTGTCTGTCCAATCAGACTAGTGATGAGGACAACTGTAGCTAATCTGATAATTGTTGATGGTTACTCACCTTGATTGTAATCTGAATAGCTATTATATTTTCATAACTCTTTAAGCTCACAGATGGTAAATCCTTGTAGCTATTGAAATTTCATTGATTCATGGAGCACATGATATTATAATTATTCAGGAGTCCTGTCCATGTTTTTGGCCTAATTTCACCATCATTGTATATACAATGACATGTACTAAATGTCTGGTGTGTATCTGTTCTTCCATTGGGTTTTAAGAGTTTGTAACCTAAATACGTTACTTGCATGCATGATTCCATGTTTTGCACTTCTGCTTGTCTGGCCAGACTTGAAAACAGAGAAGGGTACTCTCAGTCTCTGCATGGCAGCATACTGAATAGCCTTGTACCCAGGCATTCTTCTTATAACGCCTGGGTACAAGGCTACATACTGAATAGCAAGCTAGCTAGCTACAACTACATTGCTGGAGCCCCAAACTTGGGAGAGGCTTGCACATGTACATACACCACTGTAGGTAGAAACTGAGTTCAGTCTCTGTCACACACACACACACAGGGACGGATACAGACTGTGGGAAGGGGGGGGGGGAGCTATGAGAAATATTTTCAAGCCATGCCCACAAAATGGCAGAGATCAAATATACATGGCAGCATAAAGGCTAGATTTCGACATTAATTTTATTTGTGAGTTTTTGTAGTCAAATTTATGATAATACACTGGCGTAAGAACCAGGGGGGGCTGGGGGGGGGGGGAATTGCCCCCCCCCCAGTCATAAGATTGGGGGGGGGGGGGGGGGGGGGGCAGAGCCCCTCTGATTTTTAGACTGCTGTACAAGCCAGGGGGTGGGACTCACCCTCTGAGGTTTGCACTTTTCTTTTTCATCTATTGCCACAATCAGGGTTGAGTTATTCATGATTGTGGTGTATCTTAGCCCCACGGTGTGTAGATATCAATAATTGTCACATGTGAACACAGATCAGTAGTCACTACTGATCTGTGTTCACATGTGACAAGCTAAGAGTCCAGAATGTCTTCGAAAATGCACTAGAAAAGCTCTCAGAAGGTCTAAAACTCCAAAATTTTCCTGGGGGAGCATGCCCCCAGACTCCCCTAGCTTTCGCGCGCTACGCACGCGTAAAGCGAGTCTTCATCTGCTTACTTTCAGCCCCCCTGCTCAAAAACATCTTCCTATGCCACTGTAATATATCCTAGTTTGAGGGGGCTACATGGCTAAAGGGGGGCTATGGCTCACTTTTGTACTAAAGCCTATATTTCTGGGTTGAGGGGGGGGCTACAGCCCCCATACCCCCCTCCCCCTGTATCCGCCCCTGCACACACACACACACACACACACACACACACACACCAATCTGCAGACCAGTAGACGCCATAATAACATACATCAGGGGTGTAGCTAGATAAAATTTTGGTAGCTACTGGGGTGGGGAGTTGGGGGGGGGGGGGGGCAACGAAATATTGTGATCACACCCACTTTGCTATACTAAGTATAGTTAATTGTGCCAAAACTCTGGGGGAAGGGACCGGAAGAGAGGGGATTTCAGCCCCCCTAGCTGCCACATGTACATTATCTACATCTTTGCATCTGGTGCATTCATGTCATTACAAAAACGTAGCTGTACAATAATAGCTAATTAGTTGATAATGAGCCAGGAGCATTTGCATTGCAACTTAGCTAATAGTCTAATACACTGTGTAGCTAGCTATATATGTAAAGTGAATAAGGGTCGAGAGTTGTCCTGGCTTGCAGTGGGTAGGTCCATTCCAAGTTGTAGGAAACCAGCTGAGTGCTATGGAAACTCCCCTCCCCCTACACTTGTAGCTGTGAAGAGGATTACACAATGCAAACAGTAGAACTTGATAATGAGCCATATAGGTGCACTCATACCTCATATATACCTGTAGATCTAGTGCACAAGATACCTGAAAAATGCAAGTGGTGTAATGTTTTGTCTGGCTATAGCTAATTGTTGAAATTTCAGTCATGATAGTATTTCCATGGCCATCTGTTTTTTTACAACCAAGAATGTGAGTAACACTTAGCTAACCATTATCAAATCACTGTTGTCCTCAACACTAGTCTGACTGGACTGATAAGAAACTAGGAGATTGGAGGGTAACCCACTACAAATTAATCCTGGAAGGTTTCAATTTTAGGTTAAAACTAGGTATATATGATTTCTTGGTTTTCCTGTCAGTCCAGTCAGACTAGTGAATATACCGCCCAGCTATAGCGATCTGATAATAGTGCATCAATACTCAGGGGTGAGTCTGAGCTTCGTGTTTCATTGTGTTTCATTGTGCACACCATAAAATTGCAAGGTATTTCACATGACAATGCCACTGGGACTGGAATTTAATGCTTGTCGCTATAAATTCAATAAAGATTGAGGGTTACATTCCTAGCTTGTGGCAGTGGAGAGGATTACACAATGCAAGCCATGTTTAATAGTTTAATACTAGGTACACAGTGCACATATTGTGTCATACGTAGTCATGCTTGATTGCACCGTGAGTGGACATAAATTAGTCTGAGTGTGTATTGTGCATCATTCTGCACAATCATGTTGAATCTTAAAATTATTATATTATATGGGAAACAGTACAGCACACACACACACAAACGCACACACATTAAATTTTTCTCCTATCCGCCTACAATAAGCTAGAGACTGATAAGATTTCTGAGAGCAGATAATATTACTACACAGAGGAAGAAGCCACCTGTACATGCTTAATAATGAAATTACTAGTGTGATATAAAACATCGAGGGGGCGAGCCTTAAACACATCATAATAGCTGTCTATTGTTTCCAAGATCTTGTCATTACATACTTCTCAGAGTCCTCACTACATACAGTACACACATACATTTACTACCTTGACTCTATATGATTTCTGACATCCTATATTACATTGCATACAACACTCTAAATAGCTATGTAGCTATACATGGTGAGGTAAGGCTTCAAATAAAAAAAACTCTATAGCTACTGGTATGATATGCACAGATGCTTACTGAAGCTGCCTTCTGAAATTCAATACTGTCCTCTGCCAATTGAGATTCAACACAAACCACAGTTTGTACAGTCACTCTACATCGTGGTCAAGTGTTTGTACCATGGTTCCAGTGTAGCCTCGTCCCCAGGCCCTCCCAGCTTTTAATGTAATTTTGCAAATTACATTAAAAGCTGGGAGGGCCTGGGGACGAGGCTAGTTCCAGTGTATATGTTACTATATAAGCCCTTGATGTTACTGCAAACAGTGTGCGTGTCGTTAGAACATGCACGTGCAATATGCAATGTTGTCATTCGATAATTGAGTTGTGGGTACTACTGTACTATGACTACGCTTTACGCTTTCCATTAGGATTTTGCAAGAAGTAGTAAAAGGTCTGTAGCCCTGATCATGGTGGATATGCAGCTTTGCTTTGAAGATATGTCACGAAAAATGAACATCATAGAGAAGGTTGTGAGTGTGATCCAAGCGTGTCACAAGCAGGGAGTCCCAGTATTCTTCACTCAACACAACGACCCTGACCCAGAATCAATTCTGCGTAAATGGTGGCAGAACCCTATCATTAAGGACACAGATGAATGGAAGCTGATCGAGGACGTAGAAGCAGTAGCTGATGGAAACAATGACACATTTATTGTGGACAAGACTACATACGAAGCATTTCATGGCACCAGTCTGAAGAAACACCTCCTTGAACGTGGTGTAGACACCGTAGTGGTGTGTGGTGCCATGACCAACCTCTGCTGTGAGACGACCGCTCAGTCTGCCTTCGCTAACAACTTCCATGTGATATTCCTGAGAGATGGCAACGCCACATCAACACAGGAGTTTCACGATGCATCGGTCAAGAACCTCAAATTTGGTTTCGCCACCATAAAGACTTGTGAGGAATTTATAGCAACACTCAAGTGATACACAAGTTAAGGATCATTTGGTTGTTTCTGTGAAAATTAGTGTGTATGTCAGTATTAAGTGCTAAGGTATGCAATATCTCACTATGTATAATACATTTATGGTTTCATAGTCCTCATTAATTTTATGCAAATTGTATGTATGTCACTGTTGGCCATGGGTACATACTGACAGGCTGAGACTGTGACTGGGATATCACCCTTCTACCACGCGTCTTACATCCTGTGCAATGTAGCTACACTATTAAAAGCTCAATTTGCTAAAACTTGTTAATTATGAAGTGGAAATGGTAGTCACAATCACGAATACCAAATTGAGGTAATTTCACATTCCACAGTTGCTATGGGTGATTCTGACGAAGAAACATCATGTTCTGAGCTATATCGACTACCTTTAAAGTTTGCAGATATGTCTCTAAGATCGCCTCTATCAGCCGGACTCGGGGATGCTCAACAAACCAGAACTGCCGGCAAATGGCGACAAAAAGCAAGATTTTGATGAAATGATGGACACGGCTCAGAGCATTTTGAACGAGAATGCAGACAGTGAGTCATACCAGTATACAGTGTATGATCTGTTACAAGGATACTGGAGAACCAACAAGAGAGTTGGCACACAGTATGAGCTATATTTTCACTCCAAGGGCAAGAGACATATCTATGAACACATTCAGCTGTTTCGGCCATTTGCTCCCATTCAGAAGGTACAAGTATAGACATATGAAGAGGAGTGAATGGATTAATGTCGTAGTTCCTCTCTCTGGAAGAGTGGACACCTTCAAACAGTTCATGGAAATGTTTGTGGAGCAGGGCATTAAGAAAGACCAAAAAATCTTCCTCATGCTAGTCTACTTTGGCAACAATGGGTTGCAGGAGGTGAAGGACATACTGGCCTCTATCAGTGAGCAACACCAGTTCACAAACTACAAAGTGATCGAGAGAGCAGAAGAGTTTTCTCGCGGAGTTGGGCTTTTCGCCGGAGCAGAATCCTGCATGGGACAAAGGAAACGTGCTACTCTTCTTTTGTGACGTGGATATTTTCTTCAAAGACGGCTTCTTAGACAGATGTCGCCTGAACGCTGTGCCAGCAACGAGAGTCTACTATCCCATAGTGTTCAGTCTCTACAACCCTTCCATAGTGTATGGTAGTAAAAGGGAAGAGACACCGTACTGGAGAGACCAACTTGTGCTCTCTCGGGAGTCTGGATTCTGGAGGACATTTGGCTTTGGTATGACGTGCATGTACCGCTCTGACTTTCTCTTCATGAGGGGATTTGACACCAGGATCCAGGGCTGGGGCTATGAAGACGTCAAACTCTACAGAAAACTGGTTCAGAGCAACATAGACATTGTCCGAAGCCCAGATCCTGGGATTTTCCACCTGTGGCATGAAAAGTATTGTGACCCCCACCTCCCACCAGTTCAGTACAACATGTAATTGAGTAGCAAGGCCATTGGCGAAGCATCACACGCTCAGCTGGGCATGCTTGCCTTCAGGGAGCTAAAGGAAGAGAATGAACGTCTTCATGAGATGGCACTAGCAGATGGAGGTGATGCAGACCCTGACGCAAATTTAGAACAGATCAATGATATATTTGATAACATGGATATAGCACTGTAACTCAATCACTGATTTTTAACAAAAAAGATCACAATTTTTTCGTCCAATCATTAATGATTTATTGATTTTTACTGTGCCACATGCTTAATATTCTGAGTAGCTACTCACTAATTATAAGCTAAATTCAATATACTCAGTCTGGCTGAGTTTAAGCAAATAATCATAAACAGTGAATATAGTTGCAGTGGCCTTAAGTTTATTAACGATCTTCCAGATTCACTAGACACTGCAAGAAAACTCCACTTAGAGCAGCTGCTTAAAGGAGTCAAGAGGATATATTATAGCATACAGTCAGAGTGTTGTGGACCCTTGGCTCCTAATAACAACCTTCATTATTATTAGAAAAGATCCATTGAGCAATCTCCCAGGTCAGAACCAGGCGAGCACTTGCACCACTCACACCTATTAAACCAGTCTATATTATACCGTATAGCGGGAAACTTTGGCGAGGTTTTTAATTTGGCGATTTGGCGAATTTTGAAGAAAATCGCCAAATTAAAACTCGCCAATATTTAAATAACCGTATTTTTCTGACGTAATGATTCCGTGTGCGCATGCGCAGATGAACGAGAGCAGTGCGAATTCAGCAAAATTAGATTGATTGCTCGCAACCTAAAACAGTAATCGTTTGTCAGGAATCAATGTCGCTGCTGAAGTTCTTTCAGGTTAAACATCCGACGCTACCTTCGTCATCAACATGTGCCTCGAACACAACTCTCGATCTGACACGTCTCCATTTTTGACACGACTGCTAACCTCGAACCCAGGCTGGGTTCGAGGCTGGACAGCTGCTAGCTAGGTTGGCGAATGGAGTGGCCGGCCGGCCAGCACTAGCAGCTGATCCATGCATTACGTCACTTTTTTATCACGTCATGCGCTTGCGCTCACAATTTGTCAAGTCGCCAAATTTAAAATTCGCCAATATCTTTAAGGGAGTGATTCGCCAAATTTAATGCTCGCCAAATTTACCCGCTATACGGTACACTAACTTGTTCTTGCTAGAGCGGTTATATTATAGCCAGTGGGTCATGGGTGCCAGTGCACCAATTACCATACTGCAGGTGGTTGGCATTAATCAACAGATCCCCAATTATTATTAATTATTAATGGGGCCTGTAGCTATTTACCATAAGGAAGTTGCATGGGCCCCATGGCCAAGTAGGAGGTCAATCACCTCCCACTATTTAATTAATTATTTTGGCATGCACAAATGAGCACAGTCGAGTCTTGCATAGACCCCCAAATTGTAAAATCCAATGGAATTTGGTATTTAGATGATGAGATAATAATAACGTTTATGTTAGTTTAACGAATATTAATAATAACATAATGATGCGTGCACAGTTTTGAGGAAGTGCTTGGGCTTGCATGCATAGATAATAAATTATTTTTATATACTGAGTATAATATTATGGTACATATAATATATGGGTAACTTGCATGCACTGATAGCTCCAGGGCAGTAGCATAATAATTATTATACGTGCAAGTAGCAATTCAAGCCAAGTATGGCATTAATTTTATCTGCATAGAATGTGAGCAAGTTAAATTTTAATAATGACTGATCAGTATAATGTGGCCTAGTCTGTAATACTAAGAGAGATGCATACAATAATAATTGTAGCTGTAGCAAAAAGCTATTTTTGTTAATTGTTCATTTAGTACTCTTTCATCCAGCAAAGGGTGGGGTCCAGTCACTTGCACTGCAAAAGTAGACAGAAATTTTCCACTCAATAACATTAGTTTTAACTCTTTACACCACTACCACCCACAATAATAATTAGCAGGACCAGACACTCTTTAGCTAGTATGCATGTGACTTAAATTAAACCTACACATGATATTGTCTATCCGGGAGCCAGGATTGTTTCCAAGGGCTAACCATTGCTAAGGCAACCAAGAGTTGGTAAGTTACCTCATTCCCATGTATAGTATGGCATTCCAACACTGACAAAATTGGCAAGCTCAAATATATGGTCAAACTTGAGTCAGATATATGGTCAAACTCAAATATGTGGTCAAAATGTTGCCTATATATATGGTTAAAGCCAAATATATGGTCAAATTTTATATGATCAAACTCAAATATATGGTCAAACAAAAGTTATGGTCATTTCCCCATATATGGTCAAACATGAAGCAAATATATAGTCAAAATTCAAGAAGATCCCCTTACATAATAGTCACGGATATGACGTATCTATTAGTTAATTGGACCGACGTGACGTCAACAGAATCACAGCCAGAATCCGCGTTTGCGAATAAAATTCGCGATCGCCCGCACAAACGACCCTTTACCCGCTATGTAGTCTCGTTCACGGACCCGCCCCCTCTGGGGCGGAGTCTGGGGATTTCACTCGCGCTACGCTTCGTAGGGCTGGCACACGGGACTATATAGGTACAATCGGACATTATAAGGTAAGTATCAATGAAATTAGCTGAGCTAGCCGTGTCCCCAGGCCCTCTCTATCTTTCATAACAAATACTGGGAGATCGAGAGAGGGCCTGGGGATAAGGCTGGCCCAGGTAAGACTAGTCTCGAAACCAGACCGCTCCCACCGCAGCGTTCAGTTCTTTCTGGATGAACGCGCGTTCATCCTGAAAGAACTGAACGCTGCGGTGGGAGCGGTCTGGTTTCGAGACTAAGTTGAGACACACCAGGTACAGAAGGATATATTATAGAACATGAATAGCTACGTAGTTTCATTCATGCTTACCATACTACTTTTATACCATACAATACAATGTCCGATTGTACCTAGTCTCGCGCACCAGCCCTCCCACGTAGGAGCGGAGCGAAATGGTCAAGTCCCCAGACTCCGCCCTAAAGGGAGTGGGTCCGTGAACGAGACTACATAAGGTAAGGATCGTGAGTGTACGTTTGTGCGCGCGATCGCGAATTTTATTCGCGAACGTCAAACGCGGATTCTGTTGACGTCACGTCGGTCCAATTAACTAATAGATACGTCATATCCGTGACTATTATGTAAGGGGATTTTCTTAAATTTTGACCATATATTTGCTGCATGTTTGACCATATATGGGAAAAATGACCATAACTTTCGTTTGACCATGTATTTAAGTTTGATCATATAAAATTTGACCATATATTTGTCTTTGACCATATATAGGCAACAATTTGACCACATATTTGAGTTTGACCATATATCTGACTCAAGTTTGACCATATATTTGAGCTTGCCAATTTTGTCAGTGTTGGAATGCCATAGTATAGGCTATTCCTCTTTTTTTTTCTCACTTTTTCGCACATGCAAATAGCTATTATATTTTTTATATATGAATAACATTTACGTGCGAAAAGTGAGAAAAGGAGAGGGAGAGCCTGAGAACAGGGCTAAAATATCGATCCTTACAAGTGTATATAAGAGCAACACAAAAATTGTGTAGAAAAGTAGGGATGACACAGCGGGGTCAAAAATAAAGTAACTACATACTTAGTTGCCAACCTCAGTTCACATTTTTGCAGGACTATGATCAGTGAATCAAGACCTCTGCTATAGTCTGCTATTAACAGTATACTTACAGAAAACATGGAATGGCACCTTGAAGGTTGCCCAGGAGACCAGGGACCACGCCAGGAAAGCCCATCTCCATATTCAGCTGCACAGCATTCTTCAAATGTTTCGGTGTAAAAGAAAGGTCCATCACAGAATATACTGTCCCAGTAGCACTTATACGATTGCACTGTACAGGATAAATGACGTGAATATCATTTAGGGATTAATTAAAGTAGTAGCTGCTATAGAATTGCAGTAAATTAAAATACCGTAAATCTGGAAAATTTCGTTGTTGAAATATTTTCGTAGTCCCTGTCGACTACGAAATTAAATATCACGAAATATTTTCTACATTGAAATTTTAAAGCAGCGAAATATTAGAGCGTGTGCGCATGCGCGAACGTACCTACGTACAGCTACAGCTAGCAGTGCAGTACGGGGCGGTCCGCGTGTTCAAGAGTCGATCAATCTTGCTGCCTACCTATCTCAGGTTTGTTGTCGACGGCTGCTCACTAGATTGTAGGCCTTTTCGTGATCTTCTTCGCAAGTAAAAGCATTGCTAATAAAATTTCAATGTAAAATTATTTTCGTAGGCTGAGTCGTCCCACGAAAATTTTTAAACACGAAATTTTTTATTACGAAAGTTTTATTACACGAAAATTTCCAGATTTACGGTAATTAGTAAATAATACAGGCGACATCATTTGGCCCATATTAATACCTGCTCTATACTAATTCTTGTATATTAATATTCATACACTCTATAAATTATAGCTAAAATTTATTTGTAAATTATTTCACTTGAACTTGCCGGCGTTATTATTTTTATTGAGCAAGCAATTCACATATTGATTCTGACATGAACCGATATTATAGGCACCAATATTTTTGTGGTGCCCTCCATGTACACGTTGGACATCCCCCTGGGCCAGGAGGGACTCGAGGAGGGCATCCTCTTCAAGGGGTGCCCTTAAGCGTGGCTGTACATTTCCAAGTGTTGCTATCACAGGGACAAGGAGAAGAAATCCGACAGCAACAAAAATTTTCATTGTTGATATGAGAAATTTTAGAATGTGATCAGATTTTAAAATTTTTTAGAAGGATAGCTATAATATCCTTCCCTCTCAGTCAACTGATAGATGAGCCACTTTGGAGTTTGTAGTCCTTTTATAGCAGCTGTGCTTGGTGCAAGAAACTTCTAGCCATAGCTGACACTATTAGACTATAGTTATGATAATCTGATCTAGTAGGTGTATGCTGTAATCCTTCCACTCTAGATTCCTGTAAGGTACCGGTCTTCCAGGTATTATAATTATGTAATACAGTGGAACTTCTCATAACGGACCCTCCCAGGAGCGACCACCCCCTATATAACGGACAACCGCTATGGAACGGATTGAATTTGCCATAGACTTAGTACATTACGAACCTCCGAGGAGCGGACAACCTCTCAATTCTCTATAACGGACGGATTGTTCGGACCGGATTGAACATCTCAGTATAATTAAATAGCGGACGGCCAGGAAGCCACACCCCTTTTCGCGGCTAGTGACGTAATCATGATGCCTAGCCTAACCCTAGCCAGGCCCTTCCCCCTTTGTAGGAGGGGTGCTCTCTTGAAGGTGGGTCTGGGGCAAGTCAATGCATGATACAATTCAAGTTTATACACAGTACTTAAATTGAAGTAGACTCAAATCCAGCTCATATCCTGCTTTCCTGTTGATTCTTTCTCCAGTCACCTCTGCAAACGCTAACTATAGCTATATATATAGCTATCATAATGTGTAGACTATATAATTATATATTAGTATGTAAATTGTCTCCGCTTCTATAAAGGGACAACCTCCATATAAAGGACAAAAGGCCTGCTCCCAAGGTGTCCGTTATTCGAATTATAAGAACTGTTCAATTGTCTCACAACAATCTTATTAACAGCTAGGCTCTTACATTTAAGAAGCATACACCCCCCCTATGGATGAACTTCAATGAATATTCAGGGAGATATTTTTGAGGCTTAAGCTTGCTCATGGGGGGAGGTCAATGATGATGAAGGGATGGGGTATTTTTAAATTAAATAATATTATGTTAACTTGATAGTATCCAAGGCCAATTATGACATCCAGGGGATGCTTTACCCTACTAGTAAGGGGCTTCCTATCTAAAATTATGATGTCATCAATTTGTATCGGGGGGGCCGAGGGGGGGGGGGCAGCAGGATAAAGCTCAATTTTATTAAGTATCTAGGGGGAGTTATGGTGTTCACAATTATAATTATCACGGCGGAAAATGCCCTTCTAATGACTGTCAAGGGAGATCATTGCCATTTAATTATGTCCAGGGGTTACTGCCACGATCATACATACAGGGTGCATATATGCAGTATAGCTATTAAGAATAAACCCAATTATTATTGATATTATTTCAATTATGACAGCTCTAGGATCTGCATCGTGATTATTATTGCATTGGCATGAAATAGAATTAGGGTAATTGCATCATCAATGATAAATTTAACAAAAGGAATGTCAGCTCAGCTGAGTCTGAGTATAGAATGGTTGAACTGTTCACAGCAACGTACTTTTAATTGGGACAACTTTACTTGTGATTAATAACGATTGTTACCATTCCATCAGACCATGCTGTCATGGTTGAATTGAAATGTGGTCCTCATAATTTTTATACTATTAATTTACTTAAGATAGTCCAACATGCAGTTCAATTGGTCTATGGACAACACCATGCATGTCCAATTTAGGAATGTTAGAAAGTTAATGTATTGTTTTGGCTACTGTGGGGATAATCATGAACATGGCTACTTACTCTATATAGTAACTGCCTGAATCTTGTAGCAAAGACTAGTTGGCTACACAGTTACATGCATAGGTAGAGTCAGTTAACACTGACAGTCAGTATATTATGTGTTTGTGGGAGAAGTTAATGCAATTTGAATCTCAGCAATCTGTTCTCGAGTGTGTATTATATGCATGTCTTAATGCTTGTTGGAAGACAGCTAGCTGTCATGAAGATTATAATTAACTTGTCAGCAAGGTAAGCTAACTTTGGCAATTGCAAGAGGGTCTATAATTTGGCTATTATAGATTGACATGATTCGGAACAGACTACCATCCTAGCTACACTTGCCTGTCACCATTATCCTCAATCTAGCTCATGCAGGCCAAATCAAAACAATTGCAGTGTGCAGTGACACATGCAGGGAGGAGGACTCTCGCTGATATGACAGACACTACCAGATTTCTAAGTTTATTTTCTTATAATTCGAAGACTGATCTTGATTCCATATTAAATTAAGCTAAACTATGACATTGTCTGTTTCTAATTGTGGGATTTAAGTTGTTGCATCTTGATCATCCACTCAATTTTGCACACTAATCATGAAATGCTGAAGGACTGCTTTTCATCTTATCTTGAAGTGTGTCCTTCCACATGCTTTGATGCAGGTTCATTCTGCTGTGGACAGCCCAGTGGGACCACTTTAAGGAAGGTCCTGGACCATTTAATAAAGTACGACAGCACCCAATAGCCTTTGAACTCATTGTATCATATATAGCTAAGCCTGTATGACTGTGTCACATTCAGGAAAGCACCTGGATTGGTTTCGACCATGCATCTTCAATAGAGCCATTGTAGGTTCAACTAGGGTACCAGCAATGGTCCAACATGCAGTAGCTATGGCAACCATAGGCTATCGATAGAAAATGTGCTGTATATAATATGCCAATGGCTGTTATTGTGACAGACATTTTGAGGGTGAAGTTGAAGCCTATTTTGGTAATCAAAACAACCACCAATGGTGTACTGCTGCTTGCCTGAGGCATAATACATGTACATATTGATACTGGTCACATTTGTATCAAATTTCTCTATACCTGAGGATATCAACTATAATATTGTTTATTGCTTTTTTACACGTTTGCAATGAGCCTCATGTTCTTTTGGTGTTTCAAAGAATCATGGTTCCTTTTTCTTCAACTTGTGCTCTCTAAGTGGATTCATTATCATTTCCCATACTAAACACAAGGTTAAAATAATCATCTAAGTGCTGCCATTAAGCTGATGTAATTTCAGGTTCAGTTTAAATTATAGCTAGTAACACTGTCACAACAGATCAGTACATGCTTTGAATTATACACGTAATGCATACATAAAACAGCAGTATTTTATACCTGCAGGACTCAGCAGGAGATGAGGAAAGTATAGTTTAGAAAGAAAACATGTGGACTGTTTCAATCTGGACAGTTTACCAAAAACTTTCTCAGCATGATTTCTCAAATGCACACAGGCCTGCAGGGACATGTATACTAGCACAGGATAACATATTATACTCACTATATTATAATGATGTCATAGAAATAATAGGAAGGGACAGGCCATCAAGTATTTCATGCTGGTATAATACTTTATTCTGATTTTGTAATTAGCGTAACTACCCTGGATCTTGGTTCCCTGATAACAATAGAGTTCATCTAGAGCTAACACTACAATGGCTAGAGTAAGTGTTTGTCAGCAATATTAGCTAATGTTTGATCTGATTCCATTTGACATGAGATCCATGCACAGTGAGCTAGCTATGAACTATACTAGTGTTACATATGAAAAGCATTAGTTTGAGTGTATGAGTTGTTAGTGTTGCTGTATTCTGTGCACACATTAATTCTGATTTGATTAGTATTAGAAAGGGTTGTGCAAAGGCATAACCTATGTGGATCATATTCCTGGATGATATGACACCGGGTGTTCTTGGGAAAGAGTGTGTTTGTCCCAGTTAACTTAGCAGTTTTAAGAACATACCATATCTCTTTAGTTTGCACTTTCACTTTGTGAGTGTTGATCATTTGCATCATGACACCGAGTGTTCTTGGGAAAGAGTGTGTTTGTTTAAGAACATCTCTTTAGCAGGGGCGTAGGAAGATGGTTTGGTAAAGGGGGGCTCTATAGATTTATAGGCAAGGGGAGCATGATCAGTGTGTAGAAAATTGAGCCTAGCTATGTAACTATCAGAAAATATAGGGGGGCACCAGCCCCCGGAGCCCCCATGGTTCCTACGCCTATGTTTAGTTTGCACTTTCACTTTGTGAGTGTTGATCATTTGCATCATGACAATGTCATAGAGAATCGAAGTGTGTAAATCTCTAAGAGACAAAGCTATAGCTATTGTCACGATGGTTTCTAAGCTGTTCATCCTTCGACTCATAGGAAAACTATTTCTAGTTGTCTTCTGCAGTAAATGTAAAGGTGATTCAGAATGTGTGTACGTCAACCCTACTACTTCGTATAATCCAGACTGTCCCAGTGATCAGCAATGCCATACTCTACAGTACTACTTCAGCAACAATTCCTTTACTGAAAGAAGTGTGGATTTAAAAATGATTTTCCTAACGGGTCAACATGCTGGTATTTGCAAAACAGTTACTGTACTGAAGTCCACATCACTTTGTGTAGTTGGCGTGGGCCAAGGTGTCAAAATTGACTGTACAAATATAACATTAGAATTAGCTGCTACAATCAAGTTTACGAATGTGACACTTGATAACTGGTACATCTCATGCCCACATCCACCTGCAGCTGCTACTCTTGTGGTACAAATGTCAGTAGTTATAGCACAAAATCATACTGTTATGAATATACAACATGCTCCAAACAAAAGTGGAAATTTTATTGTATTAAGGAACTCCATTTTCTCATTATCAGGTAGCTTAAGTTTCATTGACAGTGGTTTAGACATTGTCAACTACATAGGAGCAATAACTCTGGTCTCATCCACGCTTAACATAAAGAGAAATTCTACTGTAGTCTTTTCCCTACGGTGGCCGAGAAGGGCCATTCCAAACTTCCAATTTCTCAATTTGCATTTCAGAATTGGTCATTTCCAAATTCGCATTTCTAAAGTTGTCATTTCAAAATCTTTACTTAAACCTTTATTTTAGCCAGCAATCAGACTACTGTGCTTAATGGCTTCTGCGAACTGTGCGTAGCTACCCGTCTTAAATTTGAGCATAGATAGAGCGAGCACTCAAACCAGATAGCACACCGCGTCTAGTAGTACTCATACTCCAAATTGTATCGGCGCTCGGACTAGGGGGTCAAAGATCAATACTACGTGGTTCTCGATTTCTATTTCTGAATGGACGATTTCCAATCCTGGGCATTTCTTATTTGGTAGATTTCCTATTTCATTCTAGCTACATAGTGTTTGCATCCTTCCTTCCATTACCTCCACGAACTCTCAGGGAGTTACAGAGGGCGCATGCGCACAGGAATGTGAACCCTTTGCGTGTCCAAGCCCCGCCCCTATCTGTGAAGCGCATGGTAGACAATATTTAATATCGCTGATGGTGACAGAAGAGCCTTAAGCTTACTAATGCAATAATGATGAAAACAAAATTAATATGAAAATTAGAACGCAAACATAGTCTTTAATACAAAAAAAAAAATTAATGGGAGGGGCTGGCTAGAGCTAGCTAGGATTTTATCGGGGATGTATCAAGCCTCGTTCCCAGGCCACACCCAGTTGCACGCTGACTGGGAGTGGCCTGAGAACGAGGCTACGATGTACAACTTTAGAAATGAAGATTTTAGAAATGCAACACAGCGAGGATTTGGAAATCGTTACTTCAGAAATAGATATCGACTCGACGATAACACGTTACTGTTGACCTTTGACCCCTAGCCTGCGCGCCAGCATTAGAGTATGACGCGGTATGCTATCTGGTTTGAGTGCTCGCTCTATCCTCTATCTATCCTCAAAGACACGAAGTTCGCGGAAGCTACCATTAATAAATACAGTAGTCTAGCTGCTGGCTAACTTGAATAAAGGTTCAAGTAAAGATTTTGAAATGACAATTTTAGAAATACGAGTTTGGAAATGATCAATTCAGAAATGGAAATCGAGAAATTGGAAGTTTGGAATGGCCCTTCTCGGCCACCGTATTTCCCAAAACAAGTACCAATATGGAGCTCTGTTTCTGAATTTATCTGCATTGAATATTGAAAATGATGTAAATTTGACCTTCTCCAACAACATAAAAGGCATGGGTATGTTTAGTTCCTCCTTGAATGTATCAGGAAGAACACATGTGACTTTCATCAGTAACTCTGAGTCAGTGGCACAAAGCCAAATGTCTGCAGGCATTATGATTGCATTTAACTCAACTTTAAGTCTTGAGAATGGTGTAGATATTGCATTCATGCATAACGTTAACACAGGTGGTGGAGCCATTTTGGCAATGCAGATGTGTGCACTACACCTCAGAAAAAGTTCAAATGTAGCATTCATCAGCAATGGAGCAGATCAAAGTGCTTTATATGCACTGAATTCTACACTGAATATCGAAGATGACACCAATGTGATATTCCATGACAACACAGGACGAGAAAGTACGGGAGCCATGACTCTTCTTTTTCAGCATTAAACATTGGGTGTGAAGCAAGCATTATCTTTACCAATAACAAAATGCAAAAGAAGGGAGGACCTGGAGCACTAGTTGCACATAACTCAAGAATGAATATCAAAGACAGTGTAAGTATGACATTCATCGGTAATAATGGAGATTATGGAGGAGCTTTGGCATTACAAGCTATATAGACTGAGGCTGCATGCTATCCTCTTGACAAAACCATATTTAGTACAGCTAATTAACATCACACCTCAATCAATAAGCAGTTGTGACAAATACATGCATAAAAGCAAGCAAGAAATATTCCAACCCTTGTTGCGAGTACATTATAGTAATTAAACCCGCACCCCCCTTTTAAAAAGTCTGGCTACGGGCCTGCTGACTATCAAGATTACTAGCCAGTGAGATATCCGGCTCCTCAGCTCAGGCTGCTCTAGACCATGCATGCAACCTGCACCAGCGATACGAGGAACTAATTAACAAAACAGCTATAGACTCAACACATGAGAGGGTTGAGTGATTTGGGAGCCCTGGGCGGGGGCAGATCTAGAGGTGAGGGTTCTTAATCTTAGTTATGATATACAGGCTCTTTAACTTAGGATATTAATACATGACATTGTATCCGGGTACTTGATGTGACATTATATTAAATATTATGATAGTACTGTGACTCGGATCTTTCCAAATCTGGAGAGAGCTTTGCTGAGAGGAATGGGTGGGGCTACATCAATATCTGAATACCAACTTCATTATGTTTCCTCACCATTAATTTTAGAAGGTATGATTGTACATACGGACAATGAATAGCATCAGCCCTGAAGTGAATGGTCTTATAATATGTGCTGGAAAGAAGATTCATAATTATTGTTTTCACTGATGCTGGTAACATTGGAGTGGAAAATGCTGCTGGCAAGTACGTGCAGGAATGCCAACTGATGTCTGACCTTCGTCACCCCAACATCATGCTGTTCCTGGGTGTGTGTTTACTCCCTGACTGCCAACTGACCCCTCTCATAAATGGTATAATATTATAGGGGACTCATGATGCACAGTTGCCATGGATGGTCCTTAATAGTATGAGAGTACAAATTGATAACATGTACAGGTGTGTAGCTAAATTAATATAGTTACCCTGTCATATCGACACCAACATGTTACTGACGTTAAGTTGGACTTGATTATCATGTACCTGGACAGGATACTGATATTATGGGGACTATTTATCTCGGAAGCATCCATCAGCATAATCAAACATGTCAAGTGCATGTGTACCTATTCTTTTACTGATCTGATAGCTTAACATTCATTCCATAAACTGACACAGCCATGATCCATCATGTGTAGTTATATGTTCCTAGCAAGAGACCTGGGGGCAGGCTAGAGTCACAGTTCATTGTACCTCAAACAGGGACAAATTGCATAAAGCCGTAAGGCCAGAGGCCATTAGGCCATCTTATTCCATAACCCTTTAGAGAGACCTATGCAGGGGGAAGTGCAGGCTACCCTTTGGTGGGTATAGTCAAGCAGTGCATGCCTGGAGAATGTCCCAGAAGAGAGGCCTGTCACACTGTCGAGTCTCCCCAAAATTTTGATCACCCTGGACTGTCCACTGCACCGTATTTGGTCCCCCCAGGACAAACCCTGGAGACTAACCCTGCCATGTGTATCTCCTCCTCCTTTACTGTCAACTCGTCAACCTTTTCTTTGCTCTTCTTCAAAGCCATAGCTGTCTTCACCTGCTTCACTGCATAGTGGAGTATTTCAGTGATGTATCAGGTAGTGGCTGCCATGGTGATGGTGTCCGTGGAGCACTTGCATTACCTGGTTGGGAAATAGCTTTAGAGATGAGATCATCCAAATACACACAGAATGCTTTCTTCGATGGTGCACCTCTTTCGAGGGGTCTATCCAAGAAGCTTGAACACACCTATATACCATTATCAACCTAGCAGCACTGGGAGCTAGGTCAAGGCTGCCTGATCACATTGTACTTGTAATGTAAGAGTCCTCCCCAGTGGGGACTTGTATGTGGCTGGTGGATTTGGTACTGGATACCAGTCCCGTGTGACGGTGGTATTAGAGATAGAGTTTTGTGGTTGTCTCCTCTTAGATCCTATTATAGTGATGATGTTCATCAGATAGCAAATACAGTTTGTGGTTCACTGGATGATGTAGACATGATTCTTTGTGGTATCTATTACATTCACATGTCAAAGACAAAGGGATCATCCCCTAAGTATTATGCAGCATGCATGGTCTGCCTTGCTGGCTGCATGCTTTCAAGAAGGGGTTTACTGGAGGGTTGAGGGACTCACTAGAGTCATCAACGATAAATGCTATGCTTTTGTAAACTTCCATTTGGCTAAGCCTAATACCTGTGCTATCACTTGCACCCAGCTAAACAACCATCTATAGTATTAGACGCCACTTCCAGTGAAGGGTGCATGGGAGAGTATGCAATTTGTAATTATTCTTAACTGATATTCTACTAATTTCATCATGATAGTCTGCGATGTCCACATTTCATTACCTAAGGTGCAAATGTATTACGTAACATATTATCACAAATTACAATAATTATTTTTGATGCATCAACAACACTGTTATTCCAAAAAATTATTTGGTATGACTTGATCCACTAGAACAGGCCTTTATAATTGCATAAAGAGTAATAAAGATGGTTGCTATGAGACAAAATAGCTGATTTCTGTCTTCAGGGATAGCAATCATCGTAAAAACAAAAACTGTGAACACACTTACAAAAACAAAACCTGAACACACAGTAATTCCAATGGCGACATCGTGAATGATTGTAGAGTTTAGATTTAATTTGTCAACAATAACATAAGGGCAACCAGTTCCATAAACGTAATAGGAAGATATATCTTCATCTGTAACTTTTTGGACAATCGCTGAACAATCAATGTTCGCAGAGGTGAGTGTGGTAAAATTGCAACATGAGATAGGAATGGAGTAATTTTGTCCAAAGTACTTGTAGTAATCCTTGTAATCTTGCACTCCACAACAGCCAAATTTAGACTGATAATCGTCCCAGGTGTCACGAATGCTAGCATCATTAATTTGCTTTCGAAATGATGATTTACTGCTCTCTTCAAATTTCTGCACAATATCACTCTGCTTAGAAAACCAAATAGGTGTGGTTATTACAATTATGATAGCAATAACTCCAGCTACTGTGCAAAATATTGTTATCAAAAGCCCAAAATTAAATTTGTGTAACTTAGTAGCATAACAGCAGCACAATATTGAGAGTGTAAGTGCGCTTCCAATAACAAAGATGATGGTTGAAACTGTTAGATATTTTATGCAGGTAAAGCAGATGACATCATCATAACTAGTTGCTATGTCAAAGTGACCATTTATTGTCACCCATATCTTTACACCTACTACGAACATTCCCAAGCTCAGTAGCAGCATTGTAATTGTGCTACACGTAGATAAACACTTCCATGTACTTGTTGCACATTTCTTAATTCCACCTAATAGAGCAAAATAAATAATCTTTATGATATTTGCAAGAATGTTCAATATACTTTCCACAACCAAATAGCAATTGATATGTATATAATATAAATACTTACCCTCTTTTTCTGCTTCCTTAAATAATGGAAGGTCCTCTGTATCCATAGTACTGATAACTATATCGTTAAAGCTTAAACTGAATCTCACTGCCCTGCTGTCTTAAAATGATCGATACTTTCTTAGTAACAACTTCCGTTGTTGCTGACTGAGGAAGTATAATGTTCCAGTTTGTTTTATCAGTACTGTACATGTACAACAAGCTCATAGTAAAAGCCATGATTACTATCTTACCACTCTGTGGTATGCAAAGAGGAAATATGCTGCTAATCATGCTACCACAAGGGCATGCATGCAACCTGTAGGTGGCGTGAGTAGAGCACAAACAATGTCAGGTGTTTAAGGTTCTGAGTCCATACTAGTTTGTATTGCAGAGTCAGCAGAGGACAAGAATTACAAGGTGTGACAACAAACCTTAATGTGGTAAACGGTGACATTTTTCTGTGTTATGCTGAGTTTTTGACATAGCATGCTTCCCACTGTACCTCCACAAAATAAATACTACAACCACCAGCTTATCACTGTGGTACACAAACAGGAAACACTTGACTAGTAATAAAAAGGACTCTATTTAGCTAATATTCTTTTTGCCAGGAATGTATAATCCAGGCCAATTTGAAAGCTCCAGACAATACTCTGTACTCAATAGGAGAATTTTAACAATCAACTTGAAAGGAAAAAAAGAAAGATATTATTAAGATCCGGCTGGGAGTCAAACTTTGATCCTCCAAACACTGGTCAAATGCTCTTACCATTGAGCTACATACTGGAGCTCGAGTAGAATGAATCATGGGAATTAACATTCAGCTCTGTAATTATTTTTCAATAATGATTAAATCTTCAACTTCACACAACAGAAGGTGCATGTACAAATCTACTGTGGACTGTGGATTTAGCCTGATCACAATGCCATCAGTTTTTGACTACTCTTTTCATTACTCTTTTCTGTGGTTATGAGGCAATAATTATTGTAGATGAAATTATGATGTAATCTATGAGGTAAGTACCATAAGTTAATTAGGGCCTCAATACGTTGCCTTTCTAGGACTTGAAAATCAGTAAAATATGTAGAGTATCTTAGGTGGGTATCCAGTGAATACCTTACATGATCTTTTCTAATGAGTATGGTTGGTTGCACTTCATGTGTTTTCTTGACTTACGTAGCAGCTTCCTGCATTGCTATAATTAACCCTCGCCGCAAAGCGTAGGCGGAGGGTTACTGCAATCGTTTGTCCGTCCGTCCGTCCGTATGGTAAGGGTCGTCTGAGAGAAAGTACGCATCTGAGGATTACCAGGCATCAAGGAAGAGTGGTCACGTTAAGTCCTGCCCAGTGGTATAATAGTGTGCAGCTGTGGTTGCCATTCTGTGCCTTGCTGGTCAGTTGTCAGTGCAGTGACAGTATAAACAGGCAGTGGCTCTCAAGTGCATAATTGAGTTTAAGAAGTCAAAGAGGCTTTCAGTTATTATAGTGATATAGGCAGGTGCCTTCCCCCTAGCCTAAATAATGCACTGACTCTGAAGAAAACTGGAGTACCTCAGGTGCAGGGTATGTATATAGTATTGAACTAGATACATACTACCATAATATGGTAGTATGTATCTAGTTCAATACTCCTTATATGCAGGCATACACACTGAAATAATGCTAGCTTCTATAGATCTCTATAATATGTGCATGAGTCATGCATGCGTGTAGCGGTGAGGGTTTTGCACTCCTGTGCATTCATTACTATATGCAATATATATGCATGTGTGAATGAGTGCTATAAAATTATTAAAACAGATTATGTACAGTACTGGATGTTGTAGAATATTATCACAATAATGGAAATGCATAATTATAATAAAATTAAGGGTGATCTTAGACTGATACACTATAATATAATAATATTATAGCTTTAACAAGTAGAATACATTAGTGGCTGGTATTAAACTACATTCATGATACAAAATTAATTAAAACTTTATTGGCATGTGCATTAAAAAAATTCTAATTATTTGATATAAATCTCAACAATTTCGATTGGAGTGTCTTCTCCAGATCCTTCATTGGCACACAGCCTCATTTCTATATCATCACTAGTCGGCTGGGGAAGTTGCTTGCAGAACCATGGTGGATTATTGAAGCTGCAGCAAGTGCTTATGGTACCACATCCCTGTCCATCCCAGAGTGGATCTTCCTCATAAAATGTTCGCGAAGTGTAAGCATTTCGAGCTCCAGTATCACAGAAGTAGTCTTCGCCAACAAACGATGGTACAGTTACCACTCCTGTGGTGTCTGTATTCGTGCGAGTACACTGACAAGTCGAGTCTAAATGACTATCATCCTCATGAAGAGCCGCTGCAAATGTCCATATGTGTTTTCGAGGTGAGCTGCCATGAGTAAGACTGACTCCTTCAACATACAAGCCATCAATTACTCTTGGGTTGGGTCCTTCCCTGAATGCATTTGGACTTCCAAATTGGTAGCCTATGATTCTTCCACAGACTCTTGAATATTCAACACTGTTAACGGGGAACATTGCAGATACACATGTATCAGACTCCGGTCTACCACATGAACGTCGCGGAGATTCCACATTTCTAAATCCCGATGGGCATTGTTGCGTTTGGTCCGTCATGTCAAGATTTGCCACTCTCATCCAATCTCCTCCACCACAACTGCACCTGGTGGAATTGGTTTTGATAAATGCACGAATCATCTCAGTGACATTGCTTCTCACGGCTTCAAGTTGATCGGCTGGAGGGCACTGATCTCCATCACTTTGCAAAACAGTGACATTAATTGTCTCCTGTGAAGCAGCTGAGCTCACAGCTAGGAGCAGATACACTAAAACTGTTGAAGGAGTCATAACAAATAATATACCGAACAGAAATTCAAAATCAGGATGATCTATATAATTGTGATGAACTAACAAGCAGAATCGCATCCAAATATATAAGGCCAACATCGATTTTTTTGCCTGCATGCATATGCACTGTTTCCTGCATGTCTTAATTATTATTACTATGTTATTTTACTTGATATTATGTATCATGGGTCTTAAATACTGTTGGTGTATGCACTTGGACCAGGTGTAATCTGTTCCAATTTCCTTGTTATTCGTATACGAACGATGTGTTATCTAATGTTCCAGAAAGGACCGTGAAGGATGTTTACCGTCTAAGAATGTCAATATTAATCCTCTCAGACTTGTTTTTGGTGATAATTATAATAATAATATTAATAAAATTTAATAGTGGTAGCTAAGCAGCATACCGGTACAAATGTTAAAGCACAGGTGGACACTAATGGTTTACAATTGTATATGTTGTATTTCTGACTGCCACTGATGGTATTATTATTACAGATCCATGTATATAGAGTATCTAATAGTATGTTCAAGTATATTACACTTAGGTATAGCTATAATGTGGTAGTGTAGTAATGAAAGTGTGTAATTCTTATATAGGCCTTGATACATGGCTTGACAGGTGAACAACAACTTTTAGACTAATAATATTATTAAGAAAAGAGTGGGTACACTGGTGCGTGGATTAAAATACCATCATACAGAATGTCACTTCAATAATATAGCCTCGTGCAACATTGAAAACGTGGGAGTGGCCTGGGGACGAGGCTAACTTCAATACATAATATACATACAAATTATTTTGCAAAGTAATGGATTGAGGTCAGTGTCCTCCAGTTGATTAACTTGATGCTGTGAAAAGCATTGCTGAAGACCCCAGCATATCTATTGCATCATAGAGTTCCGAAGGTGATTGGTGATGCAAAGGTTTATACACACAGGAATGACATTAATTGTTAATGTTCAACAATCTATTGTGCTCAGAGTTATACGTTTTTCTATCCTCTAAAAAAATTATTATATTATACACAATATACAAGGAACAGCAACTGAATGTCAATAATAATAATGATGGTTGACCACAAATAAAAAAAAAAGAAATAGCTAATAGTAGTATTAAATAAGAACTTGGCATGACATTGTAACTATGAAAATAAATAAGAAAAAGATGATCAAATTAATGTGCAGGCACAAAATAGATTGGGTTTCGAATTCTCTAGCTAGTGGTAAGCAGTTAGGTCAACAACCGCTCGTGTAAGCGCTACTGGTAACTGAGGAGTTAGGTTCACAGCGGCTAGTGATAGGCTAGCGCTACTGGTAAGGAGTTAGTTGATCAGCCGCTCGTGCATGCTAGTGATAGCGCTACTGATAAGGAGTTAGGTGTACATCCGCTTGGAGGCGCTACTGGTAAGGAATTAGGTGCACAGCCGCTCGTGATAGCGCTACTGGTAAGGAGTTAGTTGAACAGCCGCACATGATAGCGCTACTGATAAGGAGTTAGGTGTACATCCGCTACTGGTAATTACTCATGATCGATCGATCATGTTGGTGATCAGCCGTAGCGCGTGCTGGCGCTACTGGTAAGGAATTAGGCGCACATAATAGCGATACTGATAAGGAGTTAGGTGCACACCCACACACGATAGCGCTACTGGTAAGGAATTAGGCGTACAAACCACTCGTAATACGTAGCGATACTGATAAGGAGTTAGGTGCACACCTGCTCTACTGATAGAGTCAGTAATCAAAATTATCAGACACCTGTATCTCAGGAATGGAAAGAGCTATGATCACCATTCTTGCGCTGACTGGTAGCTCTAGTCGAATGCTGATCACATAGTAACAAGTTGTAGTACCATATAGTGAAGCGTTGAACTTAATTACAGAATGACGTGCAGGAATTACCGGTTTAAGGTGGAGGATAGTTTAAATTCCACAAATATTGAATGAGGATTTTTATAGCTTCATTTTGTAAGGTGAATAGTAATGTTATAATTAATGTATGCATGTGCCTTGTTGAATCTATAACCTGCAAAGTTTGTAAATTCAATACGATTTCCCAATAAAGCTAATACTTGTGGTTCTAGATGAATCCATCACTTCTAAGGAAGGGCTTATTGATACTGAGGTTATCGACCTTTATTCTAAAAAATCAATTTAATATTTTAAGGAATCCATTAACCTTGATCTTGTATAAGATTGGATTTAATTTTTTATCACGCACATGGCTAATGGCTCTTAACTATCTTTGAAACCTGAGCTCCTTACTCCCTGCAGTATCTGCCAGTTCACAGGCTGTCCCATTAATTATGTGTGTGTAGGTATATATGACATTGTGGTGATCCAGTAATGTTTAGTATGACTCGAACACAATCTGATCTTAGTAATAAAAAGTATACATGATACAAAATTAAAGCTGAACATGATTGATATACACTCACAACCTAGATATTATTATACTTACATAAAAATACATTAAAGGCAGCATTGTCAGAAACATCCACTGGGCCAGGCTGGATAGAGACAGGTCATGCAGGAAAGGAGAGGCTCTCATTGACAAGTGCTTAATGCAGGTGGATGTCACAAGACTTTCTTTCATAAAATTTAATAGAGAGAAGAATTGATACAAAAAAGATAATTATTAATAATAATTAGAAGTATCTAAGCTAAGTTAAAAACGTGTGCAAATTTAAATTACTGTAACAGAAGAGTGTACAAAAATCTGCTATGAGTATCATGTAGCTACATGATATGTTACGGTAGACACCCCTTAATTATTCATTGCCAAACCACATATCACGAAAGCATTCCTCAGTCTCATATCATCACATATTCCCTGCATCCCTTCATGAATACGGGATTCATATCCTTTTGATTGTTTTATGCTCATAGACTATAATCTTTTTTGTGATGATCATGAGGAATTAGCATGTATGCTTACTTTAATATAATTATAATAGCCTTTACAGATGGATTCCATCAGCTGAATTTACATTACATTAAGTGACCATGCATAGAATAGTTGTGAGCTGAATTTGCATAAGTCGTTAAAAAGAAGGTACACCCATTAAATTTCTTAGTAGTTTAGTAGCGATTCATGGCACAAGGGAGTATCATCAATCGTGAATTCATAGTGCGGATACTTCTTTGAACTGTCGTGTGTACGTGATTTGGACTGATAAAAGAAGGTAGCTTATAGCTAATTTCTAGCTATATAAAGGGAATCCACAATAATAATATATAGTTCGAGGAAGTTGAGAAGATTCGCCCAACAATACGATAAAAACTAAGATGCTCATCAAGGTGCTATTTCTGCTGTTCACTGTGGTATGCAGCTGCCACAAAACCACAACTGCTGCTACTGGCTACCCAACTGCTGAAGAATTCAGATAACTACATCGCTCTACAGAACACTTTTTTCTCTCCTGATGATAGTGGACCAGACTTTATCATTGTGACTTACATCTATGATATCAACACAACACACACAAATCCCTTAAATAATAGTATTTGGTTCTGGTCATCGTCTGCTTACTTTTTCTATCATCCACTTCGGATTTTTCAGTATACATCCTTGGGATTCTCTGACCCATCTTTGAAACAAAAAGATATATCACTACACCTGCCTGTGACCTGCTATAGTAACAATCCTCGATCTGACAACATGAAACTCCTCACGCAACGGGTAAGCTACAACAATAGGTGTATTACACACGTGCTATATCCTGTTACATATGATTTGCATATTTTATTTTTGCATTGATACAATGCTTAATAAAAAATTAATGTGCATGCATGCATGCATGGGTGAAGCCTGGAGATAAGGATAGTTTTGGTACCAATTAATAATAATAATAGCTAGACTAAGTATCAATGTTCAAGTTATGCATATTACCTGGTACATTTATCATGTTCAAATAATTATTATGACAGCTGAAGCTCTTTGCGATGCATCAAAAAATTACTGGACAAATTGATGATTCTACATACCCTGCACATTCTCACAGTCTTGAAACCCTTAAGGACTGGCACAGTGAAAATTCATACATCAGTAAATTAGTTTTATCTTCTCAAGTTATAGCTCCCTTAATTGCTGGTGGTTTTTTGATTATATATTTTATTTACCTCATTCAATGTAACCCTGCTAACCTTGGAGAGAAACTGAACAGCCGGGCTAACAGCAAATTTCCATATAAACAAGCTGCAGCAAGATCCAAAGTTTGGATTATAGTGACAATAAGTATTCTATTCACAACTGTTAATATAATTGTAGATTCCATTGCCTTAGAGCAATATAATTCTCACCTACCAAAGGAAATCGAAAGTTACATTAACGACAAGTCAATAGCATTTGCTCACCTGCATGGGGTTCCAGGTGCAATGCTGGCCCTTGATCTCGTTTCATTATGTTTTATTATAATACCTCTATTTGTAGCTGGCTTTAAACACGTCAGTGAAAATAATGTTCAGGCTAGTGATTTCTTATACACCCTTATTTCACCCCTACAATGTATTGCTACTCACTCTTTTCATATTATCTTTGCTTTCATCAACAATCCCTATCATGCTACTAGCGTTTTACTCCTCTATATAATGACTTTATTTTTAGCAGTGATTATATTACAGAATATATACTTTCTCGTCCACAAATGTATTAAAGAACAGTGTGCACAATGTGTATGTATGCTGTTTTTCTACACTATTGCAATTGTTATAATGGCTCTTTATATACTATTGATAGTTGCTGTGATAGTTATTCTTCCCAATCACAATGCTATTGATCAAGCCTCCAATGAAATCTATGCCATCTACCAAGCCTCAGTGACAGTAGTTGCTGCCTTGTTCGCTTTTCAAGTCGCGTTTCGAGAAGCAAACACTAACTATGCAGTGCTTATAGAAGCTGCTGACGAGTTGCGCTCATCTGATGAACAGTGGAAGGGAAAGTCTGAAAAGGAAAAGGAAAAGTGTTTAGGAAAAATTATTCTTAACCATATCGGATTTCACCCCCCTGAAGGCCAACCATGCATGGATGCAAGTAACTTCCGAGAAACAAATTCCATCTCTGCAATGCTCATAAGAGCTGTCGATACATGCTATAATTCTAATGAATCGTGGAAGGGAAAGTCTGAAAAGGAGAAGGAACAGTATTTAGGAGAAACTATTCTTAATCATATTGGATTTCACCCCCCTGGAGGCCGACCATGCGATGATGCAAGTAATTTCCAAGAAACAAATTCCATCTCTACAATGCTCATAAGAGCTACCGATACATGCTATAATTCTAATGAATGGAAGAGTAAGTCTAAAGAAAAGAAAGAAGAGGATTTAGGAAGAGCTATTCTTACTCATATTGGATTTCAACCACCTGTCCAACAGCAATCGTAACTATAAGTGTACCACAAATACAGATACCTAACCAGAGATAATAATAATATTTGTATTGTGGAAAATTTGACCCTTGTAGTTGTAATTAGTAGTTAGCTAAATCAATAATTTATTGAAATCTACACCTAGTGACCTTTCTAGAACCATCTGTTTTGCTAACCCTTACACCGTTCTAGAACATTCTATATTAGCCACTGCATGACCTTTTCTGTTCAGTTCTATTCTATGGATATCGAGTTGATTATTCCGTTTTTATGCTGAATAAAATTAATAACACTATTATTAATACTGTGTACTGTGATTTTAGATTATACATGGTCACTTGAACAAGACTTAGTGTAGCTTACTCAGTATATTACATCCTGAATCCCAATCACAATTCGGCCAACCGATGATCATGAGGTAATTATGATGAAATGAGGATGAAATCTATGATGAAATTATGATGAAATTGGGATGACGACTGCTTCAAAATTAATGCTTAGCTCGCATGACAGGTTATTGGAACCCAGAATTCGAACCTAACGTAGAAGAGATCGTGGACTATAGAATCTGATGATATATTAATAATAATGGTGATTCTCTCAGTTCGCTTTTTTTAGCGAGCTCGACCCTGGGGGGATTTCCCTTTTCAATCGAGCACATTGCAGGTGAAGGTCGCGTCCGGCTTATCACTGCACTGGTACACAAACAGGAAACACCTGGCTCCATGGCATACTCATGCCACAATTTGCATATATATATTTGTGACCTCCAGGAAAAGGGATTGTTCATTTTTTCATGAATATTGAGAGGAAAAATATTGATCACAAGTGAAGTTATGACCTTTGTATACAATTGAGTAAATTCGGAAAGCCAAAAACCTTTAATGTTTTGATAGACTAAAAACAAAAACTTAAAGAAAAACTGACTTTTCACATTTTGGCCATTATTGGAAAATTAATTTTAATGAATATTAAATTTTGTGCTTTTCCTGGAGCAGGTCACCTTTACCTGGACAACATCCTTGGCAAAAAAAATTAGCAGAGTATGTTCCTTCAAGGTGAGTTATCGTGAGTAATTATGTTGTAAGTTTGACTCCTTCAACATTCAAATCGTTGATTACTCTTGGATTCTTCCACAGACTCTTGAATATAGATAGCAGAGATTAGTATATTATTGAAACTAAAAGGGATTATTGTACTTCCTTATTAGAAACACTCTCAGGAAATATAACTATAGCCTCATTATAATGCACCCTAAACAGCTATAGATTGTTTATCCGTTTGTATATTTCTCCTGGAGTTATAAAATAACAATATTAAATTTGGGATATCTATTGTTGCAGTCAGGGTTTCATCCTAGCTTCCCCTACTAAACATTTGATTTTAATTAAATTAAGCATCATAACATCACAATAAGTCACCAACTCAAATCACTAGCATTTTTTTATCACAAAATTTAATTATCCAAAACAATTAATCTGGAGGAACAAAAGAAATTCTCCTAAAAATACATCCCAAGGAGCTTGGCGTGTTGAATACGCCCATGCACTCATTTATCGTGCTTCCACCCCAAATTTTTGTTGCTAGATGAAACCCTGGCAGTACTTAACCAGGAGTAGATTGAACATGATATTATTATTGTGGGATATACATTCATTGAGATTTGAGGCTATACCATGCAGCTGAACTCTTTGTAGAGGAGGGAGTGTGCTGGTTTAATAAAAAAATCATCCACGCTACATTGAATTATGAACAGTTACTGTATCTATTGGTCCACAATGACGTTCAAGAAGATAATGAATGGAGAAATTGATCATGGCAGATTGACATCCCTTCTCTTTGTGAGCAGGGCTAGCTTGTGGGGAACACGTTGGTGGCAATAGCTTGTTTGTGGCTCTTATTAACAGTGGATCAGTGGCAATATTGAAAATAATTATAAACATTCTGTGGGGATTATCGATACTGACAGTCGATGTCAATAGCCTCGATCAGCCCTTATAATTTTTATCTTGCATCATTAACATTGTTATTACACACGCAACCTAATAAGTTTCTGTTATGATAGTATTATTATAATAATGATTGTGATAGTGTACAAAGAGGACCAGGCCAGGTGGTGATCATCTGCTGATTGAGGATCTATGAGAAGGGTTAGCCTGTAATATAAATATTATAATAATATGGAGTAATCCAACTAGCATGTGATGATATCATTGTGGTCTCAACAATAGTTTTATTCCTCATGTTAATTACTATAAAATTCTCGTGACTTTCATGCACAAATACAGTGAATTTCAAAGTGCACTTGGATGATAGTTAGTTACTCTAATAATTATTATGACATGTAGTTCACAAACAAAACACGAAGATGAGTGAATACACTTTCAGATCATTAATAGTGTTTATTTTATGTTAATGTTAGTAAATTAACACAATCCTAGCTGCAAAAACTATATGGATACAATATAACTAAGTCTTAAAGATTACTTGCATATTGGTGTCACCTGAAGTTCTGTTAGTGGTGGAGAGAGTATTACCAAGAGAAGCTACATGACTATTGATAGCTACGAGCTAGATCTTGTTACACCAATCCGGCATTATTTCTCTCAATGAAAAATAATAATTCATCATAATGCCATAATTCATCATATTATGGCATTATGATGAATTACTATTTTTCATTGAGAGAAATAATGCCGGATTGGTGTAACAAGATCTAGCTCATAGCTATCAATAATTATGACTACCCAATCAAGAAGTTCGCTGAAAAAAGCTACATGACATTAAACCAGTACACTGCTTCCTCTACAAAGAGTGAATTAGCTGCATCGTAGATAGCCTCAAAGCTCGATGGATGTATGCTGACGCTATAGTCTTATGAAGTCACCTTAGGGACACATCCGAGAAACCAATGAATGTACTAGCAAATTGAAGATAATAATTATTAAAGAAGAGTGCCCCAGATTCAAATTTGAGCATGTCTCTCAAAGACGAAAGCATGACAAAAGGAAATCCTCCTGCATGCTATCTTCATAGGTATAAGGCTGAGGATGACTCGAGCATCTATACTGTCAAATCATTAATATAGTTGACCACATAGAATCTTCGTTTATTTCTAACCATAACTTATTCATACCTGAGTTAGAATTAATTAATAAACTTCTTAGCTTACTTCATAATGTATATAATATGTGTCCACAAACAATACACCCATAATTGAATGGTCGAGAACCATAATGGCCTAACCCCAAATTGAATATGTGGGAAATTGCATGTCTAAAAAGTTCAAAAATGGACTAAAAACCGAACACCCTACTCTACCAACTCACTCAAATTTTCAAAAGTGTGAATTTTCTGTTGCTCATGAAATGCATTTTAAGATTAGGGGGGCTAACTCATCATTTGTGGGTTAGGCTACTCTGGTTCTGAGCCCTTCAACTATAATATGTATAGTTTAAATGAAGCCAAAAATTTAAATTTTTACATGGATTAATTTAAAGTGGAAAATAATCATTTTCCACATATTTTAGCAATTATTGGAAAACGAACTTTAAATTTATCCCAAGTGGTCCCTTTTCTCATAGCAGGTCACATAATTATTATTAAACAATACTTGATATTTAAATTTACAGTTGGTGCAGAAAAATTACATACTCAAGTTAATAGGACGGACATTGGAAGCTTGGGAATGCACAATACACGGAGGAGTACCTTGTAGGGCGGTAAATCAGGACTATTAGCTATACATATTCAGTTGCATTTCAGTGATTGACTGCTCAGTTGTACCAAGCAAGACTGAGAGTCGTACAGGCCTAGCTTCTGCAGTTAATTAAACTATGAAATAATAAGAAATGAGATAATAATATCAAAAAAGAAACAAGAAACGAGATAATAATATCAAAATCAAAACACATTATAATCATTATAAAATATTATAAGCTTAAGTCAATTGATACTCCATCAATTGATTCTGAATCATCTGAATCGCTACAACAACATTTAATAATATAATAAAGTGTACAATATATAGATTTTATGAGACAAAAAAACTGCTTTATATTTTCAGGGATAAATGGTGAATACAGTCACAAAAACAAAGGCTGAATACACAGTAATTCCAATGGCGACATCATGAATGATTGTAGAGTTTAGGTTTAGTTTGTCAACAATAACATAAGGGCAACCTGTTCCATAAATGTAATAGCTAGGAAGATACATCTTCATCTGTAACTTGTTGGACAATCACTGAACAATCAATGTTCGCAGAGGTGAGTGTGGTCAAATTGCAACATGAGATAGGAATGGAGTAATTTTGTCCAAAGTACTTGTAATCCTTGTAATCTTGTACTCCACAACAACCAAATTGATACTGATATTCAGGAGAACATTAACAAACTTATTTCAACCGAGTCTAAGATCTTATATGAATAGTTTGTTTATGCTTACCCTCTTCATTTTTTGTTTTAAATAATGGAACTTCCTCTACATCTGTACATGCCATATTATTATCTTTCTCTTAAACTTTATCGATGTAGCTAGTACAATATCATGTACTAGCAACTACAAATTATTATATAGCCAGGGCTGTAGCTGGGGGGGGGGGGGGGGGGGGGGGGGGGGGGGCAGTTGCCACCCCAGGCCACGAGGATTATTGCAGGCGCAAGCAAGTTAATAGTATTCATAACTCACATAAAATCAATTACGTATTGTAGTGTGTATTATTTGGAACGCAGGCACATGTAGCCATAGCTATCTAGCCAGCTGCATGAGCTGTAGCCTCCATTATCATGGCACAAACTAGCAGAGCCCACTGCATGATTGCTCTACAGAAATCCCACTACATTGTAGCTGAGTGTATTATGATTATCAGTACTAGGCTAAGCTACACTGGACTAGTTAGAAAATGCTACAGACAATCAGAGGCTTCTCTGCCATTTCTTTAGTAGAGAGCCTGAACCAAATCTTTAATCAAAGTATTGATTTCAAGTAGATGTGCGTATTAATAGTCGTGAATATTATGGGGCCTGAAAGTAGTCCGGCCATTGCTGGTGTAGCTTAATGGTGGCTTTTTGGTCCAGAGTAGAAATTTTCACTTGATTTTAATATAATAATATACTCTTAAAACATTAATAATTATTAAGCTACTAATTATTATAACTCAATAATTATTGTACCAAATTGCTATAGTTTGCACCAACTAGCTAGTCTAAAATACGTGAATCTGCAGGTTTCAGAAAATGTTATTGTTGGCAAGTTTTATGACATTGTGGATCAAAAATCTTTAGCAAGGCTTCTATTTGGACCAAGTAGTGGTATTCACAATAGTAAATCATGCATGCACTGTAATAGCACGCTACATCAAAAATAATGCCACAATAATATATTATTATGGTACTTACTCAATGGTCAGTTCCATACATTATTGGATTTGTAGGGGGTAACTGAACTAGTGTCATTGACGAAAACATTAGACTAAGCGTCGGTAACGAGCCATGGGTGAGTGCCAAATGTCAACTGTTGAATGCCACCCCCAGGTGAGATAATTCCATACAACATTGGATTGCCAGATTAATCCACCCACCACCACTTAATAAGGGGCTCTGCCCGACGGTTGCGTACTAGCAGTTGAAGCCTTACATCCCACCCAGTTGATTTGAGCCCATTTGGAACGCACACTGACTTTCTCAGCTTTTGCATTGAAACCTCCATTTATTATGGCATTCAATATCTGCATAAATGCTGAACAACAAATTCAAATAATTGACATTCATGCATGTTAGCAAAATTCCAGTAATTCTTATTCACTAACTATAATAACTAAACTTATTATGACATTGTTTGCTTTGGTTTTTCTACTCAGTGATTGTGTTGGCCAGTAAGGTAATAGCTAGCTCACCCATTCAATTAGCCAGTGGAGAGGATGGCTGAGCGTTTTCTGTTTCAGCAGCCATCATGGTCTCTTGCTCTGAAAATCGTAATCATAACGTGGTGTGTATTTTAAATAATTATTTATGATCCAGCTATTTTTATTTACCCATCATTTGTGGTTTAGGAGGTATAGGATGACCAAGTTCTTCGGCAACGGCTGCTGCATAATAATATTATGTAAAATATTGTAGCTGATCTTAGACCAGGAGCTTAGACTAGCCATTCAGAATGTAAAATAATTAATGTTAGCTATGAACTGGTGCAAATATTTTGGCATGCACGACTAACCTGCATCTTGAAAATCTGCTGGATATCCATAAGCCACATGCATACACAGCAGTGCACAGAGTATCAGGATGCCTTCCTTTGTTTTGCTATGGGTATGAATTTCAAGCTTTCAAAAGTTTGAATTGTTACCGAGGACGATTGATAGTGATGCTGGTGCAACAATTGACAATGGTCAACTAGCTCTGCATGCATGCAAGCTTTTATGCTATCAGTGTGAGAATACTTTCAATGGAAAATTGTACGTATCTGATTCCAAAGTACGGCCCTTGTGTCAAGTACATTGAAGTATCAATTTCAGAGCAACAAAGTGTGGCAAAAAAATATTAAATAAATGAGCAATCTCCTTGCATGGTCTAATTGAAAGCTGTCACTGATGTGGAGGAAGAAATGTACTGTAATTAGTTTAGCCATTTCTCTGCTTGGCTTCATGCAGACAGGCAGTGCATAATTTTATACCTACCAACACAGTTTGCAGGGCTAGCTGTAAATCAGTTCAAGTTGTATACTAGTGAAGTGTTAAACTAAATCACAGACTGACAGGTAGAGCAGTTTAAGATAGAGTGTAGCTTAAGTTCATAACATCATTGTGTGGTTACCCTACTCAAAATGGGGCGCCTGAAACATGCATGTTTCAGCACATTTCATGCATGGAAGCGACTTTCATGCGTTTTCCATGCATGTTTCAGGATAGTTTATGCATGGAATATACTTTCATGCATGTTTCATGCATGGAAGCTATTTCCATGCATTTTTCATGCATGAAACATGCATGAAAGTGTATTTTATGCATGAAACATGCATGGAACATGCATGAAAGTATAAAACACGTGTGACAGATATACCATGCATGAAACATGCATGAAACGAAACATGCGTGAGATTTTATCACTCCTGAACCATGCATGTTACATGCATGAAGTTCCACATTACATCATACTGATTAGAAGCAGCTGCTTTGCAGATTTGAAAGTGTGAGACTTTGTGAAACCTTTAGTGCTCCAAGGTAAGTAGCTACTATATAGCCTAACTTGGAGAGCCATACTAAATATTAACACGTTGTTTTGTATACCCCATGTAAAATTAATTTCCATAATTATAGTGTGGGTGTAAGTTTATTTGGCTGAAAGAGTGCAAATAAAAAGAGCCTCTTTAGTTTGAAAGTTGTCCCCAACTAGCATTACAGATATCAAGGTTACAGATAAGAATGTGGTCCCTTATTTCAGTCCTCAAACTCACCTTGGGGTCTCAGTGCTACTTACTGAAGTATCCTACAATATTATGTAAAAGACCAAATGGGGGGGGGGGGGGGGGGGGGGGAGAGGGCCAGTACGTATACAATGCCATGTAGCTATGTGAACACTGAATATGGTTTAGCTGCTAATCAGTGGGTAGTAACACACTGCTGAGATATTCATATACCTGTAGTTTTTTGGGGGACAGAATGTGTATACCTTTGCTATAAAAATAATATTATGTAAGAGCTGCTCTAAATCTCATATCTTACAGCATAATATGCATGTCCATAGGTGCCAACAAGCTTTGTCTGTTTTCCTTAAAGCCAGTATCTACATATCTATAAAGAGCATACTTGCCTATGCAGGAGCACAGTGCGTTATGCTTACAGCAAGTATAAGTACAAGTACTCTGTCCAAGGGTTATTAAAATATGCCTGTAGCTGTACTGTGTATGCACACATGAATGGAATATCCCAGTATCATGGACTGCGCCTGTACTATGCATGGAATACGCCTGTATCACGCATGGAATACGCCTGTACCACGCATGGAATACGCCTGTATCATGCTTGGAATACGCTTGTACGACGCATGGAATACACCTGGAACATGCAGGTTTCATGCATGAAATATCCATATTTTTCATGCATGGAACATGCATGAAACATGCATGAAATTTAGGCACCAATCCATGCATGTAACATGCATGTCCCATACCTGAAAAACGTCCCAAATCCCTGCATGTTACTTGCATGTTTCAGGAATCATGCATGTAACATGCATGAAATTTTGAATTATTCAATATTGTCACTGGAAATTTCATGCATGGAACTTTCTAGATTTGGGCGCATGAAATGTGCTGAAACATGCATGAAACATGCATGTTTCAGGCGCTCCATTTTGAGTAGGGTAAACTTGTAATATAATTATATATGTCACAGGTATAAATTTAAAGAACAGTGTTTCACGTTAGTGAGTACTAGTAATAAGACGTGAACTTATAATTCCTAATCCGCCTCTGAATAACATTAAATCATATAATTATTATGTGTTATCGTTGAATTCCCGCACACAGAGAATAGCTTAATTTTAAAAGAAGCATGGTGGCATTCTTATTCTCATCACAATAATATTATTATTGTAATAGCTTAAAAGACTTTGTCAATGTGTCACAGAATTGGAATGAATCCATTATCAGTACGCATTGACATACTAGTGAATAAAAACTTACTTGTATAATAATAATATTATACCACTATAATAATAATAATATTATTATAGCAACAAAGTAATTTTGCATAGGCTGAATGGTATTGGATGCAGATTACTAGTAGCATAAGGAGACGCTTCCATACTTAATTAGCATCATTATGATTATTAAGTCTTGCACTTCGTCCCCCTTCCTCTTAATTAGTATCGATCATGGCAGTCATGTGAGCCACACCCCTTTAATATAAAAATCAACCGTAGTCATACCTGACAGTGGAAGAATATTGCTATACATGAAGGATATTTATTTTCTAGCTCTAGGCCAAAGGATGATTCAAAGTTCATGCAAAAGTATTTAATTAGCATCATGCCCCTGACCCCTCCACCTTAGCATCATTTTTTTCCACTAAAAACTACTACATTAAAGGTTTTTTTGCAATAATTGTTATTAATAGCATCACAGCTAGACTGTCAACTCAATATTCCAAATCAGTCTAATAATAAGTATAAGTTATATCCCACATTACCCTACACACTGGTTACAGCAACTCCAGGGCCTGTATATGAGGAAAAAAATTAATACTCATTTATAATATTATTATTGTGATAGTACCGTTCCTGCCAGAAGGCTCCATGACACTATGGTTACTACCAGCCTCATTGTGCTGAGTGTGTCTATGTGATTTGACACCAATGGCAAGTCCAGTAACCATAAGTCTGTGTTTTAGCTCTTCTTCTTGCTCACTAGTTGAGAAAAGCGTCACATGATTGTGCTTATACTTAATTGGAATTGCGCGATTGAAAGCAGGTTTCAAAGTGTTGACTCCAATGATGTTTATATTAAGGTCCTAGTGCATAATTGAGTACATGTTTGCTATAAATAATTAAGCACAATGATAATATTGTTTATTAAACTTACAAAAAATACTCTTAATGCTCTGACAAGTATTCCTGCTTTATCTCCAATAGAGTATTTAACTATACAATAGTTTGGATTCTCAGTTGGCTTTTCTGAGACTATAATAATATTATTATTATTATAAATTCATTGAGGCTCAATAATATACATTTAGAGTACTTTAATTATATTATCTATGCTAATTTACCTTGATCCTCTGGCAAAACCATAACATATGTCACGCCTGGGATTCTTTTAAGTTTTGTTAGCAACCTTTCTTTTTCTTCCTCTGTACAACAGCATTCGACATACTGGTTATAAAGTTTAATATGCGGAGGGTTAACTTTGAAAATTTGAATCCCCATATCCTAGAAAATTTAAAGGTCACTTTAATCCATACTAATGATTTATCATTAAACTCACAGAAAAAGCTTTCAGCACTTTTATAATTGATCCAACCTCAGGTGAAAGGGAAATTTTTACAACACAATAATTTTCAACTTCTAGCCCGTGCCGTTGTACTAGTGAAGAATAATTGATGTATAGTAGAAGTAATTTAATAGTATGATGGCTTACCTGGGAGAAGCTCAGCATTTTTTGCACCATATGACTTCAATTTATCAATTATAGTCCCTTGTTGGCTTTCAGTGCAACTGCACTCTATAAATTCATCCTGATGCTCTTGAGACAAGTGACCAGGATTAACTTTTGTGATATTAATTCCAAGTTCCTACCATGATCATAAATTACAATAGATGTAATATGCAATCTGCGACACAGCTACTCTATTCACTTCTTCATTGAAAAGGATAAACTTACACTGAAAATTTGTAAGGCATTTGCAAGTGCTCCCACTTCGTCTCTGACAAGAAACTGAATGACTCTTGTGGTGGGACTAATGTCATCCGTGCTATCATCTTATGATTAATAATTCCATTAAGATATGCCATGCAGGCTTTGAATAGAAATGCTATAATAAGCCTATTACCTTCTAATACACGATGAATGTCTTCGACATCAGTACTATCAGTTTCTTGATGCTCGGCCAAGTTGAATGGCTTGATATCAATTGCAAGGCCTCGGGCTAGAAGTTTATCCTTTAGCTGTACCTCTTGGTTATTCGTAGCAGTAATTTCCAGATGATAATGCTTATGTGGGATCTCTTTCTCACGCGTAAAATTGGGTTTCAGAATATTAACCCCCTTAATGTTGATCTTAAGATCCTGCAATTATCAATGACTGTTATGCCACAGAGTACATGTACAATAATCACTTTAATTATTTGCTTATTGCAAAGGAAATGGATAAAAATGTGGCTCAGATTGTTTCATAATAGATTTCATATTTGACCTTAAGCACCTACTCTTGCACAAATATAATTCATCTACTTTCAAATTGTTTAACACAATTCCCTATAGCAATGCTATACTTACTCTTCATGAGCTATACTTTTGGATTATTAAAAATTCAGGACGTTAAATTTTAACTTACACGAAATGCTTTTAGTATCCTATTTAGTGACCCTGCTTCATTGTGGATAGTAACCTTCACAATACTAAAGTTTGGATCTTCCTCTAATCTATCTGGAGGCACTAAAAGTGAAACAAAGATTACATTATCTGGCCACAATAATATATTATTTACCTTGATGAGTTTCAACGTTTACAGCACCATATTCTCTCCTGAGCTTGCTGAACAATGTGTCTTTTGTACTTTTATCAATGAAACACTCAATGAAATTAATCTTCAGTCCATGCATTATAGTCCGACTATCAACCACGTGTAAAGGCAGATGGGGTAGATTAATACCGGAGATATTTATGCCCAAATCCTTTTCATAGAAGGCAAAGAGATAATTATGTGCATTATGCATTATTTTCTAATGATGCTTATAGCTAAGTGATAACCTGAAATACTTACACTAATAACTTGCAGTGTACTGGCTAGGGCTCCGATTTCATCTCTAACCAAGTATTCAATTACTCTTTCTTCATTTTGCAGTTCTTCATCTAAAAATTCTATACATACAATGCAGGTAATAAAATAGTAGTTATTTTTAAACAAAAATAATCTCACTGATATTGACTTCTTTTCCAGTCACCATTTTCAGTTCCGTGCACACACTGTGTAAGCTTCCTTCAGTACAACAACACTTGACATAGTTGGTTTTGAATCCAGGGATGCTTTCACGGTCAGAAAGAGTATTAATACCAGTGATATTGATACCACGATTCTATAAAATTTTAATTAGTGTGGTGATAGTAAGTATTGAATAAGTACTAAATTTTTGACATTAAATTTATTAAAGCATTCAGATTTCCATTATGATTATGGATGACGTTAAACTATAGGTAGTTATCAAAACTTCTATAATAGGTAATGAACATTGCTCAAGAGAGAATTCTGAATATAATATAATGAAACTTACTCCAATTTCCCATAGAGCACTCCATAGAGCTCCTGGGTGATCTTTTACTTTTATTACAGCTGTAATTGGAACTCCTTCAATTTCAATCCTATTTTGATCATTATCTGTACAGGTATAAAACATTAATTTTTCTCATTGAGTATGCAAAAGTATTATGTTGCGACACCTTCAGATTCTTCAAATTCTGCCTTTAATGTATTTTTCAAAAAATTCTTCTCTTTTCTCGTGCACTTACAATGTACATAATTGAATTTATAACCTTCTCCAGCATTTCGATCAAATTTAGCATGGTGCAAGTGAGTATTCAAACCGAGAATATTAATATTATACTCCTGAGAAATTGCAATAAAACACCTGATCATAATAATAATTATTATGTGGCTGATTGTAATTATCTACCTTAAAAACCTTTAATCCCATAGCAAGGAATCCTGCTTCATCCTTAACGATAAACGATACACAAACATTAAATTTTCTTAATTTGTCTTTACGCATCTTTTTATACTTCACAGCAGATACTATTACCATAAAGATTACAGGAATCTGAAATAGCAATATCAGTATCAGTGGAACAGCAATTGCTGCTGGAATGTTTATGTTTGAGCCATCTGCATAAAAAGGATAATGACATGTTCGTTCATGGAGTATTATTGATTAGACAACAGAGTCACAACATTCTGACCGCATTACTGTAACAAGTCTATAGGGCATACTTTCTGTTCAATGATATCAACTACCCATATTCTGCTATAGCAAACGGAGGTGTAAAATTGAGGGCTAAGAGTAGGTGTAGGAAAATTATTTTTGCCTACAATGCTATTCTCAAATGCTTTAAAAAAATCCCTAATAATGCTCAAGAAGTATGCCTTTATAATTCCCAAAGCATTTCCTATTATGCCTAAATTGAACCGATGATAAAAACCGATAATTATAATATTATTATGAGACGTAACAAGACTCAGAAGTTTCTACTACAGGGGGCTGAGTCAATATTTGCGAAGTAGCCACCAGGAATGAGTATTAACACAATGCTGCACCAATATTCTCCCCTTTCTTATTATCTTTTTTCTCTCATTGTGGAAGGAGGAGGTTGTATAATTAATTATACGATCACGTTCATGTTTGAAGAAAGATCTCACACATTAACCATGCATGCACTAACTATTTTACCTAAAGTTTGTAGATCTCCTTGAACAAGCACCGTTGCATTTCTGCTGGTGGCATTAATGACGAAACAATATTCATCAACTCCAGTAGATCTACCAATCGGCAGTGTCTTCACTTTATCACCTGCTCCCATTCCAATGTACACACCTAGTTGCTGGTTACAACTCGAACCATATGAAATGTTAGCAATGCATTGTTTCATCATATTGTTGGATTGTTGGTTTATAAATGTGCACGTCATTCTCCGATCTGTAGAGCTAAACTCAACAGTAACAAGATTATTGATGCCATCTGTAAAGAAATACCGGGGTATAATTTGAATGTTAATTACGGTTTGAGATCGAGTCCATGATGTCTGATATTATGACATTGTGTGTTTGAGAGACCCAAAGATCTGAGTTTAGAGCATTATGAGTGAAGCAAGGGTGCTACTAAGGGCCTGATGGTCTCCTAAGTGCAGAATTGGCTTTTAGCATGCACCATTGACAGTGCTATTAATTTTATGCTATGAGCATTACAAAATTAATAAGGCTTACAGAATCTGCTATAATTATGCTAGTTAGTGGTTGAGGTCAAAGATTACTGGTTTGGGGTTTTGGTGACATGCTAGGTATTATTTCTGTCTTATACTGCGCAGCATTTTGCCAATCACGTCTGATTCGCTATTATAATAATATATTTGCCTGCCATTCTATAACAATTTTTATGCTATTGTGCTATTAAATTTTTTCCTATTTTGCCGCTGCACTACTTACAATTAAATGTATGCACAGAAGGGGCGTGGCTATGTCACTGTATCATAAACTCTGAAAGCAGTGACAACTGACCAGCAAAGCAGCAATCAATCACGTAGCTGAGGTATACGTAAGTGCCATGTAAGCACAGACTGGCGCAAGTTGCGACAGCCGTGCACACTACTACTCCGCTGGGCAGGACTTAACGTGACCATGCACTCTTCCTCTATGCCACATATATTTCGAATGCCTGCTTTCTCTATGACTACCCGTACCATTGATTTTAGTACAGGAGGGTTAATTGCGACGGAAAAATCATCAAAACGATTGCAGTAACCCTCTGCCTATGCTTTGCTACGCTTTAATGATGTGTGATAAAAATATTATAATATTAATTATTCACCTCTGACCAGTCCAGTTGATGGAGGTCCTCTTCCAAGGACATTAATAGCATATACCTTTACAGTAATAGCAGTTGTGGGTGGACAGAAGGAGGATGTTAAGATGTCAAATGTGTGACTACACTTTAGAAATTCTTCACAATCTGATGCCGGAATGTTAAATGAACCACAGATGGTACCAAAAATAGAGTCAGAATAAGTGACTGTGTAGTTTGTTGCTGAACCATCAATTTCATTTGAGAGAGTGAATGGTTCCTATAAGTTATGATATCTGATTGTTCCATAATAATATACCTTTTAATGTTAATTATAACAGTATTTTGTAGCGAAACTCTTTATGATTAGAAACATCAAGCAATGAAATCCAACTTTTTAATTTACTTACCACAGTATTAAATGTAGTTGCCAGTTCCATTAAAATTTTCATTTGACCATCCAAATACCGTGGAATACTCTGAATAACTTCGGGAGCTGCAGGAACTGTACATGTAGCATTAGTAGGTATAATATTGACAAGTGCATGTGTAGTACGTACTAATATAAGGCACTTATATACAAGCTAGTGTATGTAACTACAGAAAGTATTCCATTTACCTTTGAGATTAATTGTAGTTGTAACAACTTCCCCAATAATGTTACCACAAATTTTACTTCGAACACTAAAATTACAGCTAACTTCAACTGTCGACTTTGTGAAATTGCTGCAATTAACTTCTGTGGGAGCAATCAAAACACAGATGCCACAGTTTGTTGATATGAAATCGTATTGAAGAGAAGGGCAGTTATATTCTATCCCTTCCCAGATGAAAATAATCTCCTCCTGAATCTCGTGATTGTTTCTAGGTATCACTGCAGAGATCATGTCTGGTGGAGGAGGTGGTTCTGCAAAATATTATTATGATATAAAAAACATAATATAATTGTTACAATAATTAAAGTTTTAAAGTAGCTTTCAAATTGGTAGTTTCCAAGTACATGACATTGTACCTCTATGATGGACCTATGACCACTCACGTATATACAAATAATAGACACTGAGGACCGTGGAGATCTACCATAACAGTATTTAGCATCCCGATGGCCCCGTGCTGTGACATTCGAGCATAGCGATGATGTTTATAAGGGGACAGAGGGATGCTAAATACTGTAACAGTGGATCCCATTGGCCAAGGTGAACTAAGTTATTTAGAGTTCTACAACCGTTGCTATAGTAGAACACCTATTTATCTTGGAGCTCGCATAATACCATGTATCTTATTAGCCAAAATTTACAAGTAACAAAGTAGAACCTACAGGTAATAGATTCTGAGCATTCAACCCACTGCATGTATGCACCTGCTTGAGATGAAACTGCCAGTGTGTCATTACCCACCATTACTGTACTAGGATTGTTGTCAAGATCATAATATTCAACAGAGCAGGAGATCGTTTGTCCTTGGAGAGCATCACTTAGTCTTACATCAAGACGAGAAGTGTAAGAATTATTAATTCTTCCAATGCTGTATCCAACGATTGCACCACTATTGCACTCTCCAGCAGCAATATCAAAGTCACGGTGTCTTAAGCTTATATCATTCCCCGCAGTACAAGTTTTTAAAGCAGTTCCTCCCCAAACGGTGATCACTCCACCAACTGCTGTACAAATGTAACTCACATTCTGTCCTGGACACCCGCAATTATAATCCTCCACTTTCAAGAAAATTCCAGTATCATTGGATGCAGATGAACCTATATTATTTATTTATAGGAAGTTTGCCCACAATATAACACTCACGTTTCAAACCGAAAGATACATTGCAATCATATGCCCAAAAAAAAACCACTGTGACAATCATAATTTACTATCAGCTTCTGGATACAGAAGCATACGGATTGCATTGATACAACTATCAGCTACCGAGTGCTAAATTAAATCCTGTTAGTTATGTGTACACATTGAGGTTAGTTAGGTTTACAAGTGGTGGTCACTGCTATATCTGCTGTACTGACACCCGTGACTGCGTATTTTGATCCCGCTCACCTCTGTATACTATAAAAAGTCTGGCGTTCACCTCAGTAAACTATAAATTGATCAAAAAATCAAGGACAATTTTTGGCATCAGTCAAGCCATCAAGCTACATTTTTAGTGAAAATCAAGCAATCAAGGTAGCTTCCCAGCGGAAATTAAGCAATCAAGGCCCAAAATAGGCCCAATCAAATTTTGATCCCGGTCGCGGGTGTCAGTACAGCAAATACAATAGTGACCACCCCTTGGTTTACTAGCTATATTGCCATAGTCTCGGAGCACTTTCAGTTTGATGGCCAAAAGTGACACATGCACATGCCAGAATGAAAACTGATTGAGCAGGCACTGATCCAGAAAATTAGTTTTAAAAGGAAGATGAGTGATGGGGCGGCTACCATTAATCGAATACAACGCATGATCCAATTTAACGCAAGAAAATTATGAATTCTCATAACGTTTAGCGATTGACGACCTTTACCGGAAAAACGCGCGTTTTTCAAAATTAACTAGAGCTCTGTAGAGCACATACCCTGCGCGCCCTGTAGCCACTACAGCGTAGTATTGCAACAACATGAGGCACATATGTAGCGGTTTCATGACGTGACGACCCTTTCCAACACAGTGCTTGAGCATGCGCAGTCGCATCCGCATACTAAAAGAGTGGGTGTGGTCGATAAACTACAGCGTAGTATTGCAACAACATGAGGCACACATGTAGCGGTTTCATGACGTGACGACCCTTTCCAACACAGTGCTTGAGCATGCGCAGTCGCATCCGCATACTAAAAGAGTGGGTGTGGTCGATAAACCACAGGCATGCTAAACAGAAAATTATGAATTCTCATAACGTTTAGCGATTGACGACCTTTACCGGAAAAACGCGCGTTTTTCAAAATTAAATATGTACTGGTATAAGAGGGTGGCTAGTAGTAGTGCATGGACATAGCAAAAACGAACTAGTACGTAACTAGTTAAGCTAGCCACCCTTGATTCCCACTTGGATCAGCCCCTGTTGAGGTAGCTACATGCTACCTTGTTACATACCCTTGCCAGTACTCCTAGAATATTATTGTCAATTAGCTAGCCTTAATTAGATGTGCCATTGCCCATGCAGCTATTATAGGATACGTTGGTAAATAAGATCCTATCTATAGTTATATCTATTAAAGTAGCTCATGGGCTTTAGAAACCTCACTTGTATAAAAGGAAAGTTTGGAAAACAAGAGCAAAAGTGAATAAACAATAGTATTAATGACAGGAAGTCAAAATTATTATTATGGCTATAGCTCATGGAAGCTATAGCAAGCACAATTTAATCAGAACTTACAATATGTGAACATGATACAAATGATGATGATACAAACAGCTTTAACTTCGACTGCAAGCTCCATAATACCTTGAAATGAACAAACCGTTTGAAGTTTAAACTTGATACATTTTAGGGGGTGTGGTTAAAATCATATTCATCACATTAAAATTAATTTGATATGAATTCGATTTCACACAACTTAAAATGATTAAAATTAATTTTAATGTTATTGTTAGTGGAATTAACAAGTGAAGCAATTATCTGCACTTTAAAAATACACCTAGATAAATACCATTAATTTTACCATTATCATATTATTATTATTATAGCTCAGAAGCTACTATTAAAAATTAATATTATGAGTTTTTGTCAGTATTGGAGCCTCTCGGAATGCCTCAATCCATGACATTATTATAGTTATTCTATATCTGGAAACCAATGATCATTACTTAGTACCTGCCTTGGTTGGACATGTATACACTGTTCCTTTCGATCTGCTTTACTTTATCATAGAGTCAATAGACTTTATAAGTAGGGATGGTCCGGACACTCCCATTATACATGTAATACACTACAAATACCCAATTATCTCAAAACAGGTAACTTTGTGAAATTTCTAAGTGTCAAAATCAGAATCTCCAGCATACTAATAAGACCAAGAGCATTCATCAAGAACAATTATGTTATATGGCAGAACCATGCAGATGTTCAAAAAATTTTGAAGGCGGAAACATCGGAAATTGGAAACGGAATTGGCAGCTGGAAATGGTCGTCAACTCGGAAAGTAAGTTATGTATAGTTGATGTGATTATCCCTACAAATCTTGTTCGTATACTTTTGACCCCGCCATCCCTACTCTCAACTTTATTTAATTGTCTTTATACTTGTGGTAAATTGTCCTGATCAAATTTAAACTTGGTAGGCATAAATTTCGATCATAACCTCAATCTTGTTATTAAGTTAGTTAGTGTTTGTTGTAGGTTTACAGTTAGCATAATATACAGATCCCATGATTATTATTAGCTATCTATACTTGTAATGTTATATATTATGTCATTCCTGCTTGCTGAAAAATTGCAATTGTTATAGTTTATCAATAGTGACTTAGGAGTAGAGAATGTTTAGATATTAAGTTCACAGTTATGTCCAAGCTATAAGTTAGCAATAATTGTAACAGTTGTTAAAGAAAATTAAAGTTTAACCTCTATTCAAAACAAGAGGAGTGCATGTTTAACATAAACACTTTGGGACACTCAAAGTTTAACAAACAGTAACTGTATCATGTTCATGTAATCAAAAACGCAAGTCAAGAAACACACTATTCTGCCTATGACAGCAGGTGGTAAAAATGGTAAATTTTCATCATGGTTTAATGTCTAGCTAGCTATATACAACTGGTGTAAGAAGCAGGGTGGGGATATAGAGACTGGACTGGTCACACATGCAGTGCACACAACACAATAATAATTATTATTATGCTTACATAAGTCAGACACTTTTACCTAAAATAAAGATAGTATACGTGATCATGAAGATGATGCATGTTATAGCATTAATAATTACAAGCTTCGCTCGCCCTGCTGTACCTGATTGTTGTATTTTTCGGTGTTTAGGAACCCACAAAATAGAGGATTTTGTATATACATAACTACACATGGAATATAGTATTATAATAATATATATAATATGGAATTGATTTTAATTAAAAATCTATAGCCAGGAGGGTTGGGGGTTCGATTGAATCCCATAGCCTGACTAGTCAGGTCCACCAGAGAGCTGCACTCAAGCTTGTATACTGATCGTTAATTAACAATATTCACAGTCAATCTACACACTTATTGCACTATAGCTACTAGATGAGTGGTTATTAAATTTTATGTAAACTGCCACATTCAACTAAATCAACACCAGACAAGTGTAGCATACTGTCTATAGACATGAATAATGACAATAATTACATAACTGCAGAAAATCCTGCAATATCAAAGCTGGTGAAGGATGCCCTTAGATGCCCTCACGTAAAACAAATAAGAACTTCCTTAGCTCAAGGCCTCACTTTAGGGGCTCAATCCCTTGTTTTTAATATAATTCCCACCAGATTTATGGCTATTATGGCATTTAATAGCATCCCACACTATATTCATAGGCAAAAATAGAAATGTATACTATAGAAATATATTTTACCAGCCATCAGTGTAACTGCATGCATTGAAAATCATTAGACCAATTATTGCAAGTCTAAGAAGTATTATCAATAATAACTGTTATTAGTTTACTGTAACAGTTACAATAGTCACTTGCAAGATGCAGTATTACTGTAAGCAATGTTTTCTGTAGTGTCACAGAATGATAGTGAAGGTTGATGTTGTTCAATATCTTCGTATATAATATTTTCAATTGGTTTATTCTCTTTCTTCTTCTGATTGTTTCTTCCTTTTATAATTTTCCTCGATAGTATGGCAATAGCCACTATTATGATAAGAACTGCTGCTATTAAACTGAATGAAATTATTACAGTGACTGTAAAATTTAGTTCACATGTACACTTTGGACAGCCTTCAAGTTCTGCAGGGAAGTAAAACAAGAGTCAGAACCACCACAGTACCTGTAACAGTGTTATAATGTGCATGCAGGATCATACTAGTTAATAATTAATGAGCATACAAACTAGCTGAGATACCATAACCATAAAATTTTGGGGGGAGGTGGGGATTCTCTTATAAACCAGCTATCTGTTACAGAATTACATATCACACATTATACACACCATTAGGCATATACAATTGCAAAACTATGTTTGAAGGCGGTCCATCCCCAAGAATATTTGTAGCAAATGCAACCACTGTGATGTTGGAAGAATTTTTACACTGAGAAGAAGAGATTTCAAACCAATCGGTACAAACCCTACTCTCACACGTGGAAGCTATGAGAATAGATGAATTACATATACTACCGGAGACGGAATCAATGTAAGTGATAGTGAAGGAAGTGGCAGAGCCATCAATTCCAGCAGTGATGTTAAATGGAGCCTGTATAATAATTTAAAAGTATTATGCATTCGATATAATAATATTATAAAATTTTGGCTTACCATTTCCTTTACTTTTACACTTAATACTGTGTTGTGATTGACTGTGTTTGTTGTCTTATAGTGAACAATATTTACTTTAGGAATATCTGGAGCTTAACATATACATAGCAATGGAATCTAATTTAATAAACTATGCAAGACAATAATAATTATTATTTACCTTTAAGCAGTATACTAAACTTTACATCATTACTGCGCTTATGATCATTCTCGCAAGCCCTTGCTTGAATCGTGATTGAGCAAATCTGTCCGTTTATTACTAGATTTGTGCAAGTTATGAATGCATTACTAGTTATATTCGGGCACACTCCACAGTCAATTGCTGTAATGATATAGTTTGTGACAAATGGGCACCTATTTGGTGGACTCCAATGAAGACTGAACTGGTCAGAGCTAATGGCTGATATTCTAATACCATCAGTAGGCAAATGAAAATCTGTAGTTTGATTATTGTTAATTGCATTATTCAAAAAGTCAAACATAATAATATCTAACCTGATGTTAGGACTAGAAGACATGTTCCTACAGTTGTTTCCATGCTACCATCACGAATACACTCCACACTACCATTGTTCATATCAGGATTCACTGTTATGACAAGTTGGGAAGAGTAACTGTTGTTTATGACTTCAATACCTGTAGCTACAATTTCTCCATTGTTACAAGTCCCATTAATTCCAGGTGCAAATACTCTGTGACGTAGTACTATACTATCTGAAGGACAGTCAAAAAAGCTCCCTTTCCATACAGTTGCTATAGCTCCTACTACAGTGCACTCAAAATTTACTGTGTTTCTAGGGCATAAACAATCAATGTGATTGTCACACTGTAAGAAATTGGGACTTGCTAAAATTGATAGTCCATAGGACACTAATATCAAGGCAACTGGTAGCTGAGTAACTGATACAAACATTTTTGGCTTTAGCTATCAGGTTTACTGAAATGTAGCTGAGTCTCATTATTTAGGCCAGGCAAACTATATTAATAATAGCTTAGCATCGATATCAGTTACATCCTTGAACTACATGCGGGTGGGCGGTACCAAAATTAATAATTAATTGAGGTCAGTATAGTAAAGAATACATACTCCACACAGGATACAGCCTTAATGCCTTACTCTGCCCCCAAATTAGTGCCACCCCCCAACCCCCCCCCCCCCCCCCCCCCCCCCAATTCAAGCTAAGTCAGCTTGAAGCAGGAAGGCTGAACAGCATGTAGGCACTGATGCTAAAATGTGAATGTTACAGTAGTTTATATGGCCTTACTATAATGATTTTCAATATGCACAATTATAATAACAGCTAGTGAAGTTTGTTGTAGTTTTTATGCCACAATAAACCATAACATGTACTAGTGTATCCAAAACTTTCACTTTAGCTTATAGTCTTTATAGATACATTTAGCTATGCTGTGAGCACATGCTGACTAAACTTAGCATCAACAATGAAATACGACTATCTTGAGTTTATAAACACAAACTTTGAAAAGCATACTCAGCTAACAAAGTAGCTAGTGACAACTGTGTTACATCTGAAATTTTAGGGGCTGATCCAGCGGGGGTGGATAGGGTGGCTAGCCACCTCCCTTCACCAGTTCTTTTATGCAACGTAGTATAGGAAATGTCCACCATTATAAACCAGCCACCCCCTCTGCACTGGTATAGTTTACTATGGGTAGCCACCCTGTCAGCCACCTTCCATGCAAATTTTCAACTGGATCAGTGCCTGTGAATGTCTGGAAAACTGGAACTCATATACATATGCGCGTAAAATACATACTTATGTATTTTATGATCCTTACCTATAATATAGCCACATGTACACATATACATCTACTTTGAGCATGCGCAGTTGAAGAAGCACATGGCATAACTGCAGGAGGTTGTACACGTACACAGCAAGAGCTTATATCTGACACATAGAATTTCCTATATCTTTCCTAAAAGTGCAAGTAAGGAAAGGCCTCTTTTTTACAATGAATTATGGCACCACATCCCTAGAGTGGATCTTCTTCATAAGACATTTACAGTGTGCAAGCACTTCGAACTCCAGTATCACAGAAGTAGTCTTCACCAACAAAAAAATTAATGGTGGTACAGTTATCACTCCTGTGGTATCTGTATTCGTGCGAGTATACGGTACATTGACAAGTCGAGTCTAAATGACTATTATCCTCATGAAGAGCCGCTGCAAATGTCCATATGTGCTTTGGAGGTGAGCTGCTGTGAGTGAGACTGACTCCTTCATTGTACAAGCCGTCAAATGAATTACTCTTGGGTTGGGTCCCTCCCTGAATGCATTTGGACTTCCAAATTATGTATAATTATGTTTACAAAAGTGTTGTAGCTAATTTCTGACTGCAACTGCATGCATGATAGTGTTATTATTACAGATCCATGATATTGTATATAGAGTGTCTAATAGTATGTTCAAGGTATAGCTACAATATTAATGTGGCAGTGTAATAATAAAAGTGTCTAATCCTTATTATAGGCCTTGATACCTAGCTTGACAGGTAAACAACACAATTTTTAGACAGTCACTAATATTAAGCAATTTAAAGAGTGGGTACACTGGTGTGTGGATTAAAACACCATCATACGGAATGCCACTTCAATACGTATACATACAAATTCTATTCCAGTTTCTGGTCCATGGGAGTTGTTACACCAGGCGACGTGGCCTGTTTCACTGCGAACTTTAGATGCACACGGGAGTACGTTAACTTAATGCTTTTGTTGACTAGAGTCAAGGGCGGTACGTCTATACGCGGCCCTTGCTTGAGTCTAATACACATGTGCTAGTTTATGGGCATGGTACTTCAGTCAGTGCATCCACTCCTTTCTATCCAGTTGGTTGTTCCACGTCACTCTAGCAAATTCACATTCCCAGGCAAGGTATCTCTGAAATCAAATGGACTGGTATAACTATGAGATCTGTACGTTTGTATCCTTAAATTTATAGGTTTGACCTTTTGCACCCTGCCATATGCAGCTCTGTACTTTTGCACCCTTGAGTTTGCAGCTTTGACCTCTTGCACCTTCCATATGCAAAGTTTCTACTTTTGTACCCTTGAGTTTGTATTTATCCTAGATTTGCACATTTGAGTTTGAATTTGTCACGTTTGGATTGCGATATTATACTATCTCTGCCGTGGGCAATGGTTTATATAACATGCAAAAGAGAATAATAATAATCTAATGCGCTCAGAGCTATAAGCTAAAAATTAACTTTACTATCCTCTAAAAAAATTTATAATTAACCAGTTAGTAACTGAATTTCAATATGAAGGTTGATCTCAATAAAGAAATACCGGTAGCTAATAGTAATAAGAACATGACATTGTATACTATGAAAATAAGAAAAGGATGATCAAAGTGCAGGCAAAATAAATCGTAGTTTGGGGTTCTGTACTAGTGGTAGCGCTACTGATAAGGAGTTAGGTGTACATCCACTTGGAAGTGCTACTGGTAAGGAGTTAGATACAAGCCGCTTGTGATAGCAACTGGAGTTAGTGTACGTGATAGCGCTACTGATAAGGAGTTAGGTGTAGCTACATCTGCTATTGGTAAGGGAAGCACACCTGGCGCTCATAATATTATGGTGATCACCTGTAGCGCTACTGGTAAGGAATTAGGCGTATAAACTAGTGATACTGATAAGGAGTTAGGTGCATGCACACATGCTCTACTGACAAGGCGTGCACAGCCACCTGGATGGTCATTATTAGGCGGTGTACAGCCACTCATAAAAGTACTACTGGTTACTGGTAGGCGAACAGCAACGCTTGATAGTGCCACGTACTGGTAAGGAGTTAGGTATCATGGCACTAGTTATGTCCTCAATGACATCATGATGGGTGCCACTCACGAAAACGCTACAAATGCTCAGAGGCACCTCTGCCATTTCTTTAGTAGATAGCCAATTAAAATATTATTACTGATTTCAAGTAGATGTGCATAGAATCTGATGTATATGGGGCCCGAAAGTAGTCCCGCCATGGCTCATATAGCTGTTTTGGAGTGGTTTGTTGAACATGATAAATCATGATAAATAGGAAGAGACCAAGAATGCTTCCCTGAGGAACTCCTGAGACTACAGCTGGAGTGGAGGATTTGCAGCTGTTGATGCTTACATGTTGGTACCTGTTGGCTAGGTATTCTCTTGAACCATTTCCACAAACTTCGCATGGCCTTCAATAACTTTATCAAAAGCTCTTGGTGTGGTAAACTATTATAAAATATGCTTTCTTGAAATCTAGATAGATGACATCACATTGGGAACAGTTGTAATCATTGAGAGCATGCTGAGGATGTCTCTTAAAAAGACCAGAAGTTGCTGGGTTGTGGAGTGATGTTGAGAGAAACCGAATTGGTGATGATAAAGGCTATTGGTAATGATGAACTTGCTTATCTTGCTGAAGATAACGTGTTCAAGAACTTTAGACATTATTCATAGAAGAGATATTGGTCGATAGTTTAGAAAGGGGTGACTCGTTGAATGGCATTTTCATTCATAGGGGATACTTTGCTTGGACAGTCTCACAGAGAAGAGGTGGTGTAGGGGGTAGATAGAGTGCTGAAGCACATGCATTGTTTTATCATTTTGGAACCAATACCATCACAGTCGCTTAATTTTGTTGAGTCAAGTGATGAAAGAGCATTGAATACTTCAGAATCTGTGAAAGATACACTGCATACGCATGAAGGTGGGGTACTCGTGACATGATGTCTTGTAGAGAGAAAGAGCTACTTGTAAAGATTGAATAAGGTATTAAGGAGTTCTGACTTGTCAGTATCAGCGGTTGCATTGGGTTTATTGAGAGAAACAGTAAGGGGAATAGAGTGTCTCTTACACAGGGCTCGAATGTAGTCGTATATTATCTGGGACTAATCCAGCAAAGGATTGATTTGTATTTAGATTTGGCAAGTAATATTTTTCTCGTGGTACTCAAATTCAAGGTTGTTTATTTTGAGTTGGAGATGAGGTGTTGCATGCTTGGTGAACCTTTTCTTGGCCGAGTGTAAGCTTGAGTGTGTACATACCAGCAGGGGAATTCAGTGTCTCTCTAAGTCTGACCTTGGGTAGGTGTATGGCAGTATCAATGGTTCTGGACCAGGAGTTCTTTGTTTGAGCCACATAAATTCAATATCCTGACTTTGGAAGCATGGGGAGTAGTCAAATTGGTTAGATATGACAAGATGCTGTCATGAATTTAATGTAGTGAACCATTGCCTGCAGGGATAATACAACAAATACTGGATGGCTCTGGTTGTGAGGGCAAGAACCCCCACTGTCACCCCCCCCCCCCCCCCCCGCCCCATTTCCTATGCCTATGATTCAGAAGTAGTAGTAGAAATCCTCAATATTCACAGTGAAATCCAGACAGAAGCTGTTATTACAAAACCACTGTCTAATCTGAATTTTACAAGGTACACAGGACAGTATGGCAGTTATTATTAGTAGTACATGTCCTCTCCTCTTTTGGGGTCCATATATAAGCCCTTGGATTCATATTATTATGGTGCCTGGTATCAATGTCTCTTATTTGAAAATAAGATGATCAATATTCCTGTAGAAAATAGTGGTCCAGACAACAAGAAAACTTTTACCAAGCTGTAGTTGTGGTACTTAGCTACTCCACTATAGTGGCAATTTGGATTCCATGCATAATATTGGAAATAGCTATTGGGTACTCTAGTAACTAAGCTATAATTAGTTCACCATTAGTCTCGTTAATGAGCCATATTATGACAGGTGGGTGCCAAATGTCAAATCTGCCACTCCCAGGTGGAATTTGGGAATGGAAAAAGGTATGTAAGTAGGATCCGAGGATTAATGGCTGAACGACAGCGGAGACAGCGTCTACATACACTAATGAATGATCGGCAACTGGCACGTTTTACCGTGCAAGGCAGAGCCACTGGAAAACAACTGGGCACTGGCTCCTATGGATCAGTGGAAGAGGTAATAAGTATACATTAGCTAATATTAGAGTATTATGAGTATTGAGCATCGATTTTGTGATCTTCAGGTTGAAGTGAATGGTCTTATATGTGCTGGAAAGAAGATTCATGATATTCTCATTGATGCTGGTAACGTTGGAGTGGAAAATGTTGCCAGCAAGTACGTGCAGGAATGCCAGCTGATGTCCGACCTTCGTCACCCCAACATCACACTGTTCCTGGGTGTGTGTTTCCTCCCCGACTGCCAACTCCCTGTGCTGCTGATGGAGAGACTGGATGGGAATCTCGACGATCTGATTGAAACAGTCCCCAACATCCCTCTAGCGTTGAAGCGATCCATTCTGGAGGACGTGTCCAGGGGCCTTCTCTACCTGCACAAACACACTCCTCAAATTATCCACAGGGACCTGACGGCAAAGAATGTGCTGCTGACCTCCTATTTTGTGGCTAAGATCACTGATCTGGGGAACTCTCGTATTGTGGACCTACAGCCTGACCAGCTAGCTAGGACACTGTCTCGATTATCAGGGACACTAGTCTACATGCCTCCCGAGGCTCTTTCATTACCAACTCGCTATGGCCACAGCCTTGATATATTCTCGTTTGGTCATCTGGCTCTCTTTACTCTCACACAGGTAGAGTGCTAAATTAAAACTGAAGGAGGGAGAGATAGATTATAATAAAATTTAATGTTATAAGTACCCACCCTTAGCTACCACTTCACACGGCACTATTTGCATCTAACAATGAAACTTTTGTTATAATAATTAATACTACTGTAATTATTTTTCCATAGGTTTTTCCTGGTAAACTCTTAGGGCACACTTATCCTGACCCCAACAATCCTAGGGAACTTTTGGCTCGTTCTGAAGTGAGGCATCGAGGAAACTACTTTGAGTGTCTAGAGAGAGAGCTACACAGGGGGAGTGCAGGCTACCCTTTGGTAGGTGTAGTCAAGCAGTATCTGGAGAATATCCCAGAAGAGAGACCCACAGCTGAGCAGCTGGTGAGAGTGTTGGAGGGACTGAAGGGAGATATCGAAGGGACGTGTGGTGAGCTAACAATAGTGGATGCAGTGAGGCAGGTGAAGACAGCCATGGCTTTGAAGAAGAGCAAAGAAAAGGTTGACGAGTTGACAGTAAAGGAGGAGGAGATACAACATCTACAACAACAGCTAGAGGTATGATTTTGAAAAAAAAATATGATTACATCCCCCCCTCCCACCTACATACATATTCAGCAGTTCACCTTTTAAATATTATAGGCAGCTGATGTACAGCATGAAGCAGAGCTACGACAAAAAGATATTCAAATACAGGTCAGACTGGTAAAATTTTCGGACAAGTTACTGCCTTTTGCTTACCACAAGCCAGGCAAGAGTGGGTGTGTCAATATGAAAAAGTGAGGGGGCCATGGCCCCCTAGGCTGCCCCCCACCTGGTTCTGATGCCTATGCATTACTAATACACAATCAGCCTATCAATTATTATTGCATCAGCAATAGCCTTCTGTCCGAGGGGTCCGCAATCATCCGTTTTAGCGTACAAAATTTCGAAATCACAAGATTTCAAACACAGATTTCCTGATTTCAGCTATGATTTCTAGTGATGGTTGATTTCCGATTTCAGACAAGACATCCGATTTCCAGACCAGATTTCCCTCCTAGTGTTTGATTTCTGCTTTGATTTCAATGATTTCTTACCATTTTGGATTTCTAATTTCTGATTTCTGGGATAAAAGTTTAGTATGAATACGCCTAGTAGTAAGTGCATGACTTTAATTATGCTATTTAGCTAAATGTACAAAAGATCTAAAATTTATTGTGTACACTGACAGGCTCTTGAAAGACAATAATATTATAAACATGCACGACAGTGTCAAAAGTACCTAACTGAAAGTACCAAACAGCCAAACGTTCTTTATTTTGCAACTCGTGATACAGTCAATTTTGGTGAAACCATTCACTGCATCATATCAGGAGCTAGTCCAGCCTCAGGCAATCAGTAAGTAGCTATGACATTGTATTAAAGGTAGGCGGATTCATAACCGCAAGTGATTTCACAGGATAATTTCTAGTGATTTCTTGATTGATTTCTGTGGATTTCTGCTGATTTCTAAGCAAGGTGTACGAGATTTCTTTCGTTGCGGACCCCTTGCTTCTGTCAACTCTGAATCAAAATTATGCTAGTTTCTTTGCTACTCTCCTTGAAGTCAACTCTTTTTGCTATAATCTTTGCCATCACTTTCACAAACGCGTTACCGTTACTTAGTGGGCGTGGCTTAAAATTTTGTGCACACACTTTGTACACGGACTATTCACCCCATCATATTCTAAATGCTTCCGGCACCTATATGCAATGCATGCACATATTTATAATTACAGGCAGCTAATGAGCGACATGCAGCAGATCTACAACAAAAGGATGAAACTATTCACCAAAACAATATTCAAATGAACCGAATGCAGGTATGTAAAATTATTTGCAGTGATCAATGTAAAATTACTGGAATACTGTAACTGTCTAACTTGTTCTTGCTAGGCTGATATTGGCCGACTGCAAGCAGAATCTCAGCAGCTCAATGCTCAAATGAGGGAAAAGGATGACAGACTCAGACAGAGAGAGGAAGAGCTTCAGACCCAGCTACGACAGAAGAATGAGGAGATTCAACAAAGAAATGCTGACATCAGCAGACTTCAGAGAGAAATAAGAAGGTTGCAGGTCAGTATTCATATACTGCAGCTGTAGAGTTCCTGTTGCATGCACACTTAATCGAATACAACGTATAAACATATGAAATTAGCATTCTCATATCTTGTCTGCGCATATATGGAGCGATTGACGATCATTATTTTTTTCCATACTGTATATAATATAAAGATTGAGTACGATACTACTTGCATATAAAGGGATTACTATTAATTTTTTGTATACACAGGAATCATTGCAGCAGGTGTCAATACTACATTATAGATCTGCTACTGCAAAGAGGCCAGTAATAAAGGTACGTACGAATATTAATTATTAAAAGTACATAATAATATAGCATTAGTCACTTGATTAATTTTATTTTACAGACACCACTGTCAGAGCTGAATCTTCCACTGAGGCTAAAATGGAGAAGGGGAAAGGACTTACCTTTTGAAATGTATGGATATCCTAGGGTGGTGGTGTTCAAGGAGATGGTGTACATTGGAGGAGGGAATGCGTCACCAGACAGGGAACGAACAGTGATGGTATATGATCCTAAACAGGACTCTTATGATACACTACCTCCATATACATTCAAGTGGTTCTCCATGGCTGTTGTTAATAACCAGCTTGTACTGGTCGGTGGGAAGGATGTACAAACTGACAAGGTGACCAACAAGCTGGGGGTGTGGAATGAAGAGTCTAAAAGATGGACTCACCCCTTACCACCAATGACCACAGCATGCAACTCACCATCAGTAGTTACCCACAACAACAGGTGGCTGCTGGTGATGGGAGGTTATGATAAAACTACGGTGGCCCTGGAGGTCACGCGTCACGCCAGTGGCTATCACGTATCACTCCAGTATCCTCTCCTCCTACCGTCGTCACGTCACCGCCGTCCGTAACGCTAATGACCGTACAGTTCAGTCTCCGTACCGTCGTCATTCCAGTCCGTAATGCTAATGTCCGTACAGGGCTGATGGCACATTTAGGTGCTTTCTCCATGTAACCTTCTTAACATTACATCATCAGATATCCATAAGTACAGTATATTATAGCTTGCTACAGTATTAAGCTGTATACAGGTGTCTTATGTGTCCTTGGTGACATAGGTGCTCTTGGTGACGTAGCTGCTCTTGGTGTCGTAGGTGCCCTTAGTGTCATAGGTGTCCTTGGTGTCGTAGGTGCCCTTGGTGTCGTAGGTGCCCTTGGTGTCGTAGGTGCCCTTGATGTCGTAGGTGTCCTTGGTGTCCTTAGTGTCGTAGGTGCCCTTGGTGTCCTTAGTGTCGTAGGTGCCCTTGGTGTTGTAGGTGTCCTTGGTGTCGTAGATGCCCATGATGTCTTAGGTGTCCTTGGTGTCGTAGGTGCCCTTGGTGTCGTAGGTGTCCTTGGTGTCTTAGGTGCCCTTGGTGTCCTTAGTGTCGTAGGTGTCCTTGGTGTCGTAGGTGCCCTTAGTGTCGTAGGTGTCCTTGGTGTCGTAGGTGCCCTTGGTGTCGTAGGTGCCCTTGGTGTCGTAGGTGTCCTTGGTGTCGTAGGTGCCCTTGATGTCGTAGGTGTCCTTGGTGTCCTTAGTGTCGTAGGTGTCCTTGGTGTCGTAGGTGCCCTTGGTGTCCTTAGTGTCGTAGGTGCCCTTGGTGTCGTAGGTGTCCTTGGTGTCGTAGATGCCCATGATGTCTTAGGTGTCCTTGGTGTCGTAGGTGCCCTTGGTGTCATATGTGCCCTTGGTGTCCTTGGTGTCGTAGGTGTCCTTGGTGTCGTAGGTGCCCTTAGTGTCGTAGGTGCCCTTGGTGTCGTAGGTGTCCTTGGTGTCGTAGGTGCCCTTGGTGTCCTTAGTGTCGTAGGTGCCCTTGGTGTCGTAGGTGTCCTTGGTGTCGTAGGTGTCCTTGGTGACGTATGTGTCCTTGGTGACGTAGGTGCTATTGGTGTCGTAAACCATCAAAAGGCTGCAACCTTAATGAGCTAGTTGTTGACTTCTACAAGCGAGGTGTCACAGGTACGCTGAGGAAAGGATCAGTTATTCCACTATCTGCTCCGATACTGGCAACAAACTATGAACTCAGTAATGAAGACAGGTCAGGCAAGATTTATCAAAATTAATAATGAGATGATAATTTTGTTTTCAATCTAATACCAGAATAAAATCCAGAGTGTGTATTGTTCCATTCCGTAATCCCCCAATAGCCCCCACTGACGATGAAGAGCAGGATAGCTTTGATCAACTTGATGATTTATTGACTGATGGTGACTTATCTTCTGCATGTGGCTGGGTTATCAAAGTTGGTAGCCACTTGGACAGTAGACAAGAAGTTCGAGAAATGGTAAAATATAAGCCGCACTGTATAGTGTCTTACAAGTAATCATTGAGCAACCCGTCTACTTCTACTTGTGACACTATTGCTGTGTTGCATGCAATATTAATATTTGCACATAATAATATTATGATTCACTTCAGCTAATCACAACATCCATTAATATTAAATTTTTATCGAATTAATACTAGCTACGCAAATAGCTAGCGCACCATGCAAGAGCAACATCCACAAGCTAGCTATATGCAACCTATATGACATAACCCAGTATAGCTATAGCTATGTCCACCAAGGAAAGTAATACCAACGGCACCTTAAACACATAGGGCACCAGGATACCTATGATACCATGGACACCTAGGACACCTTAAGTCTAAGACACCAAGGATACCAAGGGCACCTAGGGCACCCAGGGCACGTATGACACAGTGGACACCTAGGGCATCCAGAACACCTTAAGATACGAAGGATATCAATTTAAGGGCACCTACGACACCTAGGACACCTACGACACCAAGGGCACCTACTACACTAAGGATACCTACGACACCAAGGACACCTACGATACCAAGGGCACCTACGACACTAAGGACACCAAGGGCACCTACGACACCAAAGACACCTACGACACCAAGGGCACCTACGACACCAAGGGCACCTACGACACTAAGGACCCCAAGGGCACCTATGACACCAAGGACACTTACGACACCTACGACACCAAGGACACCTACGACACCAAGGGCACCTACGACACCAAGGACACCTACGACACCAAGGGCACCTACGACACCAAGAGCACCTACGTCACCAAGGACACCTACGACACCAAGGGCACCTACGACACTAAGGACCCCAAGGGCACCTACGACACCAAGGACACTTACGACACCTACGACACCAAGGGCACCTACGACACCAAGAGCACCTACGTCACCAAGGACACCTACGACACCAAGGGCACCTACGACACCAAGGACACCTATGACACTAAGGGCACCTACGACACTAAGGGCACCTACGACACCAAGGACACCTACGACACCAAGGACACCAAGGGCACCTACGACACCAAGGGCACCTACGACACCAAGGACACCTACGACACCAAGGACACCAAGGGCACCTACGACACCAAGGACACCTACGACACTAAGGACACCAAGGGCACCCACGACACCAAGGGCACCTACGACACCAAGGACACCTACGACACCTATGTCACCAAGGACACATAAGACACCTGTATACAGCTTAATACTGTAGCAAGCTATATTATACTGTACTTATGGATATCTGATGATGTAATGTTAAGAAGGTTACATGGAGAAAGAACCCACATTTAGGGGAGTACTGAAATGACGTCATCATAATATTATAATATATAATAATAATATGTATGTACATGTATGTATCACTATGTACATGTATAATATGTATTGCACAGGCAGTGATACTAAGACAGTGGGACAGTATGACAGTGAGACACTAAGACAGTGTGACACTAAGACAGTGGGACAGTAAGACAGTGGGACAGTAAGACGGTGGGACACTAAGACAGTGGGACAGTATGACAGTGGGACACTAAGGCAGTGGGACAGTATGACAGTATGACAGTAAGACAGTGGGACAGTAGGACAATGGGACACTAAGACAGTGGGACAGCATGACAGTAAGATAGCTATGCATAAGACAGTGGGACAGTACTAGTAAGACAGTTGGATAGTATGACATGCTGTCCCACAGGCTGTCATTGTAATAGCCCTACTGTCTCACTGTCATACTGTCCCACTGTCTTACTGTCACACTGTCATACTGTCCCACTGTCTTAGTGTCTCACTGTCTTACTGTCACGCTGTCTTAGTGTCTCACTGTCTTACTGTCCCTCTGCCTTAGTGTCCCACTGTCATACTGTCCCTCTGCCTTAGTGTCCCACTGTCATACTGTCACACTGTCTTACTGTCTCACTGTCATACTGTCCCACTGTCTTACTGTCTCACTGTCATACTGTCCCACTGTCATACTGTCCCACTGTCTTAGTGTCTCACTGTCTTACTGTCACACTGTCTTAGTGTCCCACCGTCTTACTGTCACACTGTCATACTGTCCCACTGTCTTACTGTCACACTGTCATACTGTCCCACTGTCTTACTGTCTCACTGTCATACTGTCCCACTGTCTTACTGTCACACTGTCATACTGTCCCACTGTCTTAGTGTCCCACTGTCTTACTGTCCCACTGTCATACTGTCCCTCTGCCTTAGTGTCCCACTGTCATACTGTCCCTCTGCCTTAGTGTCCCACTGTCATACTGTCACACTGTCATACTGTCCCACTGTCTTAGTGTCTCACTGTCTTACTGTCACACTGTCTTAGTGTCCCACCGTCTTACTGTCACACTGTCATACTGTCCCACTGTCTTAGTGTCCCACTGTCTTACTGTCCCACTGTCATACTGTCCCTCTGCCTTAGTGTCCCACTGTCTTACTGTCACACTGTCTTAGTGTCTCACTGTCATACTGTCACACTGTCTTAGTATCACTGCCTGTGCACTAGCTACATATACATGTACATAGTGATACATACATGTACATACATACATACATTATTATTATTATTATGATGACGTCATTTCAGTACTCCCCTAAATGTGCCATCAGCCGTCGCCGTTCTACGACCAGTCCTAGGGGTGTGGCTATCAAGTGTTCACCGCCACACCCCCTCCTCCTCCGAGGGTGCGATGTGAGCGTAGCTATATACGATCAACAAATAAAATTATTTTACGTATGATAAAATCAAGTATGTGACCCTTGATCTGTTGCTGTGTTCTTATTGTCAATGATAGATACCTCAGTGTGTTATAATTTGTTCTCTCAAGGGATGATCCAGAAGTTGCCATGATAATGAGTTTATTGAACTGATAGTACCATCAGTACCAATGATACATGATTGCACGGATGTACCACCGTGTAATCCACACACTCCGTCATCTTGTTACGTTTTTGACCCTATATATCCCAAGATTCTTAGAACAGTCACCCTGGAAACTTCTATGATATGCCACATTTAAAGTATGGCGAAAAACCGTATGTACTATATATCTTGACTGTCAATATAGATAATAATTATATCTAGCAACAACACACTGAGGTATCAATATACTCAAGAACAGGGACGAGGCTACACTCTGCTTCTATAACCACACCCCTGACTAGGACTGGTACATGGTCGTGTTATTAACATGTATACTGGAATGGCGACGGTACGGAGACTGAACTGTACGGACATCAGCGTTACGGACGGCGGTGACGTGACGACGGTAGGAGGAGAGGATACTGGAGTGATACGTGATAGCCACTGGCGTGACGCGTGACCTCCAGGGCCACCGTATAAAATTCATCTTTCAAGCGTTGAGATCCTGGACACTGATTCAACCAGGAGTTCAACACAATGGTACCATGCTGCATCACTACCTAAGCCGCTTTCTCAAGTACTACCAGCTATCATTGGTAACATGTGTTATCTCTTGGGTGGCTACACTAAGGGATTTGCATCATCCAAGAAAGTGTTCAGTGTGTGTTTGGATGACCTCATCTCTCAAGCTGTTTCTCAACCAGCTGGTGCAAGTACTCCACCCATACCATCAATATGGCAGTCACTACCTGATACACCACTGAACCGCTCCACTGCCTTGGCCTTCAACGGAGCCCTGCTAGCATTTGGTGGAGGGAGTCATCCTGACAACACTGCCATCTACCATTATCGACCTTGCAGCAGGAGCTGGATCAAGGCTGGAGAGCTGCCTACTATACGATTTGAGTGTACCTGTACAGTTCTCCCCAGTGGGGACTTGTATGTGGCTGGTGGTATTGGTGCGGCTCGACGAGTGGACATAGCATCTGTATGACTATAGTACTGAGGAAATCAATGACATGTATGTACATATGCACATTTTGTATTAATAATATATTATTATAGTTGAATCCCATGATTATGCCCCCACTTTGTGCATGTATTAGGCAAAAGTGGGGAGGGTATTTATTACCACGTGGGTGCACAATCTCCGTAGTATTTGAAGGGCAAAACTCGAGAAAAACAACAAAGTAAGGCCACAAATAGCTAGTTTGCCGGCTATAGCTACTGTTTTCATGGACTCTAATTTTACTCTCAGGGAGGGGAGGCTCATACGAGACACCTATGCAGGAACGTGAGCTAAAAATTGTGGGATTCTATGGTATATATATTAATTATGAGGGGTATAATATATAGTCTAAATCAAAGAGCTGATTTCCTTTATGTAAGATTCATTTCCAGCAGAAAGCTCTCCTTATAATATGAAGTAATCATAACAGCATAATAATATTATAACAAAGTTAGGTACTCAAATGCATCAAATGTAACTCTACAAGGTACACCAATAATTATACCCCGGGCCAAAATTGCGAGTTAACATGCTCATGCTTCTTGGAACACTTGTCTATTACTGGCTATGCTGAATACCAGTCTCGTGTGATGGTGGTATTAGAGATAGAGTTTTGTGGTTATCTCCTCTTAGACCCTAGTGATGATGTACGTTCATCAGATAGCAATTATTATTACAGTTTGTGGTTCACTGGGAGATGTAGATATGATTCTTTATGGTGGCTATTAGGGTCACATGTTGAAGACAAAGGGATGCCCCACTATGCATGGTCTGCCCCTGCCCGGCTGGCTGCATGGATTCACTAGAGTTAATAATCATAAGTTGTGTATTCCAAAACCATATTATTTATGGTGTTGTGGTTTTGGAATTACCTTGAACTTTGAATCTTAAATTAGACGACTTCATTAATAGCTCGTGCATGGTATTAGTGAGGAATTCAGGTGGAATCAGCTATCCTGTAGGATGCATGGGAGAGTATGAAACTTTGTAATTATTCTTAACTGATATTCTACAATTTTTATCATTATAGTCTGCTGTGTCCACATTTGAATACTTAAAAATTGAAGCATTAAGTGCAAAATTGAGGTAATATTTATATCACAAATTACAATTTTTGATACATGAACAATACTGTAATTATTTGGCACGCTTTGACACAGTAGAACAGACCTTTATAATTACATAAAGAGTAATAAAGATGATTGCTACGAGAAAACATAGCTGGTTTGTGTCTTCAGGGATGGCAATCATAGTAAAAATAAAAATTGTGAGCACAGTTACAAAAACAAAACCTGAACACACAGTAATTCCAAGGGCGATATCGTGAATAATTGTAGAGTTTAGATTTAGTTTGTCAATAATAACATAAGGGCAACCTGTTCCATAAATGTAATAGAAAGCTATATCGTCATCTGTAACCTGTTGGACAATCGTTGAACAATCTATGTTTGCAGGGATGAGTGTGGTCAAATTGCAACATGAGGTAGGAATGGCGGTATCTTATTCAAAGTACTTGTAATAGTCCTTGTAATCTTTCACTCCACAACAACCGAATTTAGACTGATAATCGTCCCATGTTGCAAAAATGAGGAAATCATCAAACTGATTTAGAAATGATGATTTACTGCTCTCTATAAATTTCTGCATGATATCACTCTGTTTAACAAACCAAATAGGTGTGGCCATTACATTTAAGATAGCGATAAGTCCAGCTACTGTGCAAAATATTGTTATCAAAACTCCACTGTTAAATTTGTGTAATTTAGCACCAAAATAGCAGCACAAGATTAAGAGTGTAAGTACGCTTCCAATAACAAAGATGATGGTTGAAACTGTGAGATATTTTATGCAGGTAAAGCAGATGACATCATCATAACTAGTTGCTATGTCAAAGTGACCATTTATTATCCCCCATATCTTTACACCTACTATGAACATTCCCAAGCTCAGGAGCAGCATTATGATTGTGCTACACATCGACAAATACTTCCATGTACTTGTTGCACATTTCTTAATTCCACCTAATAAAATTAATAATATCACATTTAAATAATTTATCTTTATGATACTTTCATTTTATGCAAGAATATGCAATACACTTTACACAACCCAACAGCAATAACTGATATGACAATGTATATAAAGTACTTACTTTCTTCTTCTGCTTTCTCAAATAATGGAAGTTCCTCGGCATAGTACTGATAACTATAATAATTATTACTATCGTTAAAATTTAAACTAAATCTCACTGCCCTGCTGTCTTAAAGTGACACTTCCTTAGTAACTTTTGTTGTTGCTGACTGAGGAAGAATAATGTTCCAGTTTCTTCTTACTATGTACAGTTAAAGAGAGTATGCTTGTTTTATCAGTACTGTACATGTAAAACAACGTCATATATCTTATCACTCTGTGGTATGCAAAGAGGAAATATACTGCTAATCGTGCTATACCACAACGGCAAACAATGCCATTTGTTGGTAGTTGCCTAGCAACCAAAGTTTTTATAGGCAAGTTGCCGGCTATGGGAAGGGGGTGGGTCGATCATCATAGAGTAGGCCAATCATGAATGGTGAACAGAGGTCAACTACCAACTATCTGATAGTAATTGGGGTGCATTCGACCATGCATCTCATAATCATGCACCCCAATTACTATCAGATAACTATAATTATGTGTTTAAGGTTCTGGGTCAATACTAATTTATGTTGCAGAGTCAGCAGAGAACAAGAGAAATTTGATGCTTATTGTCATGAAATTAAGAGAGCCTGCAAGATTTGCGATCTTATCAGTAGTAATCATTCCACCAGAATAATTAATACTGATCCTTTTGTTTTAATCCAAAACATAATCCTAATCCATAATATAGTGTATTGCAAATCATGCAGCAACTAGAGTATAAATATTATGGTTAATTAAGACGCCAATAGAAAAGTGGTATACACATACCAGGGTTTCATTTAGGATTATCGTAAAGGAGGCAACGTGATAATTGCAGAGTTAAGGGGGGGGGGGGGGGGGAGGCAAAGACTATAGCATGTTTTTCTATTTGTGAAAAATGATGTTGTGCTCATTAACTTGATTATAATTATTAGTGGTCAGGGGGTATGCTCCCCCAGGAAAGGTTTATAATGTTTCAACTATTTCTGGTGGCTACTGAGCACTCGAATGGGGAAAAGCCTGTCAGTGACATCCACTGGTTCCCCTCTATTTTAAGTCAAATGTTGCAAGGATGTGGGATGTGTCTCCTACCGTGTGTAGCGCAAAGCTTCAGCTAGTTTATGGGTTAAAAATGAGCAAAACTGCCGCATTGGATACTTTCATCTTTTTATTTGTACATGTATTGCGTGTACGATGGTGGCTACTCTCAAGGGGAGGGGGGGTAGCAAACTTCCAAGGGGGGCAAGTGCCCCCCCCCCCCCCCCCCAAATGAAACCCTGCATACACGAGTTGATCTGACACTTTCTTAGCCTTGTGTTCCACACCCTTCAATAATTATTATGTATTAACTCTTTCTTTCTCTTTATTGAAATGCATTATACTTATATTTATGCATTGTCATGATTATAGTTATATGTAACCTCCATTCAAAGTTAGGACAGGGTGCTGTTCTTGACCAGGAATAGATTAGAAAGGAGTGTTGAACTACATGCAAATGCGTTCCAGGTAGGTGAGTACAGAGGGTGTGTCCCACCCAGGCCACCATAGTACCAGCTGCACTGTACATAACAGTTATCTGACAGTAATTGGGGTGCATGAGATGCATGGTATTGGCCTACTTTATGATGATCCACCCCTTTCCCATAGCCGGCAAATTCCCTATAAAAACATTGGTTGCTATAGGCTACTACCAACTAAGTGTATACAGCTGCAGTCTGTGTTTACACAGCACCCACTTAAAGTATTGATAGCGCATGTCAGCCTTGATTACAGTTTAATTTGTCTACGTCATCCTACCAAACGCTGTAACATTCGTACCACTGAAGTCATAGAGATCAAAGGCACCGCCAGTGCAAAAACTGCTTAAAGTGCTAGTAGGCTGTTGTAGCGCAGAGTGGTTGTAGTGCTAGGACCAAGTGAGAATCATAGAGTCGGTAGACTCTATATAAAGTAGGGATTACCCGGATATACCAGGCGAGCTAACTATAGCTTAGTTAACTAGGCCAGTGCGAGCTGAGTGCTATACAGTGAACTAGGTATCAAGAGGCTCCTCAGCAGTCAGTGTAATCCCTGAGCCAGTTCACAACTTGATTTTCTCCTAATGGAAGAGACACATCACTTCCTGGACAGCTTAAACCAGCCTTCTTTGTCAGCAGCACCATTTTTAGTAGTAATAAAGTATTGAGGGGGCATGATAGTGAATAATTAGTATTGATGGTCAGAATTTTTATTAGTTTTGTAGGGTGAAATCGAGATTTAATTTATTGATTAGTTTTATAAGGTGATATGAGCAAATTGATTAGTGTTTTTGCACTTTAATTGGTATTAGGGTAATGAACACAAATCTCTTCCTCCATAGGGGTGTATGCCTATTATCTGGAATAGCCCAAGATGGCGTTGATGAATTATACTAAGAGCAATAAAAGAAAGAACAGAAACAAGTATCAAAAACAATAAACTTGAAGGATGAAGTACGGATGGCAGGGTCAAAAAGTACACAAACAAGATTTGTAAGGGATAAGCATCTGCTATACATCCCTACGCTTGCTTTTTTTTAATTTGGAAGCTGCTGCAGTAGTGTGCTGTCAAATTCAAATTAATTAATTATGTTGTAGAGTACGTATTATCACAATAATAAAGTTCAATGGCAATGCATATAATAATATTAAAAGTGTTCTTAGACTGATACTGACAGTAGCTTTAACAAGTAGAATAAATACATTAATGGCTGGTATCACAGTACAGTCGTGATACTAATTTATTGGTTTTATTATTTGATATAAATCTCAACAATTTCAATTGGAGTGTCTTCTCCAGATCCTTAATCATTGGCACACAGCCTCATTTCAATATCATCACTAGTCGGCTGGGGAACTTGCTTGCAGAACCATGGGGGATTATTGAAGCTGCAGCAAGTGCTTTTGGCACCACATCCTTGTCCATCCCAGAGTGGATCTTCTTCATAGAACGTTCGCGGAGTGTAAGCATTTCGGGCTCCAGTATCACAGAAGTAGTCTTCGCCAACAAACGATGGTACAGTTACCACTCCTGTGGTGTCTGTATTCGTGCGATCGCGAGTACACTGACAAGTCGAGTCTAAATGACTATCATCCTCATGAAGAGTCGCTGCAAATGTCCATATGTGCTTTCGAGGAGTGCTGCCATGAGTGAGACTGACTCCTTCAACGTACAAGCCGTCAATTACTCTTGGGTTGGGTCCTTCCCTGAATGCATTTGGACTTCCAAATTGGTAGCCTATGATTCTTCCACAGACATTTGAATATTCAACACTGTTAACGGGGAACATTGCAGATATACACACGTGTCAGACTCTGGTCTACCACATGAACGTCGCGGAGATTCCACATTTCTAAATCCCGATGGGTATTGTTGCGTTTGGTCCGTCATGTCAAGATTTATCACTCTCATCCAATCTCCTCCACCACAACTGCACCTGGTGGAATTGGTTTTGATAAATGCACGAATCATCTCAGTGACATTGCTTCTCACGACTTCAAGTTGATCGGCTGGAGGGCACTGATCTCCATCCGATCACTTTGCAAAACAGTGACATTAATTGTCTCCTGTGAAGCAGCTGAGCCCACAGCTAGGAGCAGATACACTAAAACTGTTGAAGGAGTCATAACAAATAATATTATATTGAACAGAAAATCAAAATCAGGACGATCTATATAATTGTGATGAACTAACAAGCAAAATTGCATCCAAATAATATAAGGCCAACATCGATTTTTTTTGCCTGCATGTATATGCACTATATCCTGCATATCTTAATTTTTTTTTCTATAATAATAATTTCTGCATAAATGCAAGGAATCATGAACAGCACAAAAAAAATAATATGCTGATATTAACATCCTGACAAAAAACATGTAATTATACGAAGTAAAAATAAATTAAAGAGTCTTTAAATTAATATTAATATATTATTAACAAAGTGTATAAGTACTACGTTTAAAAGTATAAAAAGAAGGTGACATTTGGACAGAGACAGGCAAATTATTCCACTTATTGATGGTTCTAGGAAAAAAGGAGTATTTAAAATAATTAGTTTTTGCAAATGGCTGCACAAATAATTTTTTGGAACCTGCCCTTGTAGTTCTATTTTGGGTATAGGATATGAGAGGAGCCTCTGGGAAACCAAAAATATTATTAACTAGTTTATAAAAATAACAAAGAGAAAGATGATCTCGCCTCTGAGCTAGGGACGTGAGGGAAACTGTGGTAAGGTTTTCTTCATAACTACTGCTCCAATTTTCTGTGAGTGCCATTTTTTGTACTGACTCCAGAAGTTTGATGTCCTTGTCTAAGTATGGATTCCAGACTGGACTGGCATATTCCAAGTGTGGCCGAATAAGGGATTTGTACAGAGTTGTAAGGGTAGAACTAGATGAATACCTATAAAACTGTCTGTATAAGACACCAAGGAGTCTCTTGGCTTTTGATGAGATGGATTGGATATGCATGCTCAGACCAGCTCAAGTCTGCTGAAAAGATTATGCCCAAGTACTTGTATTTAAATACTCTTTCCAAGGGACTTTCTCGAAGATATAACTGAGGAATTTCTGCTTGATTTCTGCGCCTCGATAACAACAGATATTTACACTTAACTGAATTGAAGGTCAATAAACTGGTAGTGACCCAGGCTGCTAATTCATTGATGTCCTCTTGTAACTTGTAGTAGTCTTTAGGGCTCTGTATTGCACGGAAGAGTGAGAGGTCATCAGCATAAAGAGTAACATCACTGCCATCATTGAGTGTGGTGTTTGCACAGCCATTGATATAAATCAGAAAAAGCAAGGGTCCTAATACCGACCCCTGAGGGACGCCTGATGTGACTGGCAACAATGAAGAGGAAGAACCATTCAGAACGACTCGCTGGGTTCTGCCTGTCAAATAATCAGCAATCCATCTGACAATAAGAGGGGGTAATCCAATGCCTTTCATTTTGTCAATCAGTGCTCGATGCAGGACCGAATTGAACGCTTTTTTTAGATCGAAAAAGACGATGCAGACTTCCAGACCTTTGTCCAGAAAATTTGACCACTTATATTACTATTAATAATACACATTATGTATGTATTAAATACTGTTGGTGCATGCACTTGGTGTATAATCTGTTCCCGGTCAGTTTCCTTGTTTTTCGTAGATGACATTGTGTTATCTAATGTTCCAGAAAGGACCATGAAGGATGTTTACTGTCTAAGAATGTCAATATTAATCCTCTCAGACTTGTTTTTGGTGATAATCATAATAATATTATTAATAAATAGTGATCATGGCTAATGGTTTACGATAGTGCCACTGATACTAGGATTAGTATTGCAGATCCATGTACTATATAGAGTGTCTAATATATAGTATGTTCAAGTATACAATGTGGTAGTGTAGTAATAAAAGTTTGTAATCCTTATATAGGCCTTGATACATGGCTTGACAGGTAAACAACAATTTTTAGACTAACATTAAGCAAGGAGTGGGTACACTAGTGTGTGGATTAAAACACCATCATACAGAATGCCACTTCAATACATACATACAAATTATTTTGCAAAATACGTAATGGATTGAGGTCAGTGTCCTCCAGTTGATCAACGTGATGCTGTGAAAAGCAGTTTTGAAGAGATCACAGCATATCTGTTGCATCATAGAGTTCCGAAGGTGATTGGTGATGACATTGTGTTTCTGATTAGCTTTTATACTATCTCTGCCGTGAGCAATATGGTTTATATATACACATGGGAATGTTAATGCTCAAGAATCTATTGCGCTCAAAGTTGTAGGCTTTACTATCCTATATTATATACACATTATACGAGGAACAGCAACTGAATGCCAATAATAATAATAATAATGGTTGACCACAAATAAAAAAAAAAAGAAATAGCTAATTGTATTAAATAAGAACTTGGCATGACATTGTATACTATGAAAATAAGTAAGAAAAAGATGATCAAATTAAAGTGCAGGCACAAAATAGATTGGATTTCTCTAGCTAGGGGCAAGGATAATTAAGCAGTTAGGTCAACAACCGCTCGTGGAAGCGCTAGTGGTACGCAGTTAGGTCAAAAACCGCTCGTGGAAACGCTACTAGTTAGGAATTAGGTGCACAGCGGCTAGTGATAGAGCTACTGGTAAGGAGTTAGTTGATCAGCCGCTCGTGATAGCGCTAATAATAAGGAGTTAGGTGTACATCCGCTACTGGTAAGCGCTAGCGCTCATGATCATGCTGATGATCAGCCGTACGTAGCGCTACTGGAAGCACTACTGGTAAGGAATTAGGTGCACAACCGCTCGTGATAGCGCTACTGGTAAGGAGTTAGGTGTACATCCGCTTGGAAGCACTACTGGTAAGGAATTAGGTGCACAGCCGCTAGTGATAGCGCTACTGGTAAGGAGTTAGTTGATCAGCCGCTCGTGATAGCGCTACTGATACGGAGTTTATTAACATCCGCTTGGAAGCGCTACTGGTAAGGAATTAGGTGCACAGCGGCTAGTGATAGCGCTACTGGTAAGGAGTTAGTTGAACAGCCGCACATGATAGCGCTACTGATAAGGAGTTAGGTGTATATCCGCTACTGGTAAGCGCTAGCGCTCATAATCATGCTGATGATCAGCCGTACGTAGCGCCACTGGTAAGGAATTAGGCGTACAAACCGCTCATAATAGCGATACTGATAAGGAGTTAGGTGTACATCCGCTTGGAAGCGCTACTGGTAAGGAATTAGGTGCAGTTCTAATAAAGATGAGCGTCATTGTCAATCGTTTTCGAGATCAATTCCGGTCTATCCTTAATTATTCACAGACCACTCCCATGGCATACCTCGTACTCGTCACCATAAATGATATATTATTATTATGAACTATGCTCATATATAGCTAGCTAGCTAATCCCCTTTCCCTCTGACGCTGTGTGACAATTAAGTAAAATTAATTCTGACTCAGGTGCGGCAATCATGAAAATTTATTTGGCTGCCATAAGTTAGATCATTATTGCGTTTACTAATTTGAAATTAATATTAATGTGCCTAATGAGTTTAGAGTGTGTGTATATTTTCCACAAGGGAAGCTTGGGGTCAAAGGTCAGCCTCCATATATGGATCACTTATAGCATACGTCCCACAATTATATATCTGGGAAGGTTTTACATGAGATTAAAGTGAGCAGTGTGTTGTTGCAGTATTATCAGCCACATATTATATACCTATACATTGTATATATCTGGGGAGATTTTACGTGAGGTCAGAGGTCACACATATAAGAACCCCCTGATTATTGTGTTGGTAAGTCAGTATTACATGGGAAGATTTTACGTAAGAACTTTGACCTTACGTAAAATCTTCTCATATAAAGTAACAAATGTAAACACTGGGAATACTTTATATCTGACGTAAAATCCTCCCATCATTAGATCATGGCAGAAGTCACGTAAAATCTCCCCATGATTAACCCAAGGGAGAAATCACGTAAAATCTTCCCATGATAGAATCATGGCAATTTTCCTACTTTTACGTAAACATCTAAATGACCCTTTCTGTTGTATCAATCGTGCAATTTATGCTTCCAACTTGTCTCTCAGGAACCTATATACCTTTGAATCTTTCGCCAGTGATTGAGTAAAATAATATTTTACAACGAAGCTAAAGAGGCTGTGGTACTGTCCATTGGTGCGAATTTTTGTGGTATAGCAATAATGACATAATGGTAAGTTCCCGCCTGCCCGCGAGTAAACTGGGGGAATACCCGGACCAGAAACAAGACTACCACTTGGAGCCTAACAGTTGTAGCTACACCTACGTCCAATCAAATCTTGCTTTGTCACATTTTATACGTACCATGCACCCATGCATTCCTTTACAACAGCAGCAATTTTACATTCAGTTTTGGGCTGATTGATCTAACAATTATACAATTGGAAAACATTTCACAAAAAAAAAGCAGTGTGGCTTCCACATCTTTTACATAGCTATTATACAGAATACTATACACTTATTTTATGCAACTACAAAATTTCACAATAATAAGTTTGATACTCAAGTTACATTACAATAATAAGCCGTATCATGTTTTTGTGATTCACTGAATCAAACAAAGTCAATTTTCATGCCTGAGTCGAAATGCCTTCTGACCATCTGCCCTACAGCGACTTTTGCAGAGTCCATTGCTCCAACAATCCATGTATGGTAAACACTGAGGTGCTCACCTGCAAAGTAGATGTTCTTTTGAGGGCGGACCATAATAGGGTACAGGGAAGAAAATTGCCCAGCGTAGAAAGTAGCATCACCCAAGGGCCATTGGACTGCCCATTCAATCGGTTTAGCTTCTTTCATGTAACGCTCATCACCAGGCTTGCCTCCAGCATACTCCTCAGCAATATTTACCTCAGGGTAGAGCGTCTGGAGATTCTCAAGGGCCATTCGGATTTTTTCTTCCTTCGATACTGGAAGCCAGTGGTTGGAATCAGTCATCCAGCTGTACAAAAGCAGCACTCCCTTTCCTGGATCACTCAGCCCATACGAGGGATACACCACCCAGCGACCAGAAAGATCTGTCACAGACTGTCCCCCAAGAGATGGCCGTAAATCTTTGCGCTCCCAAAATCGAGATTTGAAGCGTAGCCCTATTTTGTAGAGGGGCTGAAAGTGGATGGAACGTAAGCCATGCTCAAGTGCAACAGGCCACTGTGGCTTTTTGGGAATCATGCGAGCTGCACTCGGTGGGATAGCAAGAATAACTGCATCAAACTGTTCCTTTTTGCTGTCTCCTGACCTATTATAACCTATTTCTACTTGATCATTGGGTAAATTCTCAACCGAATTAACACGAGCTTCTAGCACTATGTTATCTTCTCCAATGACCTTCGCAATTGCTTCTGGAAGTCGACACATACCGTTATCAATTGTTTTCCATGATGGTACAACCTGACCCGTAAAGTCGGAGTTAAGAATAGCTTGATCCACCAACCCATTGCGAAATTCATTTGTCTGTGATGACATCACCTCCACATAATTGATCTTGGCCTCACTCCAGCCCAACACCTGCGATAAGTAGTAGTGCAGTGTCATGGGGTCATACTTCTTCAAGGCACTCTCAAAGTCTTCTCGCAGTTCCTTAATAACAGGATTGATGGCCTCTTGCAGGAGTTTTCCTGCTTCTTCTGTGGCATCAGCATCTGGTGGAAATCCAAGCTCATCAAGATGCTCATTTGCATAATCTATATTCATCACTTCTCCATTTTTTTGTTTCTTTCCATTCACATAGATTCTGTTTCCTGATGGACAGGAGTACTGATAGGGAATTAGTTTGATGTGATAATCACTTGGTAGTATCTTGTTGAGGTAGGCTATCAGGTCAAAGACTGGTTGCTGCCAATCAACTTTAGGAAGTCGCATTGCTCCAGCCTCGAAATACTGGTGAGGTTCTTCAGAAAATTTGTACGTATAGACTCGCCCACCAACTCGCTCTGTTGCCTCAAATATTTTCACAGAAATGCCAGGTACATATATTCTTCAGCAAAAGAGCAGAGTAGAGACCAGCCATGCCTGCACCAACTATACCCACCTTTCTCAGAGACGGAGGTGTTCCAAGGGCTGGATCCAACTCCATTGGAATTTTGTTGTCCAAGTAGCCACGATACTTCTTAGCTAAATCGCTGGTTGAAGACATTTTTTACTGATCTGTAATAACTGTATAGACTTGCAGAGCACAAAATTAAATGGACTAGCTACCTATTTATATAGTATACAAGATACCTGAAAAATGCAAGTGGTGTAATGTTTTGTGGGCTAATCACTGAAATTTCAATCATGATAGGATTTCAGTGGCCATCTGTTTTTTTACAACCAAATGAGTAACACTTAACCATTATCAAATCACCATTGTCCTCAACACTAGTCTGACTGGACTGATAAGAAACTAGGTGATGCCTTTGATATTCCTCTATAGCTAGTAGCCTGCAACCCACCTACAAATTAATCCTGGTTGCAAATGTTTCCATTTTTGGTCAAAACTAGGCTAGGTATGATTTCTTGGTTTTCCTGTGACTGTCTGTCCAATCAGATTAGTGATGAGGACAACTGTAGCTAATCTGATAATTGTTGATGGTTACTCACCTTGATTGTAATCTGAATAGCTATTATATTTTAAGTTCACAGATGGTAAATCCTTGTAGCTATTGAAATTTCATTGATTCATGGACCACATGCCAGTATAATTATTCAGGAGTCCTGTCCATGTTTTTGGCCTAATTTCACTATCATTGTATACTAAATGTCTGGTGTGTATCTGTTCTTCCATTGGGTTTTAAGAGTTTGTTACCTAAATACGTTACTTGCATGCATGATTCCATGTTTTGCACTTCCGCTTGTCTGGCCAGACTTGAAAACAGAGAAGGGTACTCTCAGTCTCTGCATGGCAGCATACTGAATAGCCTCGTACCCAGGCGTACTTCTTATAACACCTGGGTACAAGGCTACATACTGAATAGCTAGCTAGCTAGCTACCACTACATTGCTAGAGCCCCAAACTTGAGAGAGGCTTGCACATGTACATACACCACTGTAGAAACTGAGTTCAGTCTTTGTCACACACACACACACGCACACACACACACACAGGGGAGCGGATACAACTAGACTGTGGAAAGGGGGGGAGCTATGAGAAATATTTTCAAGCCACGCCCACAAAATGGCCGAGATCGAATATACATGGCAGCATAAAGGCTAAATTTCGACATTAATTTAATTTGTGAGTTGTTGTAGTCAATTTTATGACATATCCTAGTTTGAGGGAGCTACGGCTAAAGGGGGGGGGGGAGGGATAGGGCTCACTTTTGTACTAAAGCCTATATTTCTGGGCTGAGGGGGGGGGGCTACAGCCCCCATACCCTCCCCTGTATCCACCCCTGCACACACACACACGGTATGCACACACACACACACACACCAATCTGCAGACCAGTAGACGCCATAATAACATACATCAGGGGTGTAGCTAGATAAAACTTTGGTAGCTACTGGGGTGAGGGTTGGGGGTAACTAGCTATATATATAAAGTGAATAAGTGTTGAGAGTTATCCTGGCTTGCAGTGAGTAGGTCCATTCCAAGTTGTATACTAAGGAAATCAGCTGAGTGCTATGGAAACTCCACTCCCCCTACACTTGTAGCTGTGAAGAGGATTATACAATGCAAACAGTAGAACTTGATAATGAACCATATAGGTGCACTCATACCTCATACCTGTAGATCTAGTGCACAAGATACCTGAAAAATGCAAGTGGTGTAATGTTTTGTCTGGCTATGGCTAATTGTTGAAATGTCAATCATGATAGGATTTGGGTGGCCATCTGTTTTTTTTTACAACCAAGAATGTGAGTAACACTTAGTTAACCATTATCAAATCACTGTTGTCCTCAACACTAGTCTGACTGGACTGATAAGAAACTAGGAGATTGGAGGGTAACCCACTACAAATTAATCCTGGAAGGTTTCAATTTTAGGTTATAAAACTAGGTATATATGATTTCTTGGTTTTCCTGTCAGTCCAGTCAGACTAGTGATGAGGACAATATACCGCCTAGCTATAGCGATCTGATAATAGTGCATCAATACTCAGGGGTGAGTCTGAGCTTCGTATTTCATTGTGTTTCATTGTGCACCCATAGAATTGCAGAAATCTAAAGGTATTTCACATGACAATGCCACTGGGACTGGAATTTAATGCATGTCACTATAAATTGAAAAAAGATTGAGGGTCACATTCCTGGCTTGTGGCAGTGGACAGACAATGCAAGCCATGTTTAATAGTTTAATACTAGGTACACAGTGCACATATTGTGTCATACGTAGTCATGCTTGATTGCACCGTGAGTGGACATAAATTAGTCTGAGTGTGTATTGTGCATCATTCTTCACAATCATGTCGAATTTTAAAATTATTATATTATTATATTATGGGAAACAGTACAGTGTAGCTACTATAGCACACACACACACACACACACATTAAAATTTTCTCCTATCCCTACAATAAGCTAGAGACTGATAAGATTTCTGAGAGCAGATAATATTACTACACAGAGGAAGAAGCCACCTGTACATGCTTAATAATGAAATTAGTAGTGTGATATAAAACATCGAGGGGGCGAGCCTTCGCTTTGCAAACACATCATAATAGCTGTCTATTGTTTCCAAGATCTTGTCATTACATACTTCTCAGAGTCCTCACTACATAATTATATACAGTACACACATACATTTACTACCTTGACTCTATATGATTTCTGACATCCTACATTACATTGCATACAACACTCTAAATAGCTATGTAGCTATACATGGTGAGGAAGGCTTCAAATAAAAAAGCTCTATAGCTACTGGTATGATATGCACATGCAGATGCTTACTGAAGCTGCCTTCTGAAATTCAATACTATCCTCTGCCAATTGAGATTCAACACAAACCACAGTTTGTACAGTCACTCTACATCGTGGTCAAGTGTTTGTACCATGGTTCCAGTGTAGCCTCGTCCCCAGGCCCTCCCAGCTTTTAATGTAATTTTGCAAATTACATTAAAAGCTGGGAGGGCCTGGGGACGAGGCTAGTTCCAGTGTATATATATGTTACTATATAAGCCCTTGATGTTACTGCAAACAGTGTGCGTGTCGTTAGAACATGCACGTGCAATATGCAATGTTGTCATTCGATAATTGAGTTGTGGGTACTACTGTACTATGACTACGCTTTACGCTTTCCATTAGGATTTTGCAAGAAGTAGTAAAAGGTCTGTAGCCCTGATCATGGTGGATATGCAGCTTCGCTTTGAAGATATGTCACGAAAAATGAACATCATAGAGAAGCTTGTGAGTGCATGTGATCCAGGCGTGTCATAAGCAGGGAGTCCCAGTGTTCTTCACTCAACACAACGACCCTGACCCAGAATCAATTCTGCATAAATGGTGGCAGAACCCTATCATTAAGGACACAGATGAATGGAAGCTGATCGAGGACGTAGAAGCAGTAGCTGATGGAAACAATGACACATTTATTGTGGACAAGACTACATACGATGCATTTCATGGCACCAGTCTGAAGAAACATCTCCTTGAACGTGGTGTAGATACCGTAGTGGTGTGTGGTGCCATGACCAACCTCTGCTGTGAGACGACCACTCAGTCTGCCTTCGCTAACAACTTCCATGTGATATTCCTGAGAGATGGCAATGCTACGTTAACACAGGAGTTTCACGATGCATCGGTCAAGAACCTTGAATTTGGTTTTGCCACCATAAAGACTTGTGAGGAATTTATAGCAACACTCAAGTGATACACAAGTTAAGGATCATTTGATTGTTTCTGTGAAAATTAGTGTGTATGTCAGTATTAAGTGCTAAGGTATGCAATATCTCATTATGTATCAGGCCCGTAGCCAGACTTTTTAAAAGGGGGGTGCACATGTGTATGGGTTTAATTACTATAATGTACTCGCAACAAGGGTTGGAATATTTCTTGCTTGCTTTTATGCATGAATTGGTCACAACTGCTTATTGATTGAGGTGTGATGTTAATTAGCTGCACTAAGTGTGGTTTTGTCAAGCTGATAGAGAGGATAGCATGCAGCCTCGGTCTATTGCTCATGCAATTAAGAATTTCTGTGAAATGACATGCAATTATTAGGCTGAAAAAAGGGGGTGCACGTGCACCCCCCTGCACCCCCCCCTGCCTACGGGCCTGTGTATAATACATTTATGGTTTCATAGTCCTCATTAATTTTATGCAAATTGTATGTATGTCACTGTTGGTCATGGGTACATACTGACAGGCTGAGACTGTGACTGGGATATCACCCTTCTACCACACGTCTTACATCCTGTGCAATGTAGCTACACTATTAAAACCCCAATTTGCTAAAACTTGTTAATTATGCAGTGGAAATGGTAGTCACAATCACGAACACCAAATTGAGGTAATTTCACATTCCACAGTTGCTATGGGTGATTCTGACAGAAGGGGGACATCATGTTCAGAACTAAATCGACTACCTTTTAAGTTCGCAGCACATTAAATCCTTTCTGAAGAAAGACCTTCACTCCTCTACGACTAGTTTTCGCGACTGTACTCCGTCCTCGAGCAAATGCATCCGGTGAGTATCAGATGGAAGGCCGTTTTCTCACTGATAGGACTCATAGTGGGTGTCCTAGTGTGTCTCCATCTTGTTGGAGGCCCTTCACTCATCCACCCCATGCGCATGGTCGCCAACAGACGACATCTAATGAACGACGACTCGTGTAGCCACCTCGACCAACAGATCAGGTACCTGGAAACATTGGTGAAGGTGAATGAAAGGAAGAATGCTGATACACTGGAGAGGCTGAGGGCACACAATGCTGATCTGAGGAAGAAGCTGGACGTACAGAGAGAGCTTGTCAAGGAATTGGAGAGAAGAAACAGACAGTTGACGGATAAAATGTCTAACGTTGACACGGGACGGCCAAGGGGGAAGAAAGAGGACTACCGATTGGCTCCACAGATCAGACCAGACGCGCTACGCACACTCAACATACAACAAAGCAGTGAGTTTGAGGTCATCCCGTACACAAGCTTCTCCAGGGATCACCTCTATCAGCCGGACTCGGGGATGCTCAACAAACCAGAACTGCCGGCAAATGGCGACAAAAAGCAAGATTTTGATGAAATGATGGACACGGCTCTGAGCATTTTGAACGAGAATGCAGACAGTGAGTCATACCAGTTTACAGTATATGATCTGTTACAAGGATACTGGAGAACCAACAAGAGAGTTGGCACACAGTTTGAGCTATATTTTCACTTCAAGGGCAAGAGACATATCTATGAACACATTCAGCTGTTTCGGCCATTTGCTCCCACTCAGAAGGTACAAGTACAGACATACGACGAGGAGTGAATGGATTAACGTCATAGTCCCTCTCTCTGGAAGAGTGGACACCTTCAAACAGTTCATCAAAATGTTTGTGAAGCAGGGCATTAAGAAAGACCAAAAAATCTTCCTCATGCTAGTCTACTTTGGCAACAATGGGTTGCAGGAGGTGAAGGACATACTGGCCTCTATCAGTGCATGAGCAACACCAGTTCACAAACTACAAAGTGATCGAGAGAGCAGAAGAGTTTTCTCGCGGAGTTGGGCTTTTTGCCGGAGCAGAATCCTGCATGGGACAAAGGAAACGTGCTACTCTTCTTTTGTGACGTGGATATTTTCTTCAAAGACGGCTTCTTAGACAGATGTCGCCTGAACGCTGTGCCAGCAACGAGAGTCTACTATCCCATAGTGTTCAGTCTCTACAACCCTTCCATAGTGTATGGTAGTAAAAGGGAAGAGACACCGTACTGGAGAGACCAACTTATGCTCTCTCGGGAGTCTGGATTCTGGAGGACATTTGGCTTTAGTATGACGTGCATGTACCGCTCTGACTTTCTCTTCATGAGGGGATTTGACACCAGGATCCAGGGCTGGGGCTATGAAGACGTCAAACTCTACAGAAAACTGGTTCAGAGCAACATAGACATTGTCCGAAGCCCAGATCCTGGGATTTTCCACCTGTGGCATGAATTAAAAGTATTGTGACCCCCACCTCCCACCAGTTCAGTACAACATGTAACTGAGTAGCAAGGCCATTGGCGAAGCATCACACGCTCAGCTGGGCATGCTTGCCTTCAGGGAGCTGAAGGAAGAGAGTGAACGTCTTCATGAGATGGCACTAGCAGATGGAGGTGATGCAGACCCTGACGCAAATTTAGAACAGATCAATGATATGTTTGATAACATGGATACAGCACTGTAACTCAATCACTGATTTTTAACAAAAAAGATCACAATTTTTTCGTCCAATCATTAATGATTTATTGATTTTTACTGTGCCACATGCTTAATATTCTGAGTAGCTACTCACTAAACTAAATTCAATATACTCAGTCTGGCTGAGTTTAAGCAAATAATCTTAAACAGTGAATATAGTTGCAGTGGCCTTAAATTTATTAATGATCTTCCAGATTCACTAGACACTGCAAGAAAACTCCACTTAGAGCAGCTGCTTAAAGGAGTCAAGAGGATATATTATAGCATACAGTCAGAGTGTTGTGGACCCTTGGCTCCTAATAACAACCTTCATTATTATTAGAAAAGATCCATTGTGCAATCTCCCAGGTCAGAACCAGGCGAGCACTTGCACCACTCACACCTATTAAACCAGTCTATATACACTAACTTGTTCTTGCTAGAGCGGTTATATTATAGCCAGTGGGTCATGGGTGCCAGTGCACCAATTATCACACTGCAGGTGGTTAGCATTAATCAACAGATCCCCATGCAATTATTATTAATTATTAATGGCGCCTATAGCTAGTTACTATAAGGAAGTTGCATGGGCCCCATGGCCAAGTAGGAGGTCAATCACCTCCCACTATTTAATTAATTATTTTGCCATGCATAAATGAGCACAGTCGAGTCTTGCATAGACCCCCAAATTGTAAAATCCAATGGAATTTGGTATTTAGATGATGAGATAATAATAACGTTTATGTTAGTTTAATGAATATTAATAATAACATAATGATGCGTGCATGCACAGTTTTGAGGAAGTGCTTGGGCTTGCATGCATAGATAATAAATTATTTTTATATACTGAGTATAATATTATGGTACATATATATGGGTAACTTGCATGCACTGATAGCTCCAGGGCAGTAGCATAATAATTATCATACGTGCAAGTAGCAATTCAAGCCAAGTATGGCATTAAATATAATTTTATCTGCATAGAATGTGAGCAAGTTAAATTTTAATAATGACTGATCAGTATAATGTGGCCTAGTCTGTAATACTAAGAGAGATGCATACAATAATTGTAGCTGTAGCAAAAAAGCTATTTCTGTTAATTGTTCATTTAGTACTCTTTCATCCAGCAAAGGGTGGGCACTGCAAAAGTAGACAGAAATTTTCCACTCAATGACATTAGTTTAACTCTTTACACCATTACCACCCACAATAATAATTAGCAGGACCTGACACTCTTTAGCTAGTATGCATGTGACTTAAATTAAACCTACATGTGATATTGTCTATCCGGGAACCAGGATTGTTTCCAAGGGCTAACCATTGCTAAGGCAACCAAGAGTCGGTAAGTTACCTCATTCCCATGTATAGGCTATTCCTCTTTTTTTCTCACTTTTTCGCACATGCAAATAGCTATTATATTTTTTATGAATAACATTCATGTGCGAAAAGTGAGAAAAGGAGAGGGAGAGCCTGGGAACGGGGCTAAAATATCGATCCTTGCAAGTGTATATAAAGAGCAACACAAAAATTGTGTAGAAAAGTAGGGATGACACAGCGGGATCAAAAATTTAAAGTAACTACATACTTAGTTGCCAACCTCAGTTCACATGTACATTTTTGCAGGACTATAATCAGTGAATCAAGACCTCTGCTATAGTCTGCTATTAACAGTACTTACATGATACATGGAATGGCACCTTGAAGGTTGCCCAGGAGACCAGGGACCACGCCAGGAAAGTCCATCTGCATATTCAGCTTCACAGCATTCTTCAAATGTTTCGGTGTAAAAGAAAGGTCCATCACAGAATATACTGTCCCAGTAGCACTTATACGATTGCACTGTACAGGATAAATGACATGAACATCATTTAGGGATTAATTAAAGTAGTAGCTGCTATAGAATTGCAGTAATTAGTAAATTATACAGGCGACATCATTTGGCCCATATTAATACCTGCTCTATAATAATTTTTGTATGTTAATATTCATGAATACACTCTATAAATTATAGCTAAAATTTATTTGTAAATTATTTCATTTGAACTTGCCGGCGCCATTATTTTTATTGAGCAAGCAATTCACATATTGATTCTGACATGAACCGATATTATAGGCACCAATATTTTTGTGGTACCCTCCATGCATGTACACGTTGGACGTCCATCCCCCTGGAGGGACTCGAAGTGGGCATCCTCTTCATTGCAAGGGGTGCCCTTAAGCGTGGCTGTACATTTCCAAGTGTTGCTATCACAGGGACAAGGAGAAGAAATCCGACAGCAACAAAAACTTTCATTGTTGATATGAGAAATTTTAGAATGTGATCAGACTTTAAAATTTTTTAGAAGGATAGCTATATCCTTCCCTCTCAGTCAACTGATGGATGAGCCACTTTGGAGTTTTTAGTCCTTTTATAGCAGCTGTGCTTGGTGCAAGAAACTTCTAGCCATATATAGCTGACACTCTTAGACTATAATTATGATAATCTGATCTAGGTGTATGCTGTAATCCTTCCACTCTAGATTCCTGGCAGGTACCGGTAATATTAATATTATTACCAGTACCTTCCAGGTATTATTATGTAATAGTACAGTAGCACCCATGGAGTATTGGTGACAGATGTTGTACCACTGTAGTTATAAACCATCTATAGCTACTGGCAATCATTATTATTTTTTGCATGGTGACAAGAAACAAGTAGAATAAATGAAGTGCAAAGGGAATAATGATTATCAAACAGCAGATTCTATATAATTATAAGAACTGTTCAACTGTCTCACAACAATCTTATTAATAGCACTGGACAAAAGGTTCACATTTCGGGTGAATTATGCGTATGGAAAGGTGTAAGAAATACCATATTTACAGAGATATCCACACCTATCCAACCGTTCATTAAATATGGTGTATACCAAATTTACAATGATTGGAAGGGCCATTTTTCCATGATTTCCTTAACATTCCTACACAGGATAGACCAACCTTCACAGCTGGAAATATACAGTATATCAAAGGATAGATCAGTATTTCAACAGTCACTTAGCTTTGTAAATATGTGGATTTATTTCAAGCATTTCTTGATTACCACCATTCCAGAATCCATGCATTGCAAACAATAATAAAATTAATACTGACAAATGGAGATAATTGCACAATCTGCGCTATTGAGTTTACAATAAGATCATGATAATACTGATTATAAAATAAAAATGAATGGTTAAAATGCAAGAGATAGCATAACAATGAATACTGCATGATTGTGACAGTTAGGCCTGGGCCAAATATTCCTTTAAATTTGCACATTATTCAAATAATTATTCACTTATCTACCCCATTATTCAAGAGAAAGTTACTTATTATTCTTAAAAAAAGCTGACAAAAGCAAATGAAACATGAATATGACCAGAACGTACATATACATTTTGGCCAACGAGTGCTAGTTTACATGCAATTTTTCTCTTTATTGTATGTTCTGAGGCTAAAGGAACTTTTAGCACTCCCAAAATGATTGACGACTAGTTGTCTGATTTGTTTGCTCAAGTGCTTCCTCCATTTGATCACAGACTCATGTCACATGACACAAAGTTTTCTATTTTAAGCACACATTGTGTATGCACACTACTTCCTTGAGCAGTTGAAAAGCCCATTATTCAACTTCTTCAAGAAGCTGCCTATTATTCAAAAAATTATTCACGAATATTTGGCCCAGGCCTAGTGACAGTACTAGCACTGTGACAGTTGTGGATAATAATTATTTCTATACATTGTTATTCAGTACCATTTGAGGCGAAACTAGAATTGAGGTCATCATCATTATCATCTTCGACCAGCAAATATGCAGGAACGCCAGCAGGTGGAGACCTTTGAGAAGCGACTCCATCACATCGTATGCGATACATTTGCTTTGACTTAGCCGACAACGACTGGTAATGGAGCTTATCTAAGTGACGCAGAGACTTCCTATACTTTGGCTTTAACCATGTAAGTGGTCGTCGTAAATATACGGGTCGATCATCTTCCTCCCCCGATTCTTCTGATGAAACATACGGAAGTCCTTCTCCAAGAATAAACTTGATACGCTCCTTCCTTGTAGAAGACCACGCTGAAACTCCATTCTGAAACTGCCTTCGTCGATTTTGAAGCTTCTATAATATATAATATCAATAATAATATTGTGTTGAAAATAATCTAAATTGATGCTGGGCACTTCCTTTCTCATAAGGGGCCTATATAGAGACGAGCCTATTGCCAAGATGAACTATTAATATACCCTTCCTTCTACCACCCCCACCCCAATCCCCCCAGCACACACTTATGTTATCATAATGGTCAAGGAAACCCACAGTACAATATTAGTTACTCAAGGGAACTCTAAGTACAATATCAAACACTGCAGGCGTCGAACAATAAATGTGTTGGTAGCTAAAGTAAAACTATCACATAGCCGGAAATATTGGTGGGAATTAAATCTGGCGGTTGCAATATAGACCGCCAAACTTAATTCCTTCCAAATTTTCCGGCTATACGGTACTAGTCACTGAATCATGAGACTAAATGGAGCGTACAGCAGGAAGGGTAGCAGGAGATTGCCAGTTCGAAGCGATGGGCAGAGTCGTCAATCAATTGCGAGTCAATACGGTAACACGCATACCTTAATGTGTAGCACATAGCCTTGATTGAAAACAGCTTGAGTTTCATTTGACTTCTGAGCTTGACACTGCAGGTCACGCTAACACCCACAGGATATAATATAATATCATGTGCACTCGGGTGCAAGGCCCTTGGGCTTAGGTGCAGTAAGTACCATACATCCCTCACACCCGTGATAATAATGGTAGTTCGTCAGAGTTGGATGGCTGTAGTTAGCTAGCTGTGTGGATTTGACCATACCCCTCGGTCACGAGACCTTCAGGTCAATTGATGTTTGAAGAGAGCTTGACTCAGAGAGCAGCATTGTCCGTTTAGAGTAAGATGAGCTTATCTTATCTTTTTTTTTTAGTATTCTATGTGTGTCTATGGTAGCTATATTACATATACACCAATAGTATATATGATGCACCAGATATGAAAATGATGCTTAGAACCATTACATCATTGGATAAGAGACGTTTGCTGCCTTATGCTCTCAAAAAGTGGACAGGAAATGAGTTAGCTTCAAAAGAGTTACATACAATTACTGTCCGAGTTTCAAGAACATGCAGTATTAGTGGTAATCTTGTACAGCATATGCTTTTTTGGACGTGAACACACACAGAGTATTCTTGGCTATGAGTCACCAGTGTCTGCACATAATCAACACCTCTAACTTATGAACGCCCCCTTATGCTCCCTTCCCGGCCATACAAATGTAGCTATATACTTGTACATAGAAAAAATTACACAAATGGTCCAATCTTACCGTTTTCTTTCGTCCCAGTCGTCTCTGTGATTCTCTGTGCTTTATTTTTGTACCACTCAACTCTCGTTTGCGGTCTTCATACAATGATCGATAGTACCTTGCACAAGCAGCTAAAAGGAATTACCAATATCAATAAAGATTATCACTATAAAGATTAACTTACCACGAATGTCGTCTTCTTTTGCATTGGGTTGTCTCGCTAATACCTCTTGCGTAATAGACGATGTCACTTGCTGGTTATGGGCTCCAGAAAAACTAAAAGAAAAGTTACCCACCTTATTATATATGACATCATATCTAAAATGTTCACAAGCTTACCTCTCTGTGAGAATAAATTGATGAGACTCTGTGTGTGAAAAATCCTTGTAAACTGCCCGCACAAGGTTCTGTAAACATTAAAGAAAAATTTAAAGCTCTATACCATAATTATCTGCTCATTCCCTATAAGTACATACTGCATGTACATGTATATGATGGACGTGAAAAGGAATATTGGCAGAATTTAAACCATCCATTTCCAGATATCCATGTGGAAATATACGTACCACATCCATTGGGCTATCCATACACAATGCTGTTGAAATAAGCTCCCAGTACAAGTAGTAGCTAGAGGGATCCGGAGGTACACCAGTAAGCTTGAGGTCCTCGGTCTCGCTATCAATTATATGAACTCCTGTTGAGTGTATACCTCCAGACACTCGACTAAGTTGATATGACTACTCGGTGGGAGGCCATAGCATTCCCATCAGGATAAAAGGATCAGACCAAGGACCTTGAGCTTACTGGTGTACCTCCCTCTATCTACTGGATCCAGCGACTTGTAGTAGAGGATAGTTCCCCAATGGGAGTGGTACATAGATTTTTGTGCGGTCATCTGGGAGCTGGCCATTTCATGTGTCCATTGTACAATATTATTATACTGGTATACAAGTATGTTTGATGTCACAACCATGGGAAGCAGTATACTGCTTGTGCAACATTAATCATGCAGTGAGGGATGGGGGAAGCCCCCAAAGGAAGAGGAAAATAAGTAAAAATGGAAAGCAGTGAGATAGAAGTGGTGGGGGAAGGGGACTGCGTTATTTTTTTGCGAGAGAGATAGACAAAGATGAAGGGGGAAGGGCACCATGTTATTTTGTGGTATAATATCTCAGTGATATCCAAAAACACATCTTACTGATTAATTGGAATTGGGGGCAAATCAGTAACTCTCGTTCCAGAACGAAAAACGAGGCATCCTTGATGTCTATACCATAGTGGCAGTGTATAGCAGTAGCGTGGAACAGAACCGCTCGAGGCACTTTGAGAAATGAGCCTTCGAAAACTAGAAAAACTCATTCTGTCCTGTGTAGAGCACGGTACACAGATAGATATGCAGCGTATAAGATTATTGCGTATACCCGCGTAATATGTACATGCACGTGCATAATCATACGCAGCAAAACATCATTTCCGTTTTGCCATTAAACGGGAGGTCTTAGTGTAGACTGTTCCCCCCAATTTTTTTCTGGATGAAAACCTGCATTAGTACAGTGTGCATGCGCACATGGAAGCAGAATGACTGTAGGCCACACCCCTCATTGAATGTCAACAGCAGCTGCTCAAACTCACAACTAAGAAGTACAATGGCAATGTTTTCGACCTTCCAATGAACTTGTGTGCCTAGTATGCCAGCACATAGCAAAGGGTGTCCAGCAGGTTGAGTGCTACGAAAAGGTATTCTGTATGACGTGCATCATAACCACAAAAAGGAGGCAGTCCCAACTGCAGAGCCTCCAACCCTAAACTATATATTTCAGTATTAGCTTCATTAAACTTCCGTATTTTTATGAACAAATGATTAATGACTGCATTTGCAGCTCAGGGGCCAGACGACCATTACCTAACACATTTCCTAGTATTCTTATTGAAGCACGCCTCCGTGTGCAGAGAAAGACGTGATCAGAGTTGGAGAGCGACATTGGGTGAGAGTTTGAGCAAAAAAAATGAACTTACGATATCATCTAATAGTACTCAGTAGAGAAATACCACGGTCTCTACAATCCGTATAAACAGTTAAAACTTGAATCGTATATCCGTAGCTGTATATGTAATTTCGTAAAATTATGGACAGATTCGTAAAGTTGGAGGCTATGCAACTGTCACCCAAGACCTTTAGTGACCTTCACAGTGCTCGCGAAATTGAATGCCTCAAAATAAGGAGAAAGGAGAAAGGATATGCTTGGTCTGATGTTTGTTGACTACGATAGCTACATGTACAAGGCATCCTGTGGTTTCAACAAAGTAGACTGCCCCAATGCAGGATGCGTAGAAAAAGTGATCAAGGCGTATCTCAAAAAGCATTTGAATGGCACCTGCCCTAGACGTGTGACATCATGTTATTTTATTGAAATCTCGTCACTTACGAAGATCTACCAAACCACCTTGGAGTGTGCCCGAAAGCTGAAATCGAGTATATAATTTTGGTTAAGATTTTTTGCGACAAGCTTACAGCGCACAAAAATGTCTATCCCGAGGAGATCACCCGCCCTTATATCGACCCTTCCATAAGAATTCTTTGAAAAGACAACCAACAGCTTTTGCAAGAGATTGAGCATCATAGCACCATTGCAAATAGCATATTATTGTCACATAGGAAAGAGGCCAGGTGAATTCCACCAGTAACCAATAAAAAGATAAACTACTAATAGCTAAAGAAGGAAAACCGCTCTGGAGAAGTCCGTATTTCTTTAGTCACCCAGGTGGCTACAAAATATTTCATGGTGCGTCCCCAGATCAATCGTGCTGGAGGCAAAAATCATCTTGCCTTGTATGTTTCACATTGCCTCTTACTTTGTGTTCAGAAGGTGTCTGTTGCTTCAAAATGTCTTCCATACAAGAGGAACAGACCTTCTGGAGGACCCACACCTCACTTTGTACACATTTAAGTATAGTGTGCATGGACAGATGGAAGCAGCACCACATTTTGAACCTATGCTGTTATTTTGATGATCACTGCAGGCCAGGAGCAGCTGCTCGAACTCACCGTGTATAATGTGCTTGAAGGTAGAATTTATCACCGTATCGTCCAGCAATCACGTACCATGTAAAACGCATTTATTACCCCGCGTGCGCGCATGCGCAGCAAGGGGTAATGCACATATCACTGTTATGCCCCATCTATCCCAAGTCGGGCCAGGTAGGGGATTTTGTAAGGGGTTTGATATCAAGATTTGTCCCGAGGGTTGGGGATTTGTACTATGTCTTTTGGTACTGTGTCTGTAACTTTGCGCATATGAGCATCATTATACAAAGGCCCCTACTGATCCCCTATCTACAATAGGGGACTTTGAATCTACATGTAGGAGTTGCCCGTAGGGTAAGTACTTAGCTAATTAATTGGTGTAAAACCCCTATATTCCCCCACCCTGGCCCGATTTGGGGTAGAGGTGGGGCATGACACTGATAGATGCATAAAGCAATCGGTTTGTCTGTCGTCTGTCAGCATAAAAATTGGTAAATCTCAATGTTCACCTAAGCGAAGCCAATAATACATGATTACGTCATAACCACGCCCCAATAATCTAATGAGGACGTCTGTACATACATAAGGCCACTGTAACTTGATTCATTGTTTCCTATCACCAGCCCGCATGCTTATTTTGTAGCCCCTCAAAATTCATTATGCATTGCTATACATAGTAGTAAACCACAGGAAGTGGGCAACGTTTAGTGGTTACATAATGATATTCATAATGACCGCCCGCAGGCATGCTCTCCAGCGCAGCCATAGGAGAGGACAGGAAACAAGTATTCAAGTTACAGTGGCCTAATTTGTAGTGCACGTGGCTACAACTTGGTGTGGGTTATTAAACATGTATATATATAGTTAGCTATCACTTACCCGTATATACAAAGGAGCTTTATTGGTTTGACTCTTCTCTCCGTTTGGAAGACGTCCTTTTTCCAAATTTGCAACCTTATTGCTCAAATCTTTGAGAGCAGCCACCACTTCTTGGCTATTAGTCTCGAGTCCACTTAGCTTTTCCGACACCTTAGCAATTTTAGCCGAAGCCTCTTGTATGATGATCATAGCATCTTCCATTTCTTGATCAGCCATCGTCTTCTCAGTTTTTGAGTCTGCTAGAACGAATACCTTTAACCACAACCCGCCAAAAACCAACCTTTGCACCCTGCACGCTTGCTGTGCACTATTAAGGAAAAGTCATTAAATGTGCGTTAAATAGAACAACGTTGAGACGAACACTATTGAACTCCACTGTACCGTACCCCTGCCCGGACCATAATGGATGGTGAAGATGGCCCACCAAGAAAGATTGCGGCTACTGGCTATCGTTACTGCAGTCACTGTGACCAAACAGTTTCCAAACGTACATACCGCAAACACATGGCACTGCCTGTTGCCTTTACTGAAGTAAGTTATCATACTGAGTCTCACTAGCTGAGAATAGTACTTAAGTTAAAACCAGCAGGCCACCCTTTCTGTTTAAGGTGTGATCAAATGTCACTGTATATACCATGGCATGCCAAATACGATGCTACCTTGCAACCCTGTTGACTGTTAAGGCTAGTAGCTGATGCTGTATCAATTTATGCCTTAGTAACTTAATCTTAACTGATCTGTTAGGGTTCGACATCACGAGTCACAGATACGAGTGTCGTTGATGAGCAGAGTTCCATAAGTAGAGCCTCATCTGAACACCTGGAAGGTACTGGTGCCTCTGTGATTGAAGTTGATCCCTCTGGTAAGCTAAGAGAGTAATAGAGCATGTGCATGGAAATCATGGTGCTGATGTTTCACCACAGAAGGGCAAGATAGTATGCTGGAAGGTAGTGAAGACACTAATGTGAATGAAGGTAAATTTCATGGTTTAAGGATGTCGACCACTGCCCCCCCCCCCCCCCCCCCCCCCCCCAAAATATATGAATTGGCCTTCCTTACGTTTAATATCGGGTTACGGATAAACCCCAATTGCATATACACCAGGGGTTACTCCTTTCAAATGGGTAATGTCCCAAAATTTATTCTGTACACTCACATGCAAATCTATAATTCATTAATGAATAATTAAATTTTACTGCCTTATACTATAGACTCTAACTCCTCAAGTTCGGAGTATGAAAGTGATAATGATGAAGAAACCAGTTCCAAGCAGACTTCAATTTCCACACCACCTCTACGTGAAACTAACCAGAAAGTTTATAGTCTTGTTCGCTGGTTTGTGATTTTTATTCGCCTGTGGCAAGCATTATTCACTATTTCTGATGCAGCAATAGAATTACTCTTAAAATTTTTATCAGCCTTTCTTCAAGTACTTGCTTCCTTGATCCACGGTCCTTTACTACGTGAACTGGTGGCCTTTATACCAGGTACTCTGTATCGTTTAAATAAATATTTAGACTCAGATACTACCAGAGGGTTGTTCACGAGCTATGTTGTTTGTCCAGCGTGCTTCACTTTGTATATGCTTGAAGACTGTTTTTCTGTAAACGAAGTGGGAGAAAGAGTTCCAAAAAAGTGTTCACATGTGCAATATCCGAATCATCCACAACGTAGCTATCGTCTTCCATGTAGTACTTCACTTTTTACAAAAATAAGTATGTCTGGTGGTAAAACAAAATACGTACCTCGGTATACATATGCCTATCAATCACTAAAGCATTCACTGCAACGATTACTGTATCGACCAGGATTTACTGAACTGCTTGAACATTGGCGAAAGCGGCAATCGAAAGAAGATTGTATGTCTGATGTATACGACGGCAAAGTTTGGAATGATTTTAATTCTGAAAAATATTCAAACTTTCTTCGAAATAAACGATGCTATGGTGCTATGTTGAATTTTGATTTTTTTCAGCCCTATAAACATACTCCTGAATCATATGGTGTGTTTTATATTACTCTGTTGAATTTACCACGTGATCAAAGATTTAAGCAGGAGAATGTTTTATTAATTGGAATAATCCCAGCCTTTGAACATGAGCCACCCTTAAATCCATTTATGTTACCTCTCGTTCAGGAATTACAAGAATTTTGGAACCCTGGTGTTAGGCTGTTCACAGCAGAATCCCCAAGATTCAAGCTTCAGTTTAGGCTTGCCTTGATGTGTGTAGCATGTGATATCCCAGCTGCTCGAAAAGTATGTGGTTTCATGGGACACAGTGCCAATTTAGGTTGTTCTAGATGTTTGAAACGATTTCCAAGCCTAAGTGACAAGAAAAGGGATTGTAGTGGATTTGACAGAGAATCGTGGCCTTCTAGAGACTTAAATTCTCACAAAAGGACCTGTCAGAGACTAAAGAAGTGCAAAAGCTCTAATGAAAGTGGAATCTTGGAATCACAGTCTGGAATTAGGTACTCCGTTTTGATTGAACTTCCATATTTCGATCCTATACGATTCACAGTTGTTGATCCTATGCACAATTTGTTTTTGGGCACTGCTAAACGTGTAATGAAAAAGATATGGATAGAAAAGGATCTCATATCTAAGGATAACATGAAAGTTATTCAAACTCGAGTTGATTCAATGAGAGTCCCAAGCGATATCGGGCGAATACCAAGAAAGATAGCTTCTTCATTCGGTGGCTTCACTGCAGAGCAGTGGAAAAATTGGGTAATTGTGTATTCCATGTTTGCGCTTCGTGGGATTTTACCTCAAGAACATTATAGCTGTTGGCAAGCGTTTGTATTAAGTTGCTATTTCCTTTGCCGAAAAGAAATACAGGATGTTGAACTTAAAAAAGCAGATCTGCTGTTACTTAAATTTTGCAAAAAGGTTGAAAGTCTATATGGGAATCATGCAATTACCCCAAATATGCACCTGCATTGCCACATTGCTGAATGTGTGAAAGATTTTGGTCCTATTTATGGATTTTGGCTGTTCTCGTTCGAGCGGTATAATGGTATCCTTGGTAGTTACCCAACAAACAAACGAAACACTACAGAACAAATTATGCGAAGATTTCTACGTGAAGTTGATGATTTTCGCCTTGAACTGCCGGAAATGTACAAGGAACACTTCTACAAAATCATGCCATTGCACAAGAATGCTACACTGTTGCACGAACAACAATTACTTAGTACTCTAGATCCAGCTACCACCCTAGATATGCAGTTTGTAGTATTCCCGTCATTTTCCAGGTTTGCATCCTTGACTGCGAGGGATTACGATAACCTTAAAACTGTATATTCTTTTTTGTCTGACAGTAGTATCGATGATGAAATGGTGCGAACGATCAGGATATTTAAAACTATTACTCTCTTTAACCAACATTTTGGTTCATTCAGAAGTCCTAGCACAAAGAATTCGGCATACATAATGGCGTCATGGGCTAAACAAGATGGTTCCATTGGAATAGAGGCTGCCACCACCTTACGGCCGGGTAAAGTGTTGTACTATTTTACTCATCAATGTACCACAGATGGTAGCTACAAACAGCACGTATTTGCAGCTGTTTACTGGTACTCTGAGCACTTCTGTCGATCGATGTATGGGAAACCACTTGAAATTTGGAAGGATGAGCACATCCCTGAAGGTCCAGCTATGTTCCTTCCTATCCATAAGCTGGAATGCCGATGTGTTGCTGCACATAGTACTATTCCTGTGCCCAGTATAGGAATGAGCAGGGATGAAAATGACGCTATTCGATTGCCAGGTGGTGCAGAAGAAAGGGTTATATTTGTATCACCTCTACCTGGTTTAAAGTTTTGTTGATCATTCTGAATTTGAATTAGCTAGCTAGCTAATCATTGGTATAATTTGCTGTATCCTAGCTGCTATATTTTTTTCATATGCAGAGAAGCTGAGTAGCTTGTTTTGGTTCTATAATAATAATTATTATTATTGTACACACGTACCGGGATTGTGGTCCGGGAACGAGACTTTGCTATAGCGTGGCGCACGTACCTTGGAATTGGAATCGGCCAGACGCGGGCGCCCCGCAAAAGTGGCGCGAATAGTCACTGGTCTAGGAATGTGAGTAAAGATGCCAAGGAAAGAACGAGCGAGGCTTTATAGGAAACGAAGAAAACGAAATCAATTCTGTGGTCGAAAGGAGAGGCTAAGGAAGGAAAATAAGGCTCTCGAGGAACAAGTCAAGGCCAGTATTAAGTCTGCCAACAAGTTGGAACGCTCCAATTCCGTTTTGAGAAGGTATTAACTATAGACACTCAACTATACATTGATCTTGAGCGTGCTTAGCTAGATTTGGTATTGAGGTTAGCGCTTTTCTCGGTTGTGATGGGTGGAGTTTTATAGTTGGGTGTGCTTTAATTAGCAACCAATGTTTTTTTGTGCACGCAGGAAGTTGGCCAATGTTCTTGTTCCGTCCAAAAGACTGACTTCAACATATGAGTGCTGCACTAAGCCGTCAGTCTCACATATGCGTGAGAGCGTAAGTTGCTCAGTTCAGCAAGCACTTCAGTCTATACGTAAAATCCCATTTGCATCCTTGAACAACATCGAGAAGCAGCCATTTGCCAAAGGGGTTTATGGGAAATGTTTTTATGCATCAATGTCTGCCTCTATTAAAGTTTGTATCAAAGCATTTCGTACCGATAAACACTTAGTTTCAGCCTTTCCGTTGGAGGCTGTAATAACATCAAATCTCTGTCACCCTAATTTGCCATGGATATATGGAATCATGGAGCATGAAAATCACATGATGCTAGTGCTTAGCTTTCATGGGATTGGTGGAAATTCCTGCACTATCCATAAAGCCCTGCACTACAGTCAAAAGGATATTGGTTTTGATGCCACAAAGATTGATTGGAAGGTCATCATACTCGGTATGATTTCTGCTTTAAAGTATCTTCACGATCATGATATTCTCCATAATGATATCAAGGCAGACAATATCCTTCTTGATGATAGATCATCTTCATATCGATGTGTTGTTATTGATTTCGGTAAAAGTTGTTTTGCAGCTGATGGAAGGTCGTACTCCCTTTCTGAGAAGGAGCGACGTCGATATTCACTGGAACACCCACAAGTTGCTCCTGATCTTCGGGATGGGCATTGCAAACAATCACAGTTTAGTGATGTATACGCACTAGGGAGGGTGTTAAAACAAATAAATGATAAATTTCTTAAAATTCCATTTGTAGCATCCCAGGGGTCATTATGTACTACCTATTTGTGCTCAAAGAGGCCAACAATGGCTAATCTTTATATAGCAATGCATAATATGTTCCAAATTTAATTAACACCAGTGTCACGAAATTAATAATTTTTATGTTCAATATTATTATAATAAGGTATTCATGGTTATCTTGGTTGATGTCCCAAGTAATATTAATTTTTATCCTTGTATATTAGCCTGAACTTGAGATTGGACATGATGCCTTTGATCCTGTATAAGTGCAGGGCTTGGGTCATCTTTGTAGACATCTTCATACCTGAACTTGGATTGGACATAGTATATATTATAGTCTTTGATCTGAGTGCAAGGCTGTGAACATGATTGTCAACATAGATGTACACTTGCCTGAACTAGGGATTGGTTTGTTGTGTCTTTGATTTTGAGTGCAGGGCTATGTCAAGGATAATGTAGCAGGCTGCAAATAAGGGGTGGGGCTGATGAGCGAGCGTGCATATAAGATGATGGGTGGGGCTGCTTAGCAGCAAGAGGGCTAGGCTTGAGAAGATGCGTGCAATCGTGAATTGCTAAGGGCATGCATGCATGCATGCACTCCAATTAATGCATGGCCATAATTATGGAGCTATCAAGCTTATAAATGGACACTTAACTATCATAAAACTGTATTATAGTTGAAAATTTTACTGGATACTAGCCGTATAATAATTATTAATAATGCATTATCTAGCGAATGGTACGAAACGCCATGCGTTTCGAGAGGCCTGCTCAGTATACAGGCCACCGAGCCTCGAGCGAAGCGACACAAAGTCTGACATAGTCTGGTGGTAGATTCGATCCAGAACGTCGCCATTGTATGCGCATGCAGTGATGAGTTTGAGCAGCTCTTGTAACTTCTCTTTGGCGTTGTGAATTACAGTCTGTATTATGACATCTCATTGTACAAAAAATAATAATAATAATAATTATGCAGTGTGATGGATTTCTATGGATACACGTATTAGCACGTTTAATTAGGTTTAGTACCATTGGAAATGTGAAGGGCCAGGATATCTCATATTTCCAAACCTTTCCATGGTGTGGATAAATGGTATCACACATTTCATCATATTTCCTGTATTAGGAAATGTTGATGGCCATCTCATTCCAAATTTCCATATATTTCCAAAAGTAAGTATAGTCATGAAAATGTGTACTATTCGCCCAGTGTAGGCTCTTACATTTAAGAAGCATACACCCCCTATGGATGAACTTCAATGAATATTCAGGGCGATATTTTTGAGGCTTGCTCATGGGGGGGAGGTCAATGATGATGAAGGGATGGGGTATTTTTAATATGTTAACTTGATGGTATCCAAGGGTAAAAGCATGCCAATTACGTATGACGTCCAGGGGATGCTTTACCCTATAAGGGACTTCCTATCTAAAATTATGATGTCATCAATTTGTATCGGGGGGGGGGGGGGGGGGGGAGCAGGATAAAGCTCGATTTTATTAAGTATCTAGGGGGAGTTATGGTGTTCACAATTATGTCATGGGGGAAAATGCCCTTCTAATGACTGTCCAGGGAGATCATTGCCATTTAATTATGTCCAGGGGTTACTGCCACGATCATACATACAGGGTGCATATATATATGCAATATAGCTATTAAGTGGAATAAACCCAATTATTATTGATGATATTTCAATTATGACAGCTCTAGGATCTGTATCGTGATTATTATTGCATCGGCATGAAATAGAATTAGGGTAATTGCATCATCGATGATAAATTTAACAAAAGGAATGTCAGCTCAGCTGAGTCTGAGTATAGAATGGTTGAACTGTTCACAGCAACGTACTTTTAATAATTGGGGCAACTTTACTTGTGATTAATAACAATTGTTACCATTCCATCAGACCATGCTGTCATGGTTGAATTGAAATGTGGTCCTCATAATTTTATGCTATTAATTTACTTAAGATAGTCCAACATGCAGTTCAATTGGTCTATGGACAACACCATACATGTCCAATTTAGGAATGTTGGAAAGTTAATGTATTGTTTTGGCTACTGTGGGGATAATCATGAACATGGCTACTTACTCTGTTATAATAGTAACTGCCTGAATCTTGTAGCAAAGACTAGTTGGCTACACAGTTACATGCATAGGTAGTGTCAGTTAATACTGACAGTCAGTATTTTAATTTGTTTGTGGGAGAAGTCAATGCAGTTTGAATCTCAGCAATCTGTTCTCGTGTGTGTATTATATGCATGTTTTAATGCTTGTTGGAAGACAGCTAGCTGTCATGACGATTATAATTAACTTGTCAGCAAGGCAAGTTAACTTTGGCAATTTCAAGAGGGTCTATAGTTTGGCTACTAGATTGACACGATTCGGAACAGACTACCATCCTAGCTACACTTGCCTGTCACCATAATTACGATTACCAGCTTAATAAATTTAATTTATTGTTCTTGTATTGTCCTATACACCTTTGCACCAGCAAAATCAAGTATCGAGGAGTTTCGGATTCTGGCTAATATAATGAACTTTAGCGCTTTAGTATTGTGTGTGAGTAGATGTATGATTGTTATAGTATCAATGTTAATGTTGTACATAGCCACATAACTACGGTATGCACAATAATAATATTATAGCTAAGTGGCCTGCTGTGAAAAAAGGGATCACTTGGGATATTATTTCAATATGAGCTACAAAGAACAATAAATTTTCTGATTTTCAGACCACTAGAAAATTCTGAAAGTTTTTTTAACTTCTCAATGATATACGATTGAATATACCGTATACATGGCCAGAAAATTTCGAGGATCCAATTTTCGCAGAAGGCCCATCTTCAAAGATTTCGCGATCTAATTTTCGCGGATGGATGTTCCAGGGTTGCTCCACCCACAATATCCGTCCGGCTACCGCTTACTGCGCGCGCGCCGCGGCTCAAATCTTGTTGGCTCTATAGAGCACATACCCCGCGCGCTCTGTAGCCACTGTAGTGTAGTATCTGAGGCATAGCTGTTTCATAACTTGACGACCCTTTCCAACACAGAGCTTGAGCATGCGCAGTAGCATCAGTTATGCTAAAGGAGTGGGTGTGGTCGATAAACCACAGGCATGCCGAACAGAAAATGCACGATTTGTAGCACTAGTAAGCCTTTTTGAGCAATTCGAAGCACGTATAAACCAGTTTATCACCGATACCTACCGATTGACTGTGTTTACAGCACACAAAACATGGGCGTAGACACAGTTTATAATGTGGGGGGGGGGGCTTGATAGTCATTGCGCGCGAAGCGCGCGAAAAGTTTCTGCCCTGTTATTGAAAATGTCAAAAAATGTACTTATGAGGAGAAATTCTCATGAATTTGGGAGGTTTTTGACTGATAAAAGCCAATACTTGATACAAATCAACAATTGTTCCCAATAAAATATAATGTAAAGCTGAAAATCTGGGGGGGGGGGGGGGAGGGAGGGCTTCAGCCCCCAAAGCCCCCACGGTGTCTACACCCTTGCATAAACGCCTAGAACGCGAGATCTGGCGATTTTCGTGCCGACAACGACGACGACAGACACGATTGCTTTACCCCTTGCGCATGCGCGCGGGGTAACCAGCAGAAAAAAAACAGCAAGCGATCGATCGATCGTACTTGTACTTAGAAGAGATCGAGAAACGGCATGAGAGTAAGTTATGATCGAAGCTAGAGACACTTATGCAGAAGAAGCCCAACAGTAATGAACTGGTGTGAAGTAAACCAGCTGTTAGCTCAATCCAGCTGAGCAGCGGCATGCACCACGATGCCACGCCCCCTGTTATCGCGCGTGCGCGCGTGCGTTTAGACCTTTTATTTCGCGGATTTAATTTTCGTGGATCACCAGTCAACCGCGAAAACCGCGAAAATTGGCTCCCTCGAAAATTTCCGGCCATACGGTAGCTAATATTATTTGCAGGATTGTAGCATATTATAAGTCGTACATAAGGATACAAAAAGTTCAGACATGTACATCGTAATATAAAATTTGATTTAAAGTGCCACATGAGAGAGAGAGATAGCTAATTGTCTGTGTTTCCGAAATTCAGTGAAAGAAAGGACTAGAGATGCATAAAAATCACCATATTACATCAGTCCCTGACCATGAAACCTTCACTGGCCACTGCATGTACTCAGCAAACAGGGCTACCCATCTATGCTAATGATTATTAAATTTCAAGTTCAAAATAATCCGGGTGGTCCCGAGTTGAAAGCACTAAAATTTAAGTCACTAGCTGGTGTGAAGTTAAGAACTCTCGCTGCCCATATGCATGCAGTCATAGCTAGGCTGTCACATGCAATTGGGGGGGGGAGGGGGGTCACCCAGACATGCAGTCATTCCATCAGGAGCCATGCATGTGCACTCGAGTCCTCAAAAATTAATAATTTAAAATGGCACAATATTGAACAATGAATAGGCCAGGCGTACTAAAGCAAGTCTCTGCTACCTGTTCAAGTTGGTCAACAATATGATTGTCTATCCGGATCCTCCTCTCCATTTTAGGGTCATCCGGTACAACAGCAGGCATTCTCACGTCCAGCAACTGCAAGATATTCACTGCAGGACAGCTCAATTCCAGCATTCTTTCTTTCCTGGGGCTATTGCTCAGTGGAATTCCCTACCACACTATGTGCTATCTTCACCTTCCCTCCCCTGTTTTAAGTCTTCTTTATCATAAACTCATTAGTCTTATTATTCCTGTTTATCTATATACCTCATACTATATCTGGTTGCGTGCCTGTATTAGCTACAATTTCAGCTATTCACGTTAACCTCTGTCATTTATTGTACAGAAATTGTTATAAATAAATAAATAAATAAATAAATAGAGAATACCGTATTTATTCAAATAATAGCCGCGTAATCTCACCCTTGCTTGGATGCGGCTACTAGTCGAGGGCGGCTCTTATTCGAGGGGCGACGTAATTTCAGGCCAATACCGCACGGTGTCCTCCACCGTGGAAAGAATGTAGCACATAAGACTGGTTTATGAAGAATTCACTTCGGGAAATCGTATACGATCATCAAAGAAGCTCCTGCGCTGCAGTAGAACCAAGCCAAGGCTGTCTTCTGCCATCATTTTGCCCCGAACGAGCGAGCGCGTTTTCACTTGCGATCGTGACCACACCCACTTAATCGACTTCGCGCATGCGTGCAGCGACTATTCGAGGGCATTTTCTATTCCTTTCACTGAGCTACAGGTGCAACTACTATTTGAGGGCAGCTACTATTCAGGATGCGGCTTCTCTTTGAGTAAATCAGGTAGTTACCCCGCGCGCATGCGCATCGGTAAAGTGTCTGCCAGTCTATTGCCGCTGATGCCGGATTGTCACCACAATATTCGCCAGATCTCGAGATCTTGGCATCTGAGCAACTCGTAAACGTAACCGGAATCAGCGAAAAACTGGCTTGAATGTGCTTTGAATCGTTTATCACGATCCACGAACGTCGCAAATGGCGTCTTCTTGTTGGCCATGTGCACAACTGACCTGGTAGAGATCGTCAACATTACAGGTCTGTCTCTGGGCAGAAGATGCTATTACAGGGGCGGATCCAGGACATCAAGTAGGGGGGGTCATAAAGTAAATGATCGCGCGCGAAGCGCGCGCGGAAATTTTGGCCACGCCCACTTTTGTAAAGACCACGCCCACATTGTTGCCGCGAACGAGACAAACAGCCCGAGATGTCAATGGAACCCGACTTTTTCATCGTACAAACAGGTTTTTAGCTATATTTTGTGTCAGATCAAGGTTCATTGGTTGAAGGGAGGGTGGCAAAGCTGGCTATTGAGCCAAGCACAGCAAGCTGGTACAAGATATTCAGGCCTGGAAGGGGGGGTCATCTGCCCCCCATGACCCCCCCCTGGATCCGCCCCTGTATTATTATAGCTACGCGCGTGGGTATGTGCTCTAGAGAGCTCTAGTTTTGCAGGTTCAGTTCCGAGGGCTGTCGGTTAAGTATTACGGAGTGGCTATTGATCCGGCAGTCGACGGCAAGCGAAGCCGGGTAGGACTAGGGTTTGGGGTAGGGTTAGGGGTTCTTCTAGGGTAAAATTATGGGTTTAGGCTAACCGTTGGGGTCTAGAACTTGCCTCGCTGCTCACAAAACGAGATACAAGCGAATCGTGATTGCGCATGCATCGACGATCTCCATAGGCAATGTATACTACGGACTGCCGGATCAATAGCCACGGCGTAATTATTAACACAGGGAAGCTTAGAACATACAAGCTCATTAAACATGATTTCAAAATGGAAAAGTACCTCAATCTTCCTCCCCATTTACGAGTTCCAACTGCAAGACTAAGAACAAGCGCCCATTCCCTTAGAATCGAAACTGGAAGATACAACCTCCCGACCCCAATTCCAGCTGAAGAGCGCTTTTGCTGGTTCTGTTCCAACCAACTAGTTGAAGATGAGCTACATTTCCTATTCGACTGCGACCTCTATAAATCGATGCCGGAGAAAGATAAACTTATAGAGCACTGTTCAAGTGTAAACCATTCCTTCGCCTTTCTATCCAATTTAGAGAAATTAAAGTTCATCTCGTTTGCCGAGCAACCCAAAACCATATTTTTATTTTGCAAGTTTGTTGCCGCAGCCCTGGAAACACGAAAGTCTACTGTTCATATTATTGATTAGCTATTATCACCTATAAACAATATTATTATATCACTTTGATCAATTATTACTATTTGTGCACTCTAGTACAGCTATTTTTCAGACTTACGGGCCTCCTGGCCTCCATTGTCTATAAAAATAATAATAATAATAATAATAATAATAATAAAGCTTATATAGCTATATAGCGAAAGTCATGAGTTATGGCCCTGCATGGCTTCCGAGCTATGGCCCAGTGTGCAATAGCTAATAAAACCAGCAAAAAGAGATAAATATTTGTCCATTCGGATGTGTTCTATATATATTAGCTTATTTCAATCAGTTTTGATATTAAATCTGAAGTCATTATGAGTGTCTTACATCCCAGAAAACTAACTTTTTCCAAACTTTTCACTACGCGCAGTCTACATGCTGTTCAAGGTTGTATTCAGACGCTTCAGAGCACGAACCTCGGTGACTTTCGAGATATGTAACTCAACTTAGGCAGAGTAAAAGTACATTGATAGCTATGCATATTTTTAGAATTGTCTAAGGTAGCTCTTTCCATTGGTTACTTAACATTAAAGATTCTGTGAGCCTTGAAGAGCGCATCGCCTCGCAAGCTATAGGTGTCATTTTTGCAGGCGTTTTTTGCTTAAAATTGATGACGCAACTGCGTAACTTCGAACGGTTTTATTTCCAATGAATTAGCTACAAGTGCAAGGGTGTAGACACCGTGGGGGCTTTGGGGGCTGAAGCCCCCCCAGATTTTCAGCTTTACATTATATTTTATTGGGAACAATTGTTGATTTGTATCAAGTATTGGCTTTTATCAGTCAAAAACCTCCCAAATTCATGAGAATTTCTCCTCATAAGTACATTTTTTGACATTTTCAATAACAGGGCAGAAAATTTTCGCGCGCTTCGTGCGCAATGACTATCAAGCCCCCCCCCCCCCCCCCCAACATTATAAACTATGTCTACACCCATGAAGTGAACCCCATTGATATGCATATTTTTGGAATGCTCTAAGATAGCGCTTTTGTTTGGTACCTTAACCAAGATACTCCTAGCAACTTTTTTAAATCGTCCGGAATCGCTACTTTTAGTACTAGTTAGCTAACTAACTAAAATAATGGGCTAATTTTGGACGTTAGACAAAATAATGGTGCTGTTAGAATTATTTTTGATTAACTAAAACAACATATGCTGCATTATTATGTCTATAGGTACCGGTATTTCCGCATTGATTGCTTTCCTACGATTTCAGCGGCAGAGATGTTACAGTGATTTTGATTAGCTTTTGCACATATCAATTTTCTAACCATGATTATAGTGAAATGTGCAGATCTACAGATTTACATTAATTTTCATCCTGATGTAATTTCAGGTTCAGTTTAAATTATAGCTAGTAACACTGTCACAACAGATCAGTACATGCTTCAAATTATACACGTATTGCATACATAAAACAGCTGCAGTATTTTAATACCTGCAGGACTCTCCAGGAGATGAAAGTATAATAATATAGTTTAGAAAGAAAACATGTGGACTGTTTCGAATTCAATCTGGACAGTTTACAAAAACTTTCTCAGCATGATTTCTCAAATGCACACAGGCCTGCAGGGACATAGCACAGGATAACATAATATACTCACTATATTATAATGATATCATAGAAATGATAGGAAGGGTCAATGCCATCAAGTATTTCATGCTGGTGTAATACTTTATTCAGTGATTTTGTAATTAGCGTAACTACCCTGGATCTAGGTTCCCTGATAACAATAGAGTTCATCTAGAGCTAACACTACAATGGCTAGAGTAAGTGTTTGTCAGCAATAATTATTAGCTAATGTTTGATCTGATTCCATTTGACATGTCATTGAGATCCATGCACAGTGAGCTTGCTATGAACTATACTAGTGTTACATATGAAAAGCATTAGTTTAAGTGTATGAGTTGTTAGTGTTGCTGTATTCTGTGCACACATTAATTCTGATTTGATTAGTATTGGAAAGGGTTGTGCAAAGGCATAACCTATGTGGATCATATTCCTGAATGATATGACACCGGGTGTTCTTGGGAAAGAGTGTGTTTGTCCCAGTTGACTTACATTCAAAGCAGTTTTAAGAACATCTCTTTAGTTTGCACTTTCACTTTGTGAGTGGTGATCATTGCATCATGACACCGGGTATTCTTGGGAAAGAGTGTGTTTGTCCCAGTTGACTTACATTCAAAGCAATTTTAAGAACATCTCTTTAATTTAGTTTGCACTTTCACTTTGTGAGTGTTGATCATTTGCATCATGACAATGTCATAGAGAAGTGTGTAAGTATATAGCTATTGTCACGATGGTTTCTAAGCTGTTCATCCTTCGACTCATAGGAAAACTATTTCTAGTTGTCTTCTGCAGTAAATGTAAAGGTGATTCAGAATGTGTGTACGTCAATCCTACTACTTCGTATAATCCAGACTGCCCCAGTGATCAGCAATGCCATACTCTACAGTACTACTTCAGCAACAATTCCTTTACTGAAAGAAGTGTGGATTTAAGAATGATTTTCCTAACGGGTCAACATGCTGGTATTTGCAAAACAGTTACTGTACTGAAGTCCACATCACTTTGTGTAGTTGGCGTGGGCCAAGGTGTCAAAATTGACTGTACAAATATAACATTAGAAATAGCTGCTACAATCAAGTTTACGAATGTGACACTTGATAACTGGTACATCTCATGCCCACATCCACCTGCAGCTGCTACTCTTGTGGTACAAATGTCAGTAGTTATAGCACAAAATCATACTGTTATGAATATACAACATGCTCCAAACAAAAGTGGAAACTTTATTGTATTAAGGAACTCCATTTTCTCATTATCAGGTAGCTTAAGTTTCATTGACAGTGGTTTAGACAACTACATAGGAGCAATAACTCTGGTCTCATCCACGCTTAACATAAAGAGAAATTCTACTGTAGTCTTTTCCCAAAACAAGTACCAATATGGAGCTCTGTTTCTGAATTTATCTGCATTGAATATTGAAAATGATGTAAATTTGACCTTCTCCAACAACATAAAAGGCATGGGTATGTTTAGTTCCTCCTTGAATATATCAGGAAGAACACATGTGACTTTCATCAGTAACTCTGAGTCAGTGGCACAAAGCCAAATGCCTGCAGGCATTATGATTGCATTTAACTCAACTTTAAATTTTGAGAATGGTGTAGATATTGCATTCATGCATAACGTTAACACAGGTGGTGGAGCAGTTTTGGCAATGCAGATGTGTGCACTACACGTCAGAAAAAGTTCAAATGTAGCATTCATCAGCAATGGAGCAGATCAAAGTGCTTTATATGCACTGAATTCTACACTGAATATCGAAGATGACACCAATGTGATATTCCATGACAACACAGGACGAGAAAGTACGGGAGCCATGACTCTTCTTTTTTCAGCATTAAATATTGGGTGTGAAGCAAGCATTATCTTTACCAATAACAAAATGCAAAAGAAGGGAGGACCTGGAGCTCTAGTTGCACATAACTCAAGAATAAATATCAAAGACAGTGTAAGTATGACATTCATCGGTAATAATGGAGATTATGGAGGAGCTTTGGCATTACAAGCATGCACAGTTAATATCACAAATAAGGCACAATTAGTTTTCAGTAACAATACAGGAAATGCGGGTGGAGCAATTGCTCTTTATCCCACTAGTATAATGAACATCAAAAATGAAGCAAGCGTGATCTTCAGTGACAATGTTGCACTAGACACGGGTGGTGCTCTGCTCCTTATGTCATCTACATTATATATCTTGCATAATACAAGAATACAATTCACCAGTAACTCTGCACTGTATCAAGCAGGAGCTATTCAAGCACAAGTAAACTCAAATATTGACATTGCAGATTATGCTCATGTGACATTTAGTGGCAATTCTGCCCAAATTTCTGCAGCAATTTGCGTGAAGTTCTCCACATTCAGTATGAGGAACAGTTCAGATATTGTGTTTACTGGCAATAGAGCAAGTATGCAGTGTGGGGGTTTTTGGTTACAGAACTCCATAATCAATGTTGAGAACAATGCACGTATGAACTTCATTGACAATAAAGCATCTAAAGTCGGAGCAGTAGGACTCATGTCATCAGAATTCAATGTTAGACATAATGCTACACTTTTTTTCATCAATAATAAAGGAGATTCACAACATGGAGCTATTGGTGCAGAAATATCCACCATAAATTTAGAGAACTATGCAAATATTTCATTCATTAACAACTCAGCATATGCTGTAGGAGCCATTGGTCTGTGGTCTTCAAAATTAAATGTAAGAGACAATACAGATATCACATTTATCAACAACTCTGCACTGGTTGGTGAGGGTGGAGCAGTAGTTCTTCTCTATTCAATTTTAAGCATTGCAAAGGACTCACACAGCACTCTTAAGTTTATTGGCAATTCGGCACAAAGAGGAGGAGCTATGGCAACAATATCATCTACACTAGAATGGATCAGTTCCGATTCAAAGTTAATTTTTATTAACAATTCAGCATCTGAGTTTGGAGGGGGAATTTACATTTATCCTGATGTTATACAACTGCGGTATAAATATTTCTTTGAGATCAACTGTTTATATTATAAACCTTTAAATGATACAAATAACACAAAACACAACATCTCTTTCGCCAACAATTCAGCTACAATAGCTGGCTTTGATATTTATGGTGCTTCATTGTTCTGGTGTAATAGACGGAATGTTGATATAGTATTACATGAACATGAAATCACAAACAACAATGAAATGTCTGCTATTTCTGGTGATCCAGCACGTGTCTGCAAATGTGATGATGAAAACCAACCGCAATGCAATATATTTTCGTATACTCAAGATGCGTATCCAGGAGAGACTATTGCAATTGCACTTGTTCTCGTAGGTGGGGACTGGGGACCGACTCCTGGAACAGTTTATGCCCACTACACATCAGATTCTTCAAATTTGATTTTGTCAAGTCAGTACAATCAGTTAGTAAATAGCACTCAATGCACTGCACTCAGTTATACTCTGTACACCAATCAATCTGTGCAGCTCGTATTAACAGCTCATTCATTTCTCAATCCCGTATTTTATGATTCATGTGGCAAGATTAATTCCAGTAACAAAGTGACATGTGCATTAATCTCTCCCCTGTACATCAATCTAAATCTCCTATCTTGTCCACCAGGATTCTCTCTGCAGGGAGATCCCCCAGGCTGTGATTGCTACCCCGTGCTTACTGACAATGGAGTAAAATGTTACATAAATAACAGAAAAATGATATATTTCTCATGGAACACTTCGTTTTGGATGAGTATAACCCTTAACAACACAGTGTACAGTAAGTACTGTCCATTCAACTACTGCAATAACGCTAAGTCTATCCAAAGTGCTGTGGATAAACAGTGTGCCTTCAACCGAGCTGGAAGGCTATGTGGTGAATGCAAAGAATCTTTCAGCCTGGCAATTGGCTCCTCCCACTGCATCCATTGTCCTACTTATAACAATCTGGCACTTCTCATTTTCTTTGCAGCTGCAGGATTCATGCTTGTAGTGCTCATTGGTGTATTGAACCTCACTGTCTCTCAAGGCATTATCAATGGACTCATCTTCTATGCCAACATTGTGTGGACTTATCAAAGTATTCTCTTTCCTAAGCAAGTGCCCAGTGAACTTGTCTTCTTGAAGGTCTTCATAGCTTGGCTTAATCTGGACTTTGGAATTGAGGTGTGCTTCTTTAATGGACTGAATGCTTTTTGGAAGACATGGCTGCAGTTTGTCTTTCCTTTCTATATCTGGACCATTGCAGGACTGATGATAGCTGCAGCAAAACATTCAACTCGACTGACATACCTCTTTGGAAATAGAGCCGTTCCAATATTAGCTACTCTTATTCTATTATCTTATATGAAACTATTTCGAACTGTTGTGGCGGCCTTACAGTTTTCAATTCTTAAAGTGTGTCCCAATGAGGAGGAATGTAATTCCACTGTTACAGTAGTTGTATGGTCAGTTGATGGAAATCTTGACTACTTTGGATATCCTCATATCCTCCTGTTTGCTGCTGCACTGTTCACTCTGGTGTTTCTATGGCTGCCTTACACTCTTCTGCTACTTCTCATACAGTGGATACGAAGGATATCTCATTTTAGTTTCCTGAAGTGGAGTATAAGACTAAATCCATTTTATGATGCTTACTTTGCTCCTTTGAAATTTAAACACCAGTACTGGTTTGGAGTGTTGTTGCTTGCTAGAGGATTAATACAACTCTCATTTTCATCAACCTTTGCTGTTTCCCAAAATGTTAACTTGCTAATACTACTTGTCTTTGTGGGACTTCTACTTCTTTATATGACGCTTATCTCTCCCTACAAGAATTATGGAGTTCATTCTCTCCAAAGTGCTTTCTTCTTTAATCTTTGTTTGCTAAGTGCTTTTAAATTGTTCAGTCTTACCCAAGAGAATGCAGCTATGTCTATCACACAGTCATGCACTATTGGAGTCTCAACTGGAGTCGTTTTTCTTCAGGTTTGTGGCATCATTCTCTACCGCATTTATACAATGTGTCATCAGTTTACACAAAGAAATGCCAGAGAAGCTACAGAAAACGAAGCAGACATTCTTCAGGAGAATGCAATACTGGAGATAAATTTTTGTCATCCAAAGTTACCCTTACCTGCTGCAGAGAGGCAGCCACTACTTGCTAATATGCAAGATGACTAAGATAACTCAACATAGACCTACAGCATTATAATAATCATGATTGTTCACTCCAGTTGCTTTTGTCACCACAAGTATACATTAACTGTAAAGGTTATTAATTTTATCCAGACAATATTATGTCAAGAGCAGTTACCAGGTACAAGCAAATAGTTATCATATCACTTTAGCTATACTACAGTATGCGAAGTGGTATGTTTACGACAGTCACAAGGTCCCACTCTAACCCTTGATGATTCATGCATGCACTAACTAGAGTCAAACGTATACTCACCTTAAATCAGGTTGTATGTACACACATATTCAAATGATCATCTGCATATCATATGTGTCCCATGGCAGCATTATTTATCTGCATGGACCTAGCAGCTATGCAGCCTGATAAAAAAATCATGGCAGAGAGAATGATTAGCTATTTTATACCGGCAGTATGTTATGGCCAATAAAGAAGTATAAGCATGATATCCCATTCTATCGGAGTGTAAATGGTTTAAAATCAGTTATTGTCATTGATTTATAAAAGCCTTAATAATTCACATAGGATTAATTGGAAGGGGGTGGTGGAGGCCTAGGGGAAGTTACTAAGGTGGGGGGGGGGGGGGGGGGGGGGAGGGGGGAGGAGGGGGAGGGGGGGAGGGGGGGAGGGGGGAGGGATAAACACGAGATTCACAAGATACAATGAAAAAAAAGTAAAGTTACTTATCTGGGCAGCTCCTCCTATATTATTTTCCACTATTATTCCTATTCCACATGTTCTTTGTCGCTTAGGTGGAGGAGGTGTTGCTGGTGGATTGGGAAGTTCTTCAGGATGTGGAGTTCCACGCTTACTCCCACCACGCCTTGGAACAGTCGGCAGAGGACAAGTCGTATCTTGGTCACTAGGTGGGCAAAAGGGCCTGATTTGCTCGTAAAGATACCACTGACGATCAGGATTCAAACCCTTTGGTGGTATAACATCTGGTTTGGTGTCTGCCTCTGGCATCCAAGGCTCCTTGAGCAAGTTGATGTCCTGTTCGACTGTATCACTCCTCTCTCTGACAAAGACATGCCCAGGAGAAGATGATGTGACGCGGAAGTGATGCAGCTTCTTGATTCCCCATAATCTTCTTCGATTTCCGCTTCAGAACCGAGATATTCACGATCTACTGCAGGCCCTTGGAGGTCTGTAATTGCTATTTACATGACATTATGTATGTCTTTAATATTGTTGGTGCATGCACTTGGTGTAATCTGTTCCAGTTTCCTTATTATTAATTTTGTATGCGAATGATGTGTTACCTAATGTTCCAGAAAAGGACCATGAAGAATGTTTACCGTCTAAGAATGTCAATATTAATCCTCTCAGACTTGTTTTTGGTGATAATTAATATTAATAAAAATTAATAGTGGTAGCTGAGCAGCATACAAATATTACAGCACAGGTGGATGCTAATGGTTTACAATAGTGTTGTATTTCTGACTGCACCTGATAGTATTATTATTATAATAGAATATCTAATAGTATGTTCAAGTATATACCTACAATGTGGTAGTGTAGTAATAAAATGTGAAATCCTTATAATATAGGCCTTGATATGCGGCTTGCCAGGTAAACAACAGAACTTTTACACTAACAAGTGGGTACACTGGTGCGTGGATTAAAACACCATCATACAGAATGCCACTTCAATCTGTATACATACAAATTATTTTGCAGAGTAATTGATTTAGGTCAGTGTCCTCCAGTTGATCAACTTGATGCTGCATGTGAAAAGCAGTGTTGAAGAGATCCCAGCAAATCTGTGGCATCATAGAGTTCTGAAGGTGATTGGTGATGACATTGCGTTTCTGATTAGCTTTTATACTATCTCTGCTGTGAGCAATGGTTTATATTATAACGTGCACATGGGAATGTTAATGCTCAAGAATTTATTTTGCTCTGAGTTATAGGCTTTACTATCCTCTAAAAAGTTTTTTTATTATAATATACATAATACGAAGAACAGCAACTGAATGCCAATTATTATTATTATTGGCTAGCGCAATAGATTCTGCCAAGTTCTTATTAATACTATTAGCAAGAGTAAATAACAAGGAGGGGAAGAGAGTGTCGAACGCGCTATATACCCCGTGTAAATTATGTTTTCGGCAAGTAACGTGACTTGCAGCCGTGCGCACATGACTGCCCAAGGGGCTAAACACTTGATTTCTCTTAGAACTGAGAAGAATAGCGGTATTTTTCATGAGTTTTATGCTAGATTCTTCATAAACGCTCGTTTTATATTGTGATCTGCTCGTGCTTTCTGTCGAAATCACGCTCGCGTTAGCTTGCACTCGAGGCCACGCCCACAATGTACCATTTGAATCGAGCGCTCTGATTGGTCAATTTTTGAATTCCTGGCGCGTGACTTTCCGAAAACATCTTGCATGGAGTATATGACGCGTTCGATACTCTCTTCCCCTCCTTATTATTTACTCTTGCTATTAGCTATTTCCTATTTTAGCTTGGCATGCCACATTGTATACTGTGAAAATAAGTAAGAAAAAGATGATCAAATTAAAGTGCAGACACAAAATAGATTGGGTTCTCTACTAGTGGAAGCGCTACTGGTAGGGAGTTAGGTGCACTGTGATAGCGCTACTGGTAAGGAGTTAGTTGATCAGCCGCTCGCGATAGCGCTACTGATAAGGAGTTAGGTGTGCATCCACTTGGAAGCGCTACTGGTAAGGAATTAGGTGCACAGCCGCTCGTGATAGCGCTACTGGTAAGGAGTTAGGTGTACATCCGCTACTGGTAAGCGCTAGTGCTCATGATCATATGCATACTGGTGATCAGCCATAGCGCTACTGGCAAGGAATTAGGCGTACAAACCATTCGTAATAGCAATACTGATAAGGAGTTAGGTGCACACCCACACATGATAGCGCTACTAGTGAGGAGTTAGGTGCACACCTGCTCTACTGATAAAGCGTGCACAGCCACTTGGATAGTTATTATTAGGCGGCCCATGTGTACAATCACTCATGAAAGCGCTACTGGTAAGGAGTTAGGCGAACAGCCACGCTTGATAGTGCCACTGGTAGGGGAGTTAGTGAATATCCAGTGAGTCGGGTGCCACTCACGAAAACGCTACTGATGGGCTAGAGGCAACTCTGCCATTTCTTCAGTAGATAGCCTAAATCTTTCATCAATGTTATTAATTAAACAAACGAAGATTCTTTGCAGACAACTTAACTGTTCGGTAAAACTTGCCGACGTTTCGACTAGATGCTCTAGTCATCCTCAGAACAGTTAAGTTGTCTGCAAAGAATCTTTGTTTGTTTTATGCAGATAGCAACTGAGAACGATGTCACTTCAATGTTATTAAATTATATTGATTTCAAGTAGATATGCATAGATGTAAATTGGCATGAATATGGGGCCTGAAACTAATAATTATAGTCTGGCCATGGCTGGTGTAGCTTAATTATAATGGTGGCTTTTTGGTCCAGAGTAGAAATTAAATTTTTAATTAAATTTTGATTTTAATACTCTTGAAATACTAATAATTAAGTTACTGTAGCTACTAATAAGTCAATATTTATTATACCAAGCTAATTTTTAATGCTATAGTTTGCACCAACTATAATCTAAAATACATGAATCTGTTTCAAAAAAAGTTATTGTTGGCAAATTATGGATTATCAAAAATCTTTAACAAGGCTTCTATTTGGTCCAAGAAGCAGTATTCCTGCACAATAATTATAATATAATTATTGTGCAGGAATACTGCTTCTTGGACCAAATAGAAGCCTTGTTAAAGATTTTTGATAATCCATAATTTGCCAACAATAACTTTTATAGATCATGCACTGTAATAACATACTAGATCCAAAATAATGCCACAATAATATTATTATGGTGCTTACTCAATGGTCAGTTCCATATTGGATTTGTAGGGGGTAACTGAAGTAATGAGTTGACCGTTAGCATCGGTAATGAGCCATGGGTGGGTGCCAAATGTCAACTGGTGAATGACACCGCCAGGTGAGATAACTGCATACAATACTGGATTGCCAGAGTAATCCACCCACCACCAATAAAGTAGTTCTCCTCGATAGTTGCGTAGGTCCACTTCAAGTCTTACATCCCATGGAGATTACATCGGAGCTGTTCCATCACTCGTTCGGTGGTTAATTAGTGTCAATTCGAATATAAATCAAAATTTTTTGACAACTGGTGTAGGTTAATGGCAAAGGTATGTGATCGAGTATTGTAGATCACTTCTGCACGGCATATAATTATGGCATAGGCTACACAGAGAATAGCATGCTTTACATATTATTGTAGAACCATCTAATTACATCGGAACTGTTCCATCACTCATTCAGTGGTTAATTGGTGTCAGTTGGAATGTAAATTGACTACTTTTGACAACTAGGGTAGATTGATGGTAAAGGTATGTGATCGAGTATATATCACTTCTGCACAGCATACATGTATATAGCACAGGCTACACAGAGAATAGCATACTTTCCGTATTGTAGGACCATCTGATTACATCAAAACTGTTCCATCATTCATTCAGTGGTTAATTAGTGTCAGTTGGTATGTAAATCGACAAATTTCGACCACCGGTGTAGGTTGATGGCAAAAGTATGTGATCAAGTATTGTAGATCACTTCTGCACAGCATATATTAATAGCAAGGCTACACAGATTATGATAATAGCCATCTGAGAAAGTTAGTGTTCCAAATGGTCTCAAATCAACTGGGTGGCCACCCAGTTGATTTGAGACCATTTGGAACACTAACTTTCTCAGCTTTTGCATTGAATCCTCCATTTATTATGGCATTCAACATCTGCATAAATGCTGAACAACAGATTTAAATAATTGCATGGTAGCAATATTCCAGTAACACTTATTCACCAATTTCACTAACTTTAATTAGGGCACTGTAACTAAATATAATATTATGTTTGCGTTGGTTCTTTTAATTTACTCTGTGATTATGTCAGTCAGTAAGGTAATTATAGCTAGCTCACCCATTCCATTAGCCGATGGAGGGGATGGCCGAGCGTTTTCTGTTTCAGCTGCTATTATGGTCTCTTGCTCTGAAAATCGTAATCATAACATGGTGTGTATTTTAATGATGATTCAGCTACTTTACCCATCATTTGTGGTTTAGGAGGTTTAGGATGATCAAGTTCTTCAGCAACGGCTGCTGCATATGTAGAATCATGATCTAGTCATTCAGAAAGTAAAATAATATTAATGTTAGCTATGAGCTGGTACAAACATTTCGCATGCAAGACTAACCTGCATCTTGAAAATCTGCTGGATATCCATAAGCCACATGCATACACAGCAGTGCACACAGTATCAGGATGCCTTCCTGTGACAGATCTGAATTTCAAGCTGAGCTGATGCTGAGTTAAAATGTGCTGTCTGTCAAAGTTGGAGTTACTGCAGGTAGTTTCAAATTGATAGATGCTGGTGCAACAATTATTGATAACAGTAAACTTTGCATGGTGCTTTTATGCTATCCTACACAGCAAAAACAAATTGTCAAGTGGATCACACTAATCTAATGTGGGTTGCCTCAGTTGCACTGGTACATTAATTTCTATCACAGTTCTTGTAATCCAGTTAATTATAGACACTATCTCAAACTTGCCAGTTTATGAGATATAGTTACTACATGAATTTGATATTACTCACGGGACAAGTGGTACATGCAGCTATGCCTGTTTGTTATTCACAAACTAAACTTTGTCATCGTCGTTGTTGTCGTCGGCACAAAAATCACCAGATCTCGAGTGCTAGGCTTCTATGCGTGCTGTAAGCACAGCCAATCGGTAGATATCGGTGAAAAACTGGTTTGTACGGGCTTCGAATTTGTCAAAAAGGCTTCCTAGTGCTACAAATCGTGCATTTTCTGTTCAGCATGCCTGTGGTTTATCGACCAAACCCACTCTTTTATATGCGGATGCGACTACGCATGCTCAAGCACGGTGTTGGAAAGGGTCGTCACGTCATGAAACAGCTACATGTGTGCCTCAGAGTGTTGCAATACTACGCTACAGTGGCTACAGAGCACGCGGGGTATGTGCTCTACAGAGCTCTAGTTACTACATGAATTTCATGGGACAAGTGGTACATGCAACTATGCCTGTTTATTATTCACAAACTGGCTTTGACATAGTTTAGTAGTATTATGAGAACAATACATAATGTGGAGGTATTGCAACTAAAGTAACCCACGTTAGTTTAATAATTAATATGATCCACTTGTTTTTACTATATAGATATTCAGAATCTCTTGAGTGTAAATTCCAAAGTACGGCCCCTGTATACACAAATGACACCAAAAATAACATATCCAAACGTGAAGCCGTGCATGCAATCACTCCCCACTTGCAAGAAGTTAAACTGGTATTTATACAACAGAAGCTGAATGTAGCTTATAAATAATTTCTTGTAAGCAAGGAATTAATGGTTATATGCACAGCTTCATGTTGCTACCAGGACAAAATCTTAGAATGCGCGCTCTGTCAGGAAATGTGAAAAGATGTCATTTTATTAACCACGACAGGACATCGTTACAATGTCATATCCTGCTTACCAAAAATGAGGAATGTATTTTTTTGGTATCACTACATAATTGCTGTTACAGGACAATTGAAGACAAAGCGGCCTAACCCCGAACTAAATGTGGGGAGTTGTCTAAAAGGCGAGTCAAAAATGGACTAAAATCATGCATTGTACTCTTAGACTAATGGCGTTGTCTATCTACACAAAGTGCTCTCCAAGAATTCGAAATCTGCTTAGTACAATGATATCATGGTGTTAGATGCATTAAACGTTTTGGGTGACCAAACTATAGCAACCAAAAGGAGTTGTATACATTATCAGTAGCCACATAAGCCACATTGAAAGTGGATTACATGTAAAATAATGGGCCAATACTCTTGGCACTAGTTAGTGTATAAATGCGGTTTAAACCAGTTCAATTTAATCTGCATCCGTATAATATTATGTATAAATGATAGCCCAAAATTCTGTATCACTAGCTTGGGCTTAGAAAATTCATGACAGTCATGACATTCTACCAGATATCCAAATGTAAGGCCATGTATATAGGCACATCATAATTGTAATTTGCTACAAGATACGAGTGTGGAGTTGTTTACAAAGTATGAATAATGGTCACATACCCCCAAGATACTGTGTCATACTGCCGATAGTGACTACTATATGCATTTCAGGAGGGAATGGCAAGGCTACATCGTGCAAGCTTGCTTATGGAGACGACAATAATGAATACAAGGAGTAAATATAAGGGAAGCTACCTGGTAAATTTGCACATCTCCACTAAAATTCTGATAAGCTTTAATTATTCTTGTCCATCCATCTCCAAACCCTTCCTGTGTTCACTGGTAAGCTATAGGGTCATCTTAGAGAAAGTACACAAACACCAGGATATAGATAGTGGTCATGCTAAGTCTTAGCTGCCCAGTGATATTAAAGTTGGAATCTGCTAACAATCACGAGTTCTGCATGTGACTATAGAACATTAGAGTAAAATTTAATCATTGCAATAGGGGTGTATGTACATGTGTGGATTAATTTTAATGATGCTATAGGGTATTATCGTGAGTGTTCACATTAAAATTCAAAGGATATGCATATTCTTAGATTGACAGTTCTAACAAGTAGAATACATTATAATCTATAGCTGTTGTACATTCATGATACTGACTTAGTAACACATGCATTAAATTGGCAAATCTCATGATCAGTAGCTTCGATTGGAGTGACATCTCCATTTCCTTCATTGGCACACAGCCTCATTTCAATATCATCACTAGTCGGCTGGGGAAGTTGCTTGCAGAACCATATGGTGGATTATTAAAGCTGCAGCAAGTGCTTATGGCACCACATCCTTGTCCATCCCAGAGTGGATCTTCTTCATAAAACGTTTGCGGTGTGTAAGCACTTCGAACTCAAGTATCACAGATTCTGAAGTAGTCTTCGCCAACAAAATTTTTTGGCGAAGATTACTTCTGTGATACTTGATACTTCCACATTTCTAAATCCCAATGGGCATTGCTGCGTCTGCTCAGTCATGTCAAGATTTGCCACTCTCATCCAGCCTCCTTCACCACAGCTGCACCACCAGGTGGAATTATCGCAATACTGCAGAGTAGCATTGCCTGTGCTGGGATTGAGAATCCAGTAGTTGCCAGGTGGACTGCTCTGAGGCAGGTTCACACATGACGTGGCTGGATTTTGAAATGATCCACCTGATAGTAAATTGGTTTTGATAAATGCACGAATCATCTCAGTGACATTGCTTCTCACGGCTTCAAGTTGATCGGCTGGAGGACACTGATCTCCATCACTTTGCAAAACAACGACATTAATTGTCTCCTGTGAAGCAGCTGAGCTCACAGCTAGGAGCAGATACACTAAAACTGTTGAAGCAATCATAACAAAAACAGTGATACTGAACAGAGAATCAAAACCAGGACGATCTATATAATTGTGATGAACTAACAAGCAAAATTGCATCCAAATATATATGGCCAACGTTGATTTTTTGTCTGCATGCATGTGCACTATTTCCCGCATGTCTTATTTACATGACATTATGGCATTGTATGTCTTAAATGTTGTTGGTACATGAACTTAATGATGTAATCTGTTCCAGTTTCCTTGTTATTCGTATGCAAATGATGTGTTATCTAATGTTCCAGAAAGGACCATCAAGGATGTTTACCACTGTATTATTAATCCTCTCAAGAAAGAGATCCCAGCATATCTGTTGCATCATAGAGTTCCGAAGGTGATTGGTGATGACATTGTGTTTCTGATTAGCTTTTATACTACCTCTGCCGTGAACAATATGGTTTATACACACGCGAATGTTAATGCTCAAGAATCTATTGCGCTCAGAGTTATAGGCTTTACTATCCTCTAAAATTTTTTTTAATTATATATACAATACAAGGAACAGCAACTGAATACCAATAATAACTAGAGCTCTCTCGAGCACAAAACCCTCGGCGCGCTGCATGGCATTAGCTACATGCTTCAACAGTTGCATGCAGAAAAGGGGGTAGCTAATTATAAAGGGCTGGGGCCAGGGCGAGACAGGGATGAGGCTAATGTTATAGCTACTTGCACAGCAGTGTTATTCAAGACGGTTCGACAGCTCATAGCAGCAACAACCCTATAGCATAATATTACGGTATCGAACTCCATACTGTGTTATCGACATCAACTCAACCTTCCTCACTGTAGCCTAACCTCCAATTCTTGGTGACATAGCTAGCTACATCTTAACTTGAAGGACTATGATGCAAAGCCTTGGCACAAATGCAAGACTGAAGTAGCTACACTGAGCAATATTGCATGTCCAATATTAACTCAACTCACTGCTTGGTTTCAAGCACTGTAATTCCATGCATGCATGCAAGCCAGGGAATCAAAGGTTAGCTACCACAAGAATACAGGCAGCTAAACCTGAAAAGAAGCCATGATGATCAAAGCTTGCTGGTGGACTGAGCGGCGGGATTGATGCAACCGCGCATGCGCTGACGGTTTTAGACGTACATACCGTATATAGCACGCAACCTATTTATACGTTAAATCAGTGCTATCGCTAGCTCAAAGTCAAGAAGCTTAGAATTGGCAAATGACGCCAAAACTGGCGAACAAAGCGTTTTCGGAGAAATCCACACAAATCATGAATTGGGAACGCCATAAGGAACCTTGCAACATCGAAAATTGGACTCGCAAACGAGGTATGTAGCAGCTAGCGTGGTAACAGACAGACAGACAGACAAACCAACTACCGTAACCCTCGCGCATGCGCCGAGGGTTAATGATTGACCACAAATAAAAAAAAGGAAATAGCTAATAGTATTAAAATTAATAAGAACTTGGCATGACATTGTATACTATGAAAATAAGTAAGAAAATGATGATCAAATTAAAGTGCAGGCACAAAATAGATTGGGTTTCTCTAGCTAGTGGTAAGCAGTTAGGTCAACAACCGCTCATGGAAGCGCTAGTGGTAAGCAGTTACGTCAACAACTGCTTGTGGAAACGCTACTGGTTAGGAGTTAGGTGCACAGAGGCTAGTTATAGCGCTACTAGTAAGGAGTTAGTTGATCAGCCGCTCGTGATAGAGCTACTGATAAGGAGTTAGGTGTACATCCGCTTGGAAGCGCTACTGGTAAGGAATTAGGTGCACAGCCACTCGTGATAGCGCTACTGGTAAGGAGTTAGGTGTACATCCGCAACCGCTCGTAATACGTAGCGATACAGTACTGATAAGGAGTTAGGTGCACACCCACACATGATAGCCCTATTAATCGCTCGTAATACGTAGCGATACTGATAAGGAGTTAGGTGCACACCCACACATGATAGCGCTACTGGTAAGGAGTTAGGTGCACACCTGCTCTACTGATATTAAAGGCGTGCACAGCCACTTGGATAGTTATTATTAGACGGCCCATGTGTACAACCACTCATGAAAGCGCTACTGGTAACACTACTGGACTAGACTAGTCTGAAAAGTAACTTGATAGTGTCTTATATGTGTCTTAAAATGTGTCTGTGAAATTGATCTCACTGAAAAGCATCTGAAAAGTGTATGAAGGTCTTTGACTGGGACTCTAAGAAGAGTCTTGAAATTCTACATGGTCTCAAGTTACTTTAAGATAGAGTCTTAATAGCCAGAGTTTATTGTAATAGCAATGAATAACTCCAGTACTCGCGCACGCACACACACACACACACAGTTGCAAGTAACCTATCATCTGGGCAGTTAAGTGGGAAATAATTTGCGTTGGGGGGGGGGGGTAGAAGTTTGTGTTTCCACATGTATGTAACTTCCACAAAATCAGGTGCCTATGGATTGCTGTGTGAAAATGTGGGGAACACGGCTAAGTGATGTGCACTATATGCACTAGGCTTGCTTGCCACTAATCTGCCACTATACAGTAGTGCAACACTCTAGTTTCACGCACCTGGGCAAAAGACTACATTCTCCATGAAATCAAGCTAAATACATGTGCCTAGCCTGGGTAAAGTGCACTAGGTATAGCTCCATCAGACATGAACAATGATTGAAATGCTGTAATGTATCGCATGCAAACAGCTCATTTACTCTAGGGTTAACATTCCCTCGCAGGTACAGTTGAAGATCTCCTACTCACTGAATTCAAGGACGATGGAAATCGGCTGGTGCACTCCAGATGAACTCTGAGAGAACTCTCAAGTGCTCTACATCACCCAGAGTGACTGGAGTATGGTCTACCATGGGCCTCACAGAGACAGACTGGACATTTACTAAATTAGTGAGTAAACAACTCTAATAACTAGAGCTCTCTAGAGCCCAAACCCTCCACACATTACATAGCATTAGCTGCACATGTCACAAGCAGGCAACAATAATCAATGTATAGTAGCCTCGTCCTTAGCCCTTTACACTTTCAATGTTGCAGCTGGGGATGAGGCTACTGTAGTAAATACACAGTGTTGTTCAAGGCTCAGTGGCTCACAGCAACAACAATCCTGGTGTGCTGCATCAAACTCTGCACATCAAGTCAGCTTCCCTCCAAGATATTAGCTAGCCTCTTCAAAACGAACAGAGCGTTTTCGGCGAAATCCATGCATCTATAATATTATATGCATTTATAAGGACCTTACAACACCACACTTTGGATTCGTAAATGTAGCAGTTAGCGTTGTGCATGTGCTGTGTGCAGTACATACCAGTGCAATCTAGCAGCTGAAATGAATACAACACACCAGGGTTATTGTTGCTGTGACCATTGAACCTTGAACACATACTCTACACACAGTTGTCAGCAGAAATTGTAGTGTGTCCTGGTAGCGAATGGAAATCCTGACTTCCTGAGTTTGCCTCTTCCCTATAAATAGCCCACAATTATCGGCCTCAAGTAATGCAAGGCTTGTTGAGGGTCAGGTGTCGTTCATTGTTGTGGTCCCATGCTGAGAAGGCTGAGAGTTGAGCCTGAACCAGGTCCTCTCTTTATGTGAATATCATTTTGATCCCTCCCCAGTAAGAGGTTATGTCCTTGCAGTCCTTTGAGTCCATGTTGCGGGTGAGGATATGGATAGGCCCATCAAGTGGTAGATAAGGGAACTCATCACTCCTTGCCAACAACCATCACGGAGGCTGCTCTATCTGGTGAGTGTGACCTAGGAAAAGGTGTTAGTGTGTGACCTAGGTATTGTGTTGATATCCTGGGCGCCTCTGCAAGGCATAAACCAGGTGTTAATAATTTGTAAATATACACAGTGAAACTATTAATCTTCATACTATCAATTCTCAAAGGCTGCTAAAATTAATGTATGGTTGTTTGTGTCTACAGAGCTCTAGTCTCCAATACATGTCTAATATTATTACTAGCAAGCTTTACTCTACAGCAGTTTTACTCACTATTCATACAGATTGTGTTCCCTTACCATTCAGGTATGGGTAAAGTTAGAGGACCCCCCCCCCCCCCCATGCACATCTGCCAAGGTGGTTTGCTGATCAGTCCATTGACCTTTTGAGGTATAGGTGTTGATATGTAATTATCCTGGCCATAGTAGTGCAGTATGAACCCATGGGGTACGTTTTTGAGAAGGCATCTGCATGAGGAGTCCAATTTTGTATCAGCTGGGAGGTATACTCCATTATAGCAGCAATGTTCCCTTTAAAGGATTTCCTGCTCCCACAGATTTGGTGGGCAAGAGTTATGTATTTGCCACAAATGTCATACCATCCCCCAGTTATTATGTGGTCAAACTACTTGATGGAGTACAGAGAAAGAAATGACACTCTATATTTAATTGTCTGGAATACTCTCTTTTTTACGTAGCTGGTACATGTACGTGTTTAGCATTTTAAGTGCACTGCAGTTGCATATCTTTGATCTGCGGTGAAATGTGCTTATTACCCTGCGTGCATGCTCAAGGGGTAAAGTAATCGGTCATATCGTCAGAAAAAATCAAGACCTAGGCACCTGAGTGACTCTTAAACAACAATGTGGTAAAATGCTGGCTTTAGCATCGAGGTCACAAATTTAATATAATATAGAACCTTTTTGTTGGCCACCGTAGTCATGGTTATCGACAATTAATGCCTACTGAATGCATGGTGCTGTAGAGTAAAGCTTAATAAAGTTGCAAATCTGCACTCGGGACACTACAGCATTGAGACTTAGGGTCTCTAAAATCACATAGAGACCTTGGACTTGTATTATATAGTGGGCTTCAATACAGGGTTGCATACAGGATTTTTTTTCTGGGGGGGGGGGGGGGGGGGGGGGCGATCTCACGGATGACTTGCGTATGTATATGCGCTGCTGCCATGCGTATATACTAATAAATAAATCACCCAATAATGCTATGATTTCTTTTTGCTTGTGTATGTAATCATATTATTTGTGCTGTATATATTACATGTATATTATTATGGAATTCTGGGGGGGAGGGGGGGGAGATCCCAGTGCGCTCCCCCCCCCTCTGTATGCAACCCTGCTACATAATGTTTTCACTAAGACAAGAAAATATTGTATGTTTTGCTTATCTTTGAACTGCTCTAACTCGCAGGGTAGTCCAGTGGACCCGTGGAAAGTCCTAACATTAACCAAGAATGTCTTAGTAATCCAGACCTATACGTAATATGCCTTTTAGCTACAGGATGAGCCTTTATCCATAGTGTACGTACCTCTGTGACTAAGTATCCTGTGCATAGAATTAGAGTGGCAGTCCTGGAATACAGGATTTTTCCCCTTGTACCAACAGTTACTGGGATACTCTAGAATATCCAAGACAGTCTGCACATAGTGTACGCACCCCTGTGTCTCTGTATCCCGTGCACCAAAGTTATACTGAGACATCCCTGGAATATCTAAGACTGTCCACACATAGTGAGTGCACCGCTGTGTCTAAGTATCCCGTGTACCAAAGTTACTGAGACAGCCCTGGAGTATCCAAGACAGTCCACACATAGTGAGCGCACCCCTGTGTCTAAGTATCCTGTGTACCAAAGTTACTGGGACAGTCCTGGAATATCCAAGACCGTCCATACATAATAATAATAATATATTGTATGCACCTCTGTGTTTGAGTATCCCGTGCACCAAAGTAACTGGGACAGTCCTGGAATATCCAAGACCGTCCATATAATGTATGCACCCCTGTGTCTGAGTATCCCGTGCACCAAAGTAACTGGGACAGTCCTGGAATATCCAAGACCGTCCATATAATGTATGCACACCTGTGTCTGAGTATCCCGTGCACCAAAGTAACTGGGACAGTCCTGGAATATCCAAGACCGTCCATACATAATAATATATGCACCCCTGTGTCTAAGTATCCCGTACACCAAAGTAACTGAGACAGTCCTGGAATATCCAAGACCGTCCATATAATGTATGCACACCTGTGTCTGAGTATCCCGTGCACCAAAGTAACTGGGACAGTCCTGGAATATCCAAGACCGTCCATATAATGTATGCACACCTGTGTCTGAGTATCCCGTGCACCAAAGTAACTGGGACAGTCCTGGAATATCCAAGACCGTCCATATAATGTATGTACCCCTGTGTCTGAGTATCCCGTGCACCAAAGTAACTGGGACAGTCCTGGAATATACAAGACCGTCCATATAATGTATGCACACCTGTGTCTGAGTATCCCGTGCACCAAAGTAACTGGGACAGTCCTGGAATATCCAAGACCGTCCATATAATGTATGTACCCCTGTGTCTGAGTATCCCGTGCACCAAAGTAACTGGGACAGTCCTGGAATATCCAAGATCGTCCATATAATGTATGCACACCTGTGTCTGAGTATCCCGTGCACCAAAGTAACTGGGACAGTCCTGGAATATCCAAGACCGTCCATACATAATAATATATGCACCCCTGTGTCTAAGTATCCCGTACACCAAAGTAACTGAGACAGTCCTGGAATATACAAGACCGTCCATATAATGTATGCACACCTGTGTCTGAGTATCCCGTGCACCAAAGTAACTGGGACAGTCCTGGAATATCCAAGACCGTCCATATAATGTATGTACCCCTGTGTCTGAGTATCCCGTGCACCAAAGTAACTGGGACAGTCCTGGAATATCCAAGATCGTCCATATAATGTATGCACACCTGTGTCTGAGTATCCCGTGCACCAAAGTAACTGGGACAGTCCTGGAATATCCAAGACCGTCCATACATAATAATATATGCACCCCTGTGTCTAAGTATCCCGTACACCAAAGTAACTGAGACAGTCCTGGAATATCCAAGACCGTCCATATATTGTATGCACCCCTGTGTCTAAGTATCCCGTGTACCAAAGTTATTAGGACAGTCCTGGAATATCCAAGACCGTCCATACATAATCTATGCACCCCTGTGTTTAAGTATCCCACGTACCAAATTAAGTTACTGGGATAGTCCTGGAATATCCAAGACCATTCGCATAATAATATTATTAATATATAGTAGGCACACTTTTATCTAAATGGTATCCCATGCACAAAGTTTAGATACACAGTTGGTAATATGCTTGCATAATCAAATCTAACAGATTATACAATGTATGCATATACAATTATAATTATAAATATAATTTCCATAAGCATGTTACGTTCCACCTTGTGCTGGCTACAGTTGGCGATTATGAGCATCACAGAGATATAGAATATAAAATAGAAAATGTTCCCTATTCATGTGTTGAGTTATTCGAGCATACCGTGATAACCATGAAAAAAGCTGCTCGCAGATTTCTGTGTCAACCTGTGGTTAAATGTATACCAATACCATTTATATACATAATTAATTTGTCCATAGGAATAGCTCAATATCTAACTCTTAAATTTAGCTAGCAAAACCTCCTACTGTTCATATAGCAAAGTAACAGCATTACATATGTTACCATAATCACTACCCAGCACATTATGACATGTTGGAATAGCTTGCCAAGTAGAGGATAATATTATTATTATCACGGCACTCAATAAAAATTTATTTGGATTTTTTCATTATACATTTCACTAATGTACGTGGTAGTTACCTGTTTGAGCTGATCAATTTTATATGGATCACAATTTTGGTGACACCAAGCATCTACATGACCTCTAAAATGTAGCTTGTCAACAACAATATCAAGGGAGGCTAATCTTTTAGATGTTTCAGTGCAATCTCTTCGACTTGGGTTACAAGCATACTTCTTAAGATGACACGCATCATCATAGCAAATACAGGCTGCATAATAACAGTAATGAAAGGCTTGACTGGAGAGATTTGCTACGATTACATATGGTTGAATGTTTTCTCTCTTTCAAGCTCCCCCCATCCATCCATCCCACTCTTGCTCTACACTATTATGGTGGATATGCTATTGTACATCATGTACACGAGAAAATATAACAACAAACAAATTGAATACGTTCTAATAGTGCAGTGGGTGCATTCTTACATAAATCTGAAGTTGATTCATGATTTTCTTGGATAAATGTATGTAGAGAACCATATACTTGTGACTTGGATTCTGAACCAAAGAGTTCTGCTACTAGTGCAATTGTTCCACAAGGCCAAGCTCCAGCAAGTATACCTACAAGTATTATTACAATTATGCACATGCAGACATTGCAAACGTTATTTGTAGTGATTAAAACTTTTTATGGCCATGTTTTAATCAGATATAGGAAAGCAATGTATAATATCAAATTAGCATTGTTTCCAACCATGCAGTAGATAATTAACCCTCGGCGCATGCGCGAGGGTTACGGTACTCGTTCTGTGTGTCTGTGTATCTGTCTGTTACCAGGCTAATTGCTACATATACCTTATTTATACGTTGAAAGCAAGATGTCATTAAGCTTCTCATGGCGATTTTAACAAATGAAACGTGTAGAATTCGTTGAAAACGCTTTGTTCAAAAGTTACTGTGACATTTGCTGATCACCTCTGCCTTCCGAGGCTTCGCTTCTTGACTCTCATGGACAATATAGTGACAGCGATGGCTTCTTTTCCAAAAGACTAGGATATAGGACTAACGATAGGTCTTATAACTCGACTGACTCATCACTGATCACAGTAGACACTAAACGCTTCTTGGCTTTCTTGTGTAGCGCTATAGCTAGCAAATGCAACTGCTGATCAGGCACGTGATGATCATGCTACGTATTACGTAATCCCTTGCCATTGCACACGGATGTCTAGCATATATAGCATATTCTATAGAGTGCACCATAAAGACTAGTGCACGGTATAGCGCATACTGGCGTGTATACAGATCATTTCTCATTTCAGCATAATGATATTACATTGAAGCATAATTATAGGCTTAATTAGTGACCAGTTTAAAACAAATTCATGAAAGCCGAGAGTTTCGCACTATTAGTGCTTCATTCTATATGGTGTTTCAGACAAACCTTTTGATATATTAGACAGTCACATGTACAACAGAGATACATGCAGCAGTTTATTTATTGGAGGGGGTATACTTACATATACTGTGTTTATGCTAATAGAACGCAAGCTAAAAAATAATTCCGATTTTGCTATAACACCATGTGTAACTTGTCACATACTACTAAACAAGGAGCATCCAAGCAACATCACTCCTTCTGGTAAGTTATAACTAGCTATGTAAAGTCAACTCTATAATATAAATAATTAATTATTATGATTATTACTATGGCTCCTTTGTGTAATAATTATCCTCCAAGGATTATTATAGTTATACTGTATACAAGGAAAAAAAATTTTTAGAGCAAAAATTTTCTTATACAGTCTGTGTCCTAACCTGGAGGGCAAAAAAGATGCACTCTTCTACGAGTTCAGAAGACTCGTGATTGGTCAGAATTGTTGTGCCGTGTGCACAAACGAGGTTGCCAGTAGAGATGCATTCTCGAGCTCGAGCAAGCGGCGCAAGCACCGCACATTTCGACAGGCCTGCTCGGCAGGTCACCAAGCCTCTAGCGAAGCGAGAGGCGATATCTGCTCTTTGTCATGGTCTAGTGGTAGATTCAATGTTTGAGCGGAGTGAGAATCTCGCCATTACACGGTGAGTTTGAGTGGCCTGCAGTGAGGGGTGTGGTCTACACAATGATGGCATAGTTCGATATTGCTTTCATCTGCGCATGCGCATTGCACTAACTGGCACTCGGATTGTACTGTATATACATAGCGTACTGTTAGTAGTGTTTAGTCACACTATCCCATGATTGTGACATAAAACATACTTGTATATTATAGTATGTTATACATCCAGTGCTTACCTGCAGTTCTGAAGTTTAGACGAACACGGTCTTTTTCTGTATTACATGTAGTTCTTACACAGTCCGTGGTGGTTGCTTCAAAAATACTGTAATTAAAGTGAAACACTATCATGCAGGCAAAACCCTTGGCGTATTACAAATGCTATGTATAACTACATGTTGCAAATTTATAAGCTAAACCAATAGCACTGTCTATACCTAGCTATAGGACTAGAGTATTCACTGTATAGTGACATTATTTTAGTACCGAACATCACATGTATGCCAGATCAGCAGACCTAGTAACATGCGTAAAGGTATGCAGGAAGATACCCACACAAATTAGCCAGACTGTAAAATAATACCACTCGCTGCCGTACTCTCTTGACAGAGGTTAATGCAAATAATGCATGCTTTAGACATTTCTAATTCTTACCCACTGTTGGCTGTATCAGTGAGGTGAGTTCTCATCCTCTTGGGGTCAGGTGGGGATGGTGCTGTGTTACTGCGAGCCGTCGACAAAGAGTGTATTGTTTGTCCACCTGATGTGGTTGATTGATGACATATGTCATGTTGTATCCCTTTGTTGTAATCAGCAACCAAGTGTTGAGGTAGAGAATGCTCAGGTTCCCACGTACTCTTAGTTTGTGGCCTTCCTAACCAAACAACCTTGCAGAATAACATTACAATCATACATAATTAACCACGTTAACAAGATTAATATGCTGATATAGAATTAATAATCTGAGTAATACTATAATGGGGTGGTCACATTAACCCCCCTCTTAATTTTGTCATCCCTAATTTACATCCCCATTAATTACTTCCCAGCCGCAAAATGTACAGTAGATAAAAAAAATAACCTCATAAAAGGTCGTAAGCCTCGTGACTCGCTTGCCTATGATCAGCCCAACTTGATCTTCTTCGGTGTTTGACTTCGTAGATTGTTGCTGGGATTGGGTACTCTGTGGCGTAGCAACTGTAGGAGTATGAACTTTGCAGTATCTTGATTTCAAGCATGGTGTGTTAGGACATCCACTTGTAACTCAACCCGGAAGTCCTTTGTACTCAATATACCCAGCATTTGTTGCAAAGCAAACATCCCTATGATTCTTCATATTGCCATCCATCACAAATATCTGGCCACAGCCTTTTGTTTTGCAGCGGTGTCCTGGGGTGTGAATAAGTAGTGTTCATTTTTGTGGTGTATATACACCCTTAAATCAATCCATACATCATAACACATAGGCATAGGAAGATAACTTGGTAAACGGGTGCTCTGATGCCTATGTATACACTAACATAAAAAATAATTCGGAATCAGAGTAAAGTGTGACTTTGTGTGTGTTCCACTCAGAAATTTCATGGGTGCACCAGCACCCGGTGCACCCATGCTTCCTATGCCAGTGTTTAAACATGGTATGTACTTACGTGCATATGTGCTCATGAACACGCCGTGATAGACTTCAGTGACCTTTGGGAGAACATCCTGGAGGTCACCGTGTAGAGCTAAATTTGATATATCAAACATATTGGGGTACCAAGAAACTACTTTCAAAATTGCATATTGAAAATATGCAGATTCTGCTCTTCTGCGGTCCATTTTTTCTCTCTCACGCAAGTAGGTGCTGTATCTGTTTGTAAACAATAATTATTGTGGTAAGGGCTTATAGAATCTAAATGGGAACAGGCCAGAGCAAATAACTTCAATACTGTTCTGTATATATAGCTACAGTGTGCTTTAGCTCTCTGCACTGCTCTATGCATATTGGGTATTTGTGGTATGCTTAGCCTGGATATGAATTTTAGCAGGTGCATAGATACATGCCTCTGGTTGTTTAGGTGTCTATATCCTTAAATGTGGTTAGTTAATCTGCTGCTAGTGGTAACATGAAGTACAAGCAATGCTCAATTTGATAAGGATATACATGTAGTTTGCTATAGGCTTTATTTCACAAGTGCATGTTGTAGAAGTTACCTTATCTGTTCCAATTAACGTGCCACTATAAAGTAATTACTGACCTTGGATGGCACAAAATTAAAGTATAAAAATTAATATTTTTGTCCAGGTGGTGCATCATTTAGAGAGGCACACTGTAAGTAGAGCGAAAGCGTGCTTCCAGCTAGTACTGTTGAGTTATTGTCAACTGTAAGTATATATCGGTACTGCTCTAATTTGAACGTGCCTGAAAAAATAGTTAGCATGGCCACATGGCACATAATTAGAGCGTAAGATTAGGACTCCAGTATAGGCCAGGTGGCTGTTCACTACAGAGGCACCTTTAATTAGAATGGGTATGGTAATAATGTTTACATGGATCTATACAAAATTATGTACATTCCAAAACTTACTGGGATGGTCCGTCAGCTTCATTCGATACTTTTGTGTAACAATGAAGGTAGTTGTAGGATTCAGCACACTGTTTGAAACTCATATGTCCAATGACAATCTCTGAGTCAAACCTTCTAAGTTGCTGCATGGAAAAGACACTTTCTCGTGAGGAGATAAAATATGGCAGTGATTCCCAATCGGTATCAAAGTGCACCTCGGACGATTTACCATTCGTGGTGTAACCATAAAATTGGGTCATTCCGCACACTCGATTTGAACAAGTTTTGTGAAAATGGGTTCCAGGTACAGAGCCCATGACATCGTCATAGACTGTGACTTTGGCTGGTCGATCTTTTCTCAGTTGCAGTTTGCTACCACAGTTGGCACAATTATCATTCTTACTAATCAAAATGATCCCCAATGGACGACTTTTCGAATCTTGAACGCCCATTAGCTCTAGTAATAACTCCTTATCAGTTAAAAAAGCTGCTGCATCCAATTCATGGAGGTTTTCAATGAACAGTTTCACACTTGCCACTGATGGTAATGGGATTCTTCTTGTTGTGTGACTTTTGATGGCAAAGTCAGCTGCTATTTCCCAACGGTTAGGAAGATCATCAGGTAGGTGAGCTACAGCAAACAAGAGTCTTCTAAGAACAGAGACATCCTTTATGTATTCAGGAACTGCTCGTAGCATACTTGGATGCACCACAATCGAAGGATGGCCTACAATTCTTTGTACACAACAACAGGTGATGTGAGGGTACTAATGAATGGTGGTAGTTATGCAAAAGGTATATATATATTCATTTGTGCTGTAACTTCCTCACTGGGGGAGGCAATGCTAGATGTAGTTGTGGTACATTACCTAACAACACTCAACCAACAGGAGGTCCAGTCCACAGGCTCAGCTGGTATGGTCAGATCAGCTGTAATCAAACCACCCAACCACCCTGAAGGCTGTGGTTGTGATTGCAAGGTAAGAGCATCCTCAGGCTAGCAACCACCTTAAAACTCACATGGGATTGCACTGCAGTGTGGACTAAAATTAACCATGTAGGCAGACCTAGTAATTGATGGTCACCACCTAAACCAAACCACTATTGGGAAGCAGGCTGTCCTTTTAGCTGATAAAGATGATCATGAATATTAAAATTGACCACCAACCAGTACCTATCAACCAAGGGCCTATTGCACAGTAGTGGTTATCATGGTACCTGTGGTTGGCAAGATCCACCCCAACAGCCAAAAGTACAGGCTTCCCTCCCAATGGTAGTTTGGGTGACTCCAGCTGAGCTATAATAAATCACCAATACTGGGACTAGGGTGGCTACTAGGACAGCCTACTGGGTTAATTTTAGCCCACACTGCTCTGCTGTGGTAAACTCCTGGGCTACCCCCACCCCCACAAAAAGAGAGGGTGGGCTGGCAGGGGACTTTGGTGGTAAATACTGCCAGCCAGTGCAGGTGCATGCAGTTCTAACTTCCAACAGAGCTAAACAGTTTGATATGTATCATGGCTTCCCCATTTGGCAACAGCAAATCCTCTTCCAGCAACATCAAAATCAAGGCAGCAGCCAAGGACCTTGCAAATAGAGTAAAGAAATGCTGGGAGCTTGACTTTGATTGGAGTTTGATTCCAGCGAAACTAAAGTCGGTAAGAAAAGTAGCAATGTTTTATTAAATACCTCAATTTTTGTGACACTCAAACTACAATTATATGTAACTATATTAATTACAGTCATGTGAACAAGTAGGAAAAGCTTTAAGTGTACCTCCTACTGCTGTTCTGGGTGGATTGCTGATTGTTGTGGGTTATTCTATGTCACACTCTGTTGTGGAAGTGGATGGGACGGATTGGGTTGAGCCTGTGTTGCTGTGGATATCTATTGTGATGCCAACAGGAATGGGGAAGTCTCCATTGTGCAAGTTCCTCAGGAATCTTGTGACCAAAGCTCGCACAAATCGTGGTCTTGATGATACCAATCCTGCCTGGATATTAGATGACCAGACATTTGAGAAGATGGGTGATTCAATGGCTGAGAATCATTCAAAGCTACTTGGGCTCTACGATGAACTGTCTACCTTTCTAACGCAAATAAATATTTGCAGGGGACGTGGAGTAGCTGACAGCCACGAAGTAGCTATTTTTCTGCAGTTGTATGGAGCAGACCCATGGATACGGAGGACTGGTAAAATATTATACATTTAACTAGAAGCTATCTTAAAATAACGAGCTGAATGGAAGGTGTATATAAATTTGTACTATGATCAAGCCATACTTCAAAGGATAGCAGCTACATTAATTTGTAACAGTATTTCATAGGCCCCAGGGTGCTAGTATAGCAGTTGTGGTTGTGATAATGTCTTGTTTGTTTTACCACTCAGCTGCAACTGTGGTTTTGTAAGGGTGTAAGGGTTGTACCCTTCCTGTGGTATAGAGATTCCCCTCAGGGTACAACCATACACCATAGAAAACCATACTGCACAACTATTAGCTGACTGAAGTAAACTTTCAGTTTCAGGAGAAGCGAACTTCACAATGAACCACACGGGATTAACTCTCGGTGGATTCACACAGCCATCTGTTGCCAGGAACATGCTCGAACACCCTTCTAACGTTGAGAAAGGTCTATGTCAACGTTTTTTGTGGCTAGTTCCTGAACCAACCACCATTGCATTTGAGCATCTCCAGTGCGTTGATGGGACTTTTACTACCGCCGTTGGTATGTAAGACCTGAAGTATACGTATTATTGTATATATACATATATTACCGTAGAATCCTGCGATTATATGCCCCCCTTTGTGCATGCTAGCATTGGGCAGAAGTGAGGAGGGGGCTTATATGCGGAATCCTTACATTTCCGTGTGACGACCATTACGGACGTTGGAATGCCACGTGGGCGCGCAATCTCTGTACTTTCTCTGGTTGTTTGGTGGGCAAAACTCGAGAAAAACGATAAAATAAGGCATAATATTATGACACAAATAGCTAGTTTGTTACTGTTTTTATTGACTTATGGACTCCATTTTACAGTCAGGGAGGTGGGGGGGGGGGAGCTTATATACACGAGATACAAGTACCTATGCAGAACTTGAGCTAAAAATGCATGCCGGGGGGAGGAGGGTGGGGCGTAATCGCGGGATTCTACAGTATTGGAAACTGACTGAGAATTTGTATGATAATGCATTGAGTTGCTAAAAATATAATTATTTCCTTTCTCTCACAATGTAGTTGGTCTTTTGTCCACTCTCTGGGTACCTGACTCTACTGTGCGCAAGTGGATTCTGCCTAGACCTTGTGAAGTATTTTGCCATCAATACAACACAGTCAATGAGAAGATAAAAAAAATCTCCTGCATGGATGATCTCATATCTGGTGAGAAAATTTGATAGGCAACACACCTCATATGCACATCACACACATGCATATACTTAATATACTCAGTACTGGTGCACACACATGTATTAATTAACCCTCGGTGCATGGGCGAGGGATACGGTAGTCATTCTGTGTACGTATGTGTGTGTGTGTATCTATGACCATGCTAGCCAATACATACCTGTTTTGTATGTTGAAACCAAGGCTTTTTATGGTAGTTTCAAGATATGCATTGTGTAGACTTCGTTAAAATACTTTTTTCAAGACATTTCCTAACCATTGCTGTCTTCTTCGTTTCTTGTTGAACTCTCGATCGATGAAAAATTAACACAGCGACTGTTTCATTTTAAGAAGATTGGAGTATAGTTCTAGCGATAGTTCTTATAACTCGACTGACTCATCACTAGTCAAGTACGTTTTTTGGTGTTAGTTTGTACTAGATCTGCTGATCTGGCATGCACATGGTAGTATTATGTAATCGGTATTAATATCTTGTTGTGGTTGGCACAGTGTTGCTGGTTTAGTTTGCAAATTAGTAACATGTAGATTAGCTATACTTTGTCGCTACTATTTCTTAAGCTCACAGCACTGAGAGTTTGGCACCGATGATGTTCATTATTATGTAGATATCACCACTGATTACTACAATAAAAAAACCTGTGAAAAATACTATGCCTCATGTGATATTTCACAACAATACTGCTCCCCATGTGCAAATTACCTTTAATTTCCGTGCTCTAATTACGCACCACCCAAGGTCAGTAATTATTTTTTCTTTAGAGGCATCTCAAAGAAAGTAGCACATAACTTATATTCACTGGATGCACGTATTTTACATAAACAATTTTCAAGTCGCACAAAGGCACCATTGAGTCCCTTAATTTTCTCATAATTACCTCTTTTAAAAGACTTAGTTAACCACTGAAAAATAAATTACTGCCGGGGGATGTACATGTAATAACATTACCCTCTGTATTCAGTGCTGGTTTCAAATGCTTATGCAGGCATGTTATCAAAATCTAAAGGACAAACTCTGCGGTTGGCTGCTGTTATGCATGCGTTATTCCACTGGGAAACTCCAGCCAACATTCCTGAAGCAATATCGACACCAGCACTGAAAGCTGCACAATCCTTCATTGATGTGTGTGTGCAACATGCTTGTTTTTTGGCTGGACGAAAAGACATCAAGGAAGAGATTGACTCCATTGTTGACGAAGGTATGTCACACTAGTCTTGATATGCTTTGGTGACATTCATTATCTGATTCTATAACTCACACCTACAGGGACATCTAGTGGAACAGATGGTGGCAATGCACACGGCAATGCTTCATTTTCTCTACTTCTACCGGGAAAAGTTTTACATTTCAATGCTTTAAATGAGAAGCGTAGATTTAGGGATCGTGGCAATAAACCAGGTGCAAGGCTAGCTTGGAAAGAGTTGGAGCAAGCTGGATTGGGTACATTCTCCGAGAAACCAGCTGCTAGAGGAACTAAAGAGGTCAGTGTCAAATTGGTACATTACCTACTGGTGTGAGGAACTAATATTTACGACAGGATTGCGTTATTTTTGTGGGATGGAAAGAGATTTAGAAACACAAAATACAGAGGTTCCATTTGTCCTGTATACATGTATATTGATTGCATAGAGGATACCATTATCAAAAAAATTGTACCATAAGGTTGTGCAATACTCGGTGTAGCCTGGGTTGGCGAAGTTTTTATCCACCAAACATTTCTATGTATAATTATGATATGTACCACTTTTATTGCATTTGAAGCACACTGTTAAGCTGAATCTTATTATGTGCCCAGCTTTATTGTTTCTATAAAAAGCCAGTCCCTGAAGATGAGGAGGAAAAGATGAAGTTTGTGTCAACTTTAAGCGAGTACGGTGTGTCTCTGCCTCAATATGTGAAAGCTTACAAATTGCCTGATTTGACTATGTAAGTATTACTGTGGCGTCAATGTGTTAATTGTGGATATGTACAATGTCATGTATATGCCAAAGGTTACTGCATTATTTTGTGTGTACTATATACATTATTATACATCTTGTTATGGGCTATGATTATTCCATTGCCGTAGGGAGAGTATTGCTGAAGCAAAACGAAGAGCTGCCACTGTAGTAACCACTCCTTCGCGTATTTCACCTAGGACCCCAACCAAACGTCCAGCAGAGAGTACTCCCGATGGAACTCCTTCACCCAAAAAATAGAAGATACTTGATTAAATCAACAGCATAATCAAGTTAACTCGAGCAATAACTAACTATAATATTGTAATTATTGAGTTGCTATCTAAATTGTTCCATAAGTCAATGTACAATAATTGTAAAAGGACATTGGCTACCTTGTGTAATTCAGGAATGTTAGTATTAGGCCATTAATACCAAAATGTATATACATGTGTGGACTGGTCTTGGATATTCCAGGACTACTTTGATACACGGGATACTTAGACACAGGGGTACATAGATTGTGTATGGACGGTCTTGGATATTCCTGGACTGTCCCGGTAACTTTAGTACACGGGATACTTAGACACAGGGGTACATAGATTGTGTATGGACGGTCTTGGATATTCCTGGACTGTCCCGGTAACTTTGGTACACGGGATACTTAGACACAGGGGTACATAGATTGTGTATGGACGGTCTTGGATATTCCTGGACTGTCCCGGTAACTTTGGTACACGGGATACTTAGACACAGGGGTACATAGATTGTGTATGGACAGTCTTGGATATTCCAGGACTATCCCGGTAACTTTAATTTGGTGCACTGGATACTTAGACACAGGGGTACATAGATTATGTATGGACAGTCTTGGATATTCCTGGACTGTCCCGGTAACTTTGGTGCACGGGATACTTAGACACTGTAGATTATGTATGGACGGTCTTGGATATTCCAGGACTGTCCCAGTAACTTTGGTACACGGGATACTTAGACACAGGATTGTGTATGGACGGTCTAGGATATTCCAGGACTATCCCAGTAACTTTGATACACGGGATACTTAGACACAGGGGTACATAGATTGTGTATGGACGGTCTTGGATATTCCTGGACTGTCCCGGTAACTTTGGTACACGGGATACTTAGACACAGGGGTACATAGATTGTGTATGGACGGTCTTGGATATTCCTGGACTGTCCCGGTAACTTTGGTACACGGGATACTTAGACACAGGGGTACATAGATTGTGTATGGACGGTCTTGGATATTCCTGGACTGTCCCGGTAACTTTGGTACACGGGATACTTAGACACAGGGGTACATAGATTGTGTATGGACGGTCTTGGATATTCCTGGACTGTCCCGGTAACTTTGGTACACGGGATACTTAGACACAGGGGTACATAGATTGTGTATGGACAGTCTTGGATATTCCAGGACTATCCCGGTAACTTTAATTTGGTGCACTGGATACTTAGACACAGGGGTACATAGATTATGTATGGACAGTCTTGGATATTCCTGGACTGTCCCGGTAACTTTGGTGCACGGGATACTTAGATACTGTAGATTATGTATGGACGGTCTTGGATATTCCAGGACTGTCCCAGTAACTTTGGTACATGGGATACTTAGACACAGGATTGTGTATGGACGGTCTAGGATATTCCAGGACTATCCCAGTAACTTTGATACACGGGATACTTAGACACGGGGGTACATAGATTGTGTATGGACGGTCTTGGATATTCCTGGACTATCCCGGTAACTTTGGTACACGGGATACTTAGACACAGGGGTACATAAAATGTTTATGGACGGTCTTGGATATTCCTGGACAGTCCCAGTAACTTTGGTGCACGGGATATGTCAGATATGGACAGAGCTGGATATTCCAGAACTCTCCCATTAAAATTACATGCACTATGTATGGATGGTCTTGGATATTCCAGGCCTGTAGTCCTAACTTCAGTACATTGGATACTTAGACACTGGACTTTAAGAGGCTTAGTAATACAGTGAGCTATAGTCTGTTCTAAAATGTACAGGAATATCTTGGATTGTGGTGGTTGTACTTGTAAGTCTAGGTAACTAAGATATGTACTGGAGAATGTAAGGATAGTCCACGGGTCCACTAGACATGGATGCTAACTCGACTCTTGGGCACATTTGCATACACTCTACTGTGAAGTGCCCATATGATTTTGGCCTGCATGGATACGTTTATATAACATTGACTGCTTGAAATGCTGCTTACCCGCAAGTGGGTGCTTGCCAGGGATACTACGATAGATAATTTTGCTAAATCGATGATGAAAATTTCTGGATTGGTTTTTTTGTGCTCTAGTATCTGCCGAATCCCGATTGTTTATTGTCATGTACATACTGCATTTGAGTTTAATTACAATGTCATTGATGTACATGTATATATTGGCCTGGGTATGCTGTACTGAAGACGGCTAAAAAGCCAGAAACATACTGACCTCTTAGGCAGGCAGTGTGTCTACAGCTCCCTACATTTGCATACACATAAGGCAGGACAGATGATAGGAGACTGAAGTTCATTGGTGACTCTCTATGCCAGGTGCATAATTCCTATGGACGTTTTGTCTCACTTTATTGTTGGACTAAATTATCCTATTCACATAATACCAATGAAAAACTCCAGTGCTCACATGCACACACACACAACATGTACACACACACACACAGTTGCAAGTAACCTATAGTCTCATCCCTAGGGACGTTTGAGTAGGAATTGAAGTAATTGCGCATTGGGGGTAAGAGGTTTGTGTGTCCACATGTATATAACAGTAAACTTCCACAAAATCAGGTGCGCTGCGTGAAAAATTTGAGGAACACTGTACGCACTATATGCACTTGCCACTGTACAGGAACTGCCACTGTTACTGTAATTTATATAGGCTCCAACTTTTCCTGAACAGCTCCAGGGACATAGACCACACCCACTAGATACGCCCATCATTAAGCAAGTGAATCAAATACGTTGTTGTGCCACACCTGGTTGTAAAGGTGCATTGTGTCCCATTCATGTGAAAAGCCTTGGGCTGGGTGGTGCTCTTTCTATCACCTATGCTTGTAACGGTTGTGCTAGTCAGTGGGCATTGTTTGAAACATCATCTAAATACGAACTTGGCTGTGCTACCGAAATTAGTATTGCTGCGCAGGTGGCTTTTATCATAGCTGGTTGCACGCATGTGACTTATTGAAGCATGCACTTGGGATTGAAGGAGTTAGTTGGCCAATGTTTGACTCGACCATCAAGAGAATGTACCCTATTGTCAAAGAGATGGTCGATAAGATGTGCAATGATGCAAAGGATGGCATGCAACGCATGGACCAAAATGAACTGGGTTCATGGAGTCGTGCCGTCCCGTCCGCTGATGGCACGTGGATGACACGTGGTCATCACAGCAAGCTTAAGAATGCTACTTTCAGCATTCGAAATTACTACAATGGAGCTATTCTTTACCGCAAGCATCTCTGTCAGAAAGGCAGAGATGACATAATTAAAGAAGAGCTCTACCAGGGGACATCCAAGGGTGCCGAAGGCTATGCCGCACGCCTTACGTTCAAAAAAGCCAAGGACGAAGTAATGAACATTGCCATTCAGTGGCAAGATGCCGACTCCTCCTCTGCTAAGGCAGTGACAGACCACTTTCCCAACGCAGAGATCATGATCTGTGGTGGGCATGCCGGTAGGGCCACAAGAAGCAGCTGGAAAAGCTGCAGAAATTTAAGTCCTTCACTGCGAGCGCTCGGACGAGCACACAAGAGGGATTGCCCCTCAAACTCACGAAATCGTTACGTTGGGTGCACATTGTTTCCCAAGGCCTCTTCTGCTGACTCTGACAAGAATGGCAAGGATGATGCTTGTGTGAAATCCAAACCTCCTAAAGCAAGCAAGCCGGTCGATACGAGGTCCACTCGTCGAGGAAAGAGAGAAAAGCCAGGTGATGAGAAGCCTCCCCCAGCGAAAAGGCCTAGGCCCAACTTCAAGGTGGGTGACTGCGTGAATTTGCATGATAGCAAATTGGGCAAATGTCACCTTCCTTGCTGTGTTGTGCAAGTGTTTGGTGATCGATGCCTACTATGTTGTCACAAGGGAGTTCTCACTACTGGCTATGCAAAGGGGCAGTTGACGGCTATCAGCGGTGATCCATCCATTTCAGTAGAGAACTGGCGAACTGCAGGAAGGACCTCACTACGAGATGTAGCAAATGATTCTGCAAATCTCAAAGTGTGTAACTGTGGCCTAGCCAAGCCTGTTGTTGAGCATGTTGTTGACCTGACTGACGATCCCACAGCCTTGTCTTCAGCCGATGGTTCTGCAGTTGTAAGCAACACCTGGGTATCCACTCCACTGTACACCTTGCACATAGATAAGAAACGGGAAATTGTTTCATCTGATGGTTGGCTCTCAGACACAGTCATTAGGGCCGGTCAGTTGTTTATCTTGCAGGAATTCCCAAACATAGCCGGCCTGCAAGATCCGGCAGTTCACAGGAGTCTATCGTTCCAAATCCTCAGAGGAGAATTTGTGCAGATCATCTTTGTTGGAGGCTGTCACTGGTGTACTATTTCCAACGTTGGATGTGACGATGGAGTGGTCAATGTGTACGACAGCATGTACTCCAGTGCTTCCAGTGGGACGGTCAAATTGATTGCCAGCCTTGTGTTCAGTCCTGCTAAACAGCTTGTAGTGAGAATGATGGATGTTGGAAGGCAGTCAAATGGTTCCGATTGTGGAGTCCTTGCCTTAGCATTTGCATACGACATTTGCAGTGGTAATGACCCATGCAAGATCGGGATATGATATCACCTCTCCCTCTATTATATACATAACTGCATATATCTATCTTCTCTCTCTCTCTCTCTCTCTCTCTTGTAGTTTGTGTGGTCTCAAATACTGGCTGGTATGTGTATGTATCCTTATCGGGGACACTAAACAGCTGACTGGTATACTACCTTATAGGGAAGTGCCCAAATGCCAAGTCAGCAAACAGGGTTTATTTTCTCTGCTCTCAATATTTGTATGCATTTCTCTCTTCTTGTTGATGTCAGTTGCCTGAAGCTCCCACCCTCGGGTGGTGTGATGAATCGCTGATGGCTTCTGATTGATAAATGCTTGATAAGGGCCACAAAATGTACGAATCGCTATACATGTATCTCTCTTCTCTTCTTAGAGCTCAGTCGGGACGAATGTGAAGGCTTGTTGTGTACGTAATAATAGGTATGTAATGGCTGATTCTTGGTTGGTCAGCTTTAGATGATTTCATTTTCCAAAGTAGCTATGAGGGCATTTCTGATAACCAGATACTTGTAGTCAGAGCTGGGCGGGGAGTTATTTGTGTGCTTACAAGTTCAATCCAGGAATCCCCATTCCTTCTTTCTCTCCCTTGAATTTAAGCCGGGGCTTTTGAGAGAGAGAGTAATGTTTTTGTCTGTGGAGCTGTAAGGCTTTATAGAAAGTGTAGGCGGCCCTCTGTGTATTGGCAGCCATGATTTTTTGGCAACCAACAGTAAGTGTAATGCCATCAATAGTGGTGTGGATACCATCACTGGCTAGTGCTCTCTCTCTCTCTCTCTCTCTCTCTCTCTCTCTCTCTCTCTCTCTCTCTCTCTCTCTCTCTCTCTCTCTCTCTCTCTCTCTCTCTCTCTCTCTCTGTATAGCCAGTGCTGCTGATGAGGCCTGGTATTGGCCGAAACCAGAGGTATACGTACATGTATGTAGTTCAAATCTGTTGGTGTGGAGTACATGTACCTCTGGTCCAGCACATGCTACTACATTGTGTACATCAATGTATATGTATACCGTGTTTATGCTAATAGAACGCAAGCAAAAAAAATAATTTCAAATCTGATTTGCGTCTGGTATATAGTGTACTGGTAGTTGCAACATGCATGTTTTGCCCTGTTGCATGTTACTATTTGTACGCATGTATTTTTTTCAAAGACAAGTCCCCAGATTGTACTTTGAGTTCTCTCATAATGGTGATACCATTTAGATTACGTTCATCATCTTTTAAACCATTATATTATATATAGTGGATCTGGGTCAGTTACTATTACCCTTGCATTCTTTCTTCATTCCCGCCTGTTTGACTCAACACCACGGTTTCATACAGGATCTTTGTTAGGGGAGGAAACAATGTATTGGTGCTTCAGTAAAGCACAGGGCATCTAGGGGAGTTTGGTGTGGAGGTATCCAATGGAGAATTGGGTGCGTGTGGTCAACCATGCGGTAGAATCAGGTGCTACTCATTGCAGAAAACCACTTTCCAAGCAGGTAAAGCTAAACACGCATACTCGAAGTTGGTGAAAGTCACACCTACCATCCTCCCACTCGTGCTCATCGCAGACGTGTCTGTGGGTGTGTCGTGTATTTATGTGTGTCGCTGCTTTAATTGTGGTCCTTTTCTATGGTAATTATGAGGTACTGCGCCGGCACTTAATGCCTACGATCATTTTTTGAATACTTACTTGTGTCTGTATAGTTTTCAGTTTGTACTCTGAGTAACTGTAGTCACATGAACCAAGCCAGCACTGTAGCTAGTGTGAGTCCTTCAGTATACTATTTTTTAATGTATGCACTAATATTACATATACAGGTGAATTTTCAGTGTGATCATGTGGCTGTTTCTAGCTGTTTCTACTGAATCAACTCAGTTTCTAGATATACAATATGTGTCAGTTGCATTTCAGTTTGAATGACTGTTTGATGCAGATAGCCTGCAGGGTAGGAGAACATGTCCTCGTCGTCCAGGCCGGGGCCCATCATATCATAACTAGCATTTAGCCCACTATGAAGCATACATGGAACAGTAAGTGTATGCCTAACAGTCTTAAAAAAAATGTATCACCTCAATGTATATCCTAAGAGCCTAGGATCATAATAATGGAATAATGGGCGCAAAGTGCTCCAGTAATTTTGAGTGTTGCTTGTAATTACCTCTTTAACACTGTCTCTCTCTCTCTCTCTCTCTCTCTCTCTCTCTCTCTCTCTCTCTCTCTCTCTCTCTCTCTCTCACACACACACACACACACACACACACACACACACAATACTAGTGCCCCAAATATTTTGATCAAGACCCATGCATACATGCAGCCACAGGTCAGAGGGACATTAACTGCTGGCAATGTCATCAGTGCTGTTTTGGAACGAATGCTGTGGATTTACCTCACATCAAACTCTAATAGCTGCGCCAGGTGCTCCAGCATGATTTTGTTTGCCCGGTTCTAGTAAGTATGTTAGATGTGTACAATGTGTGTGTGTGTGTGCACACATATGAGAGTGTGCATGTGTGTGTGTGTGTGTGTGTGTGTGTGTGTGTGTGTGTATATATATATACCATGACAGTGTACTCAGCATACTTGTGGTCACCACACAAACAGCTGACTGCATGTTCATTTTTGCATTTCCATAAAAGGAAGTAGAGTAAATATGTATGGATGTGTGCAGACGATGGTGGAGATGCGCGAGGTCTTGAGGGCAGGTCCTCTGGACGTGGAGAGAGCGACAAAGCCATCATGTGGAATGCTTGAGACAGCCGGGTTGAAGAGGTGAGCCACCGTTCGGAGACGGAGGTCTTCTGTGTTGACACAATGCTTGAGACAGCCGGGTTGAAGAGGTGAGTCACCGTTCGGAGACGGAGGTCTAATGTGTTGACACAACGCTCGAGGCAGCCGGGCTGAAGAGGTGATCATGAGGAAACAGAGGTACTGTACTAGGTCTAGTAGCTCGCTCAGGTGAGCCAAAACCGGTTTGAACTGGCATGGTATATTGTCAGATCGTGTACGTGCACAGCATGGCATGGAGTTGGAACCGGAACGGGAAACGAGGAAACGGAATAGCTTGGACCATAAAGCGTAAGAGCAACGATGAACCACGTGCGTGTGTGGTGGTATAATAATATTATTATTGTGTCAATCCAGTGAGTACAACGATAAAGTGATAAAATAAGACAAAATGTCCACAGGAACTTGCATATAGAGAGAACTTGCTAGCTTATGGGTAATAAGCTATCTTCCTGATCAAAGTGAGCTGCACCAATCAGTGACTGGACATCAAGTATTCAAACACAGACAAACCCTTGAAACTAACCCTGGAGACTAACCTAACCCTGCCAAACAGACCCTGGAGACTAACCATGACAAACAATCTTACCCAAAACCCAACCCCTGACCCCTCACGTACATGGCCTTGTCCGTTCTTTATAGGAGGTCCGTCTCCTATCCTTTTGCCCTGTCTGTGTGTGTAAATGTAGGGAGCTGTAGACATACTGCCTGCCAAGAGGTCAGTATGTTTCTGGCTTTTTAGCCGTCTTCAGTACAGCATACCCAGGTACATGCTACATCCTAAGTAGGAAAAGCAAAACCAACATATAAATGCAATTAATTCAAACTCAGCTCAGAATATGCTACAGACGTGATTAAAAAATCGGCAGAAAAAATCCGCTCGTTTTGTACATTCCTATTGTAGTAGCTTAACTGTTCAGTGTGTTTGTATTACAGGCAGATGTACAATACTACTGTAGTGGCCCGTGGGTGCTTGAACATAATTCGCAATTTTGGCTCGCATGGGCACTTACCCTGGATAGAAATTGCACAGTTTTGTAAGCTGCTACATTTGATCGCGTACATGGACGCTTATCTGGGAGTGGGTGCTTGCCCGGAACACTATGGTAGTTGATTTTGCTAACTCGATAATGAAATGAAATTGAAAATTCTGGAACATGCAAAAACATGAACCAAATCACATGTCATATAGTGGAGTCATTATGCCGTGTTTATGCTAATAGACGCAAGCTAAAAAAAATAATTACAATTCTTAATTTTACAAGATTTTCTAGTAAAGGTCATCACGTGCTCCATTAAGATACACTATGAAAAATCTTAGAACATGAATTTTCTTGTGCTAACTAGATCAATGCATTTTAATTAGCATAAACACGGTAATACAGCAAACAGTGTACATACCCAGAGAGAGGGAGAGGATAGGTGCTCAGGCTGCTCCCCATTCTCTCCCAGTATATAATCTGCATGAAAGATATAAAACAGTGACTTTATGAACTACAGACAATTGTTGTAGCAATGTGCTGGACCAGGATGGAATCTGGTTTCTGCCAATACCAGGCATCATCAGCAGCACTGGCTACAGAGTGTATGAGAGGGAGGGAGAAAGCAAAAATAGCCAATTTTTGGCCTTTTTCATGGCCTAGCTGCTCACTCACAGAAGACAGTGCATCAGCTCCAAAACTGTCACAAATAAGACAGCGCATCCCGAAATGGTGGCAAGGGCAAGCCTGAAGGCCGCTGCACCAACACACTGAAAAAAAACCCAGTTTTCGATCAGCTATTTTTGCTTCTTGGACTTTGTGGGACTGTAGAGTAGACCAGAGAGACTTCAGAAGTTCAACTTTGCTGGCTAGAGTAGGGACTCCATCACTGGAATAAGCCTCGTTCAAGTTCGAAACTACTGTTATTTCGCTGCTATTAGTCGATACGTGTACTGCGGTTGCCATTTTCGGCCATTTTTTGCTCAAATTGTCATAGCAACGGGTCTATCCAAGAATGCAAACCATAACACGGAGTGCGCATACACGTACACGTATACGTATGTTCTATTGCTCACGTGAGCAGTTTCCAATCCCGTTTACCTAGTCTATAATACCTATAATAGTGAAACAGCATTAGCTCACCTAGTGACGTAGTCAGGAGTATGCCCTCATCATCAGGATGTGGGGGTTGTTGGGCGGGACCAACACAATGCGAAGGTGCTGGCTGATCTCCTGGATGCACTTGAGCAAGATCTGAAGAAATTCCTTATTGGGGACAAACTGGAGAAAGATTTTGGGGAGGGAGGGAGAGAGATTGCGTACTTGGAGTAACAAAGTGAGAGTAAGAGAATAAAATGGGTGACCTTATACCGTATAGCAGGAAATTTTCAAGGGAGAAAACTTTCATGTAATGTTAAAACTGGTTGCATAATGGGTGTGGTATGCTTAAATTTTGTGGAGAAAACTTTTGCAGGTGACTGTAAAATGGCGAAATTTGTGAAGATTTTCTCCTTTGAAAATTTCCCACTATACGGTAAACATAATTTTATTTCAATAGCATAATAAATATGTGTACAGTGCTCCAAGCAAAGAGAGCAAAACTTTTTAGATTGGGTCAAAAATCAAATTGTATATTATTTGTTATTTATTGATTATTGAGGCCTGACACTAATAGCACATTCTTCTAGGATGACATTCAAGGTCAAATTTGACAAAATATGACACACCCACCCTAATTACCCGCCATTTTGTTTTATATAAATACTTCCGATTTTCAAATTTTGAATGTTTTTTTCCTATTTTGACTCATAACTTCATTCATACACGAAGTTAGGAGTTCAGACTTGACATACATAAATTTTGGGGACTTGTCTAGCATACCCTAGAGCGTAGACCCCTAAACCACAGGAATTTCCTTAAATGGATCTAAAGCAAACAGCAACAAAATGGCTGCAAAAAATACACAAAATTTGAATTTTCTGAAGAAGTAATGGGGGGATGTAGTTGAAACTTCCTTGGAGGCTTCTACCTAAGTAGCCCTACATTGGTGTCACATATGATTGTGTATCTCACTGTGGTTCTCATATATTTATCTAAAGCTTTTTTAGAAGGATCTCTTCACTGGTGAAGCCATAAAACCGTACTGATCGTACATAATTTCATTATAATTTGAACACAGTTAGAGGACATAATGCTGAACCTATATACCAAGTGGAGTGGCTTGAAAACTAAAGAGTAGAAAGTTATGTCCATAATGCTGAAAAATCAAAAGTTTTGCTCTCTTCCCTTGGAGCACTGTACTTAGATCTACCTCAGTCTTTCCAGCATACACTCCTATCTTGCTGTTCACAAAAAGAAAAAGAAAAAAAATTCCTCAAAACTCAACACAAGCAAATGTACATGTACATACAGTAAATGCTCACATGTACAGTGCAACCAAGCAAGAGAGCAAAACTTTTTTATTTCAGAATTTGAGCCTATTTTGCCTACAAAAGCCTCAGCTAATGGTACTTTATTCAATGCTTGTACTGTACCAAGAAAGTTATCCTTGGTTTCCCTCATAGCTACATACGTTGGTGCATGACAACATACCGTAAATCGCGAATATTTCGATGTTAAAATATTTTCGGACAGCAGGGCTTGTGCGAAAATTAAACGCACGAAATACATGCGCAATATTAACGACAATGCGGTACAGGGTCGTTTGTCCGAAAATTATTTAACGCGAAAATTTATCGCATGAAATATTTTAGACACGAAATATTCGCGATTTACGGTATCACAAGAATCTAAACATACTTCAAACAAACTGATATTACTCTAGAACTCCAAGCATTCTACTGACGTCCACCAACAGTCTACGCATTCACTGCCAAACCACTTAGCACAAGCTTCTCCAGGAACATTTCTGCCAGCTGTTAACACAACAGTCTAACCCACTTTATTTCCAAACCATTTAGTTCCACCCACAGGGCTGATCATCTTCATGCGGTCACAGTAGTGTACTTCACAATCCAGGCTTGATGAACTAAAAAGCTCCAGTGGCTACAGGTATACAGCTTTCATGGACCTTCCATGCTTTGCTCCATGGAGGATACTTGTTGTGGACCCAATGCACAATCTTTTTCTAGGTATCACTAAGTATTTTCTGGGTGATATTTGGCTAGATAAGGGACAGTTGATAAATTTTCTATCATTCAAAAGCGTGTCAACAGATTCAAGGTACATACCATCTGATATTGGTCATATTCCCTATAAGATTGCTTCAGGATTCTCGTCATTCACAGCAGATCAGTTCAAAAACTGGATCGTACATTGTCAAGCCCTTGATATTACTGATCACTTGTAGCAATGAGAGGAATTCTAACTGATGCAGACCTGCAGTGCTGGACACATTTTGTTCTTGTGCCTGCTGGATATTAGTAAAGTTTAAGCTCACCCAAGTTAGAAAGTACATGTATTTTTTCATCATTTGGTAAAGGGTGTCGAATATCTAGAGGTGCTGGAATTTCAAAAGAAAACCGATATTCATTTTTAAAACTTTCTCCGTAAACTCATGGATTATAGAGCTACTTACGTATACGGGATTGGAAACGGATTAATTTCATAAGACACTCCCCCGAATACTTGGCCACAATACATTGATATGGGGATAGGCCACGTGGGCACAAAAATTTACCAAAATGGCGGAAATGGGTAGATGCTATCGCTTTGTTTCAGCTTAACGATGAAGACAGCTGGTTATTCTCTGGCCTACGCAACACTACAAGCCTTGTATTTCAGTTCCGTGAGTAAGAAAGCTACGGAGAGTCGCAAGAGAAGGAGACAAAATTCAACATTTTTCACGAAGTTTAGTGAGCCATCTTTCCAAGCTGTTCTACTGTATAGCGTCTTTCTAAGCAACGTTCAAAGATTCAAAAGGTGTTTATGCAATACTTTAATCTGGTATAAATAGATTGAAGGCGTCCAAGAGGCCGTCAGTCGTACATGTAGGTATCTCACGGTAGAGGGACAAATTTTTGACTTACCACGAACTAGCTGCTTCGACGAACAAACTCGCATCATGAGCTCCTGGCTTTTGGGTTGGCAAACAAACGAAGCTTCAGACAAACCGAACGATATCTCTAGAACAGTATTGACCCTGGTTTTCGCTGTGAATTGCTTGAAAGTTCGTCCACGAGGTCGACAAACGTCTTCGAAAGGTGACCTTTCACTAAATCTTTGCAAGCGCTAAGTATTCGAGGGAATGTTTCATGGGCTTTACTATGCGGGACTATGGCGCACATGATCCCGTTTCCAATCCTGTATACGTAAGTAGCTCTATAATCCATGGTGTACTGTACATGTATGTTGTGCATAGTCTCGGTGAAACAATTGGTTAGTTTCGCTTGTGATCCAGCAACACAATTTTTGAGTAACATTTACTTAGTATTTAATTGCTGGAGCTAGGCTAGCAAGACCACCAAGACCCTTCAAGAATCTTGGGACCTATGATATCTCCATGGTGATATGGTGTATGCCAAAGTGGCTACCACTTTTTGCAGGGAATTTTAAAATAATAGTGCAAACCACTCTACTTTCCATACCGATCCCTCATCTCCCCCTCCTCTTTCTCTCTCTTTCTCTCTCTCTCTCTCTGCAACAAGCACACACACACACACGTACCGTATTTGTTCTAATATAGGCGCCACCCTAATTTAGGCGCCCTTTCAGGCATGCGCAATTTTTCCCGCTCTAATAAGAGGCGCCCTTGCGGATGTCAATTATTTTTAGGCGGCACCTATTTTAATTAGAACGGATATCGCCACGTGTGATACTGCCGATCGAGTCCAGTTATCTAGCTGCTATACTAGTTGTCTAGATGTCGAATTAAGCTATCTCTTATATTTATATGGGCTCTTACCTACTGTTTCGATGTCTTGTTGGCGTTAGAAACAATCGATCCCATGGCTACTGTCACCAGCAACTCAGCTGATGGCGATCTAAAAGTTAAACTTCCAAAAAGAGGCATGAAGAGTGAAACTAGAACTATATTTTGGTTTTTTTTTTCCACTGATACAGTCACTGCCACTACTTAGTACCCATGAATGGTTGCGCTTGTGCCTCTGGTAAAACTTCGAGAACCGTTCTAATTCAGCTCTTAGGCGCCCTCTGACCTGCTCGCGAATTGTTCGATTCTAATTAGAGGCGCCTCTTCGAGCTGTAATTAATTTTTAGCGGCGCCTATATTAGAAGGTATACAGTACATGTATCAACTCCTGAAGAGATGCACAGATTATCAGTTATATCAATGTCTCAGCTACATTAAGAGTATAGCCACCAAAGTGACAATACAATACATTTTCAAATACTAGCCTACTGATCAACGCTAGAAGTTCCTTACTATGCCCCTATCCCCCATTATAAATGTACGGGTGTCACTGCAAATGAGCATAGGCGAAGGAATGGGGAGGGGGGTGGCAACTCTCGTATGGGTCCCATGGTACCTGTCTCCTACGATTTACACCTGCAGGATACAAATTTGATGGCTTTACTACATATCCCAAAGCTGGAAAGCAAAAGGCCCACTGTGGCATCATTTGAGGTCAGACTTGACCATTCCCGCAAAGATATTATCTGTGGAGGATTGTCCATACCTAATCCATATTGCCTGTCCTAATGGTGGGCAGGTGAGAAACTGGCCTCAGCACACACACTGTGACGGTTCACCTTACTCTCCTGTAGAATCCAGCTACATACTGACTGGTAACTGGGTGGTTATCACCTGGATGGATAAAAGAAGTGATGTAATGAATCATTCACAAGAATAGGAGCCTTCTTCACAACTGACCTCAAATTGTAGCCATCAGAAGCCTCGTGGAATGCTCCTCCTGTGCAGCCGTGGTGTACTAGTGTTGATGAAATTGAGGACGTCCTATGACCCTAGTCTCGCGTAGCCAGCCTCTTACACCTACGGGGAGAGAGTCTGGTGTAGTGCAAATTATACATCGAGTTGTCGCGTAGGAATGCAATAATTGATTGTTGTACGTGACGTCACGTCACGGTTAATATTGCGCGGCGCGCGCTTCCCTAACATTTCAATGGACTCGCGATGTTCTACAACAATGCGCAATTTTTGCATCCGCGCGTGACCTTGGTAACGCCGAAAAGCTGCAATCTGATTGGACGCGCCTAGTACGAGGAGCTGGATACGCACATTGGTCTTCCATCGTCGAGCGCACTTCAGTTGTTCCCTCATCCAGTGTCAACTTTAGACAACTCGAGCAGCACATTGGTCTTCCGTCGTCGAGCGGAGGATCGCACATCAGTTGTTCCCGGCCTCACCCACACAGTGTCAACTTAGACAACTCGAGCAACACATTGGTCTTCCGTCGTCGAGCGGAGGACCGCACACCACTTGCTCCCTCACCCAGTGTCAAGACAACTCAAGCAGCACATTCGTCTTCCCTCATCCAGAATGGCAGGCAAAGTGGAAAAGGAGGTAATGTTTGATATGTGTACCTCACAGTGCCTTCTAGCTAGCTAGTTGTTGAAAACATATATACAGGCGAGGTTCGCTATAGACTCGATCATGCGACGTCGAGTGTTGCACGAAGAGGAGCAGTTCCTGGTCAAGTGGGAGGGGGAGTTTGAGCCGACATGGGAAAAGGGGGAAGTATTAAGGAATGATTGTCCAGAATTGGTGAAGGAATATTTGGAGGTATTTTATATACATTTAATGTTTTTGCTTGGTATACATGTATATCTGCTACTCATGTAGGCTTCATTAGTACTAAAAGTACTGAAAGGAATTGTACGGCCAAGTTCACCGGACTTAAATTGGAAAACTGTGTCAGGCCTACTAGCACTTTCATGCACTCAGACTCAGTGGAAGCCCACGCGGGGAAAGTGGAAGTCATGCCATCAGGAGTATCCATGCTTGGATACTCTGTGGATGGAGAGATATTTCAAATTTGTTGATGCAGCAGCAAATGAGATGGGAAAGATGCCTGTGCTGTGCGATATGCTTGTGCAAGGTTTGGAGCTATACCCAAAGAAGGCGGGGAAGAAATTAGAAATAATACCGTTTGGCAAAGTGCTCAACAACTATTGTACAGACTATTTGGTGGCAGCAGTCGAAGTATCCAGTGATGGAAAAAGGATCTTAAGTCTTATCCTTTATGGACTTAAACAAGATGTAGCTGCTCACTTGGCTAGTGTTTGTGAAAACGATCTTGCCCAAGCTATGGTGGAAGGATACTACGCCCTATTAGGGTGTGATGTAGACCTTTCGAGCATTGTAGTTGCCTTAACAGATGTGGGAACAACCCACTACTTCAAGCTCAAGCTTCCAATCACAAGAAACAGCAGCTCCTCTTCCTCCTCCTCCCGCTCTAGGAAGCTGGAGCTAGTCTGGTACGAGAAAGTTCAGCTGAGTGACTATCCTCCACAAAAGAAAGAAGACCTCTTTGCATTTATAGAATTCTTGCATTTTGTGTTGGATCAACTTCTGTAGTCCCAGTTACCTGCAGTTGCTGAAATTCACTAGTACTTGACTTGCTCTGCATTTCTTGCAATTATAACATTTTTCACAAAGTAGTTTAGTCTAGTCTCGCGCGCCAGCCCCGCCTACTCAGAAAGAGAGCTAGAGAGAGGGTCTGGGGAATTGTGCACATCCGGCGTGTCCCTGTTAAGGAATTTCCAAACACCAATCAGATTGCAGCACGCAGCACATGACAATTCAAGAACGCAAGGAATGTAATTATACAAACATCAATGCGGCACGCGTGCGCGCGCCGCGCCATGACCAAAAAATTAATATTCAATTAATGATTGCAACGCGTTAACGTGCGTATTATTGAACGCGTCACACATTCCACTGTGACACGCTGGATGTGCACGATTCCCCCCAATTCCCGGGCCCAGACCCTTTCTCGCGGGTGCAAAAGGGGCTGGGCACGAGACTAAGTTTAGTCTTGTTCCTAGTCCCCAATCCCCGTGGTACGTGGCAGAGGAGGTAGGACACGCTTGACCTTTGGCTAATAGTTCACTAATTAAATTGCTATTATAGGCTTTCGTGAAGATTTTAAGAGGATATCGTTGTGATTTTCGAACTCAGCGCTATTGATTTAGTGGGGGAGCCCCTCTTAGTTAGCACTGTAGAGCAATTTTTAGGTCTTTGGAATGTCAATTAGCCGCTTTGATTAACATTCCAAGGACCTAAAAATTGCTCTACAGTGCTAAGTATGACAAAGATTTCACGATCTAATTTTCGCGGATGGACAAAGATTTCACGATCTAATTTTCGCGGATGGACGTTCCAAAACTGCTCCACCCACAATGCTTGAATGACTCCGCCTCCTACTGCAATGCGCGCTGCAGTTCAAACCAGCCGAAAACTTCTGTACCTATGAGATCGCATATCGGGTGGCTAGCTAGCTAGCTAGCTAGCAAAAGCTAGTATAAGAGATGGCATGCTAATCGCATATAACTAAGGCTATGATCCGTGGTTATTACGTGTACGAGGAAGTTTCGTGTGCTATAGCTACCTTGAAAACCATCGCGATCCGTTCGCTGTAGCAGGGGTAAGATTGGGAGTAATCATCGGTCACATCCTAATGTTCTTGGGCCCCATGGTCTTGTCATGGGCCCAGCTGAAAACGAACTGGTATGCGTGTTGACTAAGCTGGAACTCCAGCTAGCATGCATGCCATCCACCATGGCCACGCCCCCTGCTAATCGCACGTGCAGGCTTTTATTTCGCAGATTTAATTTTCGTGGATTGCCGATCAACCGCGAAAACCGCGAAAATTGGATCCCTCGAATATTTCCAGCTATACGGCATCACAAATGAACATTGACGGGTGAGCCTTTGCTTCTCTTACTGACATAAGGCACATAGAATGATAGTATTACAAATGAAACACCTATCTAGGGAAGTTCTCTAAGCTTCACACAGTATTTTCACCAATAACATAACAATAAAATCAATACCTCTTATGTTTGGTAGTCAGTAGAGATAGAGAATCATGAACAGAGAACCAGCCATTGCCTACGTACACATATTCCTTCACATTCATCCAAGAAAATCTACAAAAGAGAGGGAGATAGTAGGCTCACTGACAAACCACTTATCTTAAAACACAATTATCGTCAGCTTGAAAAACACCCATAGTTGACTATGCTGGCTATACCAATCAAGCACAAGCATGCTGGGAAGGTTATAGGTGCGATAATCTCACAGTTACCTTGAGATACATCGTATGACAGAAACAGCAGGCTGGCACTCTGGTTGTAACCTACCCTGCAAACTGTGTGAACACAGATCCTGAAGATCTGTGAATTCACCATTTAACAGGGAGTATGACCGTCTACCTATAACCTGCAAAAGAAAAGGAAGGGGGGGGGGGGGGGGGGAGTGACCATGTGTATGTATGACCACAAATTTATGTTCTACCATGTACTGTAGTTAAAGTAGGTTCTCATCAATATGAGAAATAGCTGAATAACTCAAGTACATTACCATACTCACCAGACTATGTCCACGTGTATACAATAACACACATATCAAGGAACATACGTTGTACTTTGTCACTTTCTCAGCGCACATGATCTTCCTCCTGACAATTAAGGAGAGAGAGAGTGCATCCTTCAGCTTAGGAGATACAGAAAGTGAATACATGCTCAAAGCTTTATAGTCAATCTGCACTGTACCTCCTATCCTGGCAGGAAGAGCCAGATGCACAGGTGACCCACATGGCATACATGTTACTACACCATGCCCCGGCTCACAAGGATGATAAGGAATAACTGATTCTCTGCATAGAGTTCTACACAACAGAGAGAGAGAAAGTTCAGCAGCACTCTGAAACAGCTAAGCAAAGGGAACAACGCTTGAGAAAGAAAAGGTCAGAGATAGAGCTAGGCATGCTGTTCAAATAGCCAAGCAGCGAGAGCTGCAATGAACTTAGACATGTAAATCTGCGTGATAGTGTAACAGGACTACAAAAGAGTGCATGCCAAAGTGAACACTTGGTTTTTTTCTTGATATCAATAATAATTATGCTCGCCCCAAAAATGCCCTGCATTACTCTAGTAATAGTATACCTACTGTGTACATACATGTACTATACATATTATTGTACAGAGTGCATTATGGCTAACCTTTCTGATAACTGACCTCCTTATATGGTTATTTAAAAGTGCTAAGTTGGCAAACAACCTAGCTAGTAACCACAAGTATGCACACTAAATATTAGGTCCCCCATACATTCCTAGTCACCATACAAAAGATCTTCCTCCCTCTTCTTTGAAAAAGTATTAATGTCTGACTCCACCACCCCCACTCCCGAAGATTAAACCATGTACTTAGATGTATGTACGCACCTTCTATTTTTGCCAGAGGGTATACATGTATACCCTTGAGCAGCAGAGCAGTTCCAGGTCGAGAGAGAGCTCTTATCCCCTTCAATGAGAATTCATCCTTCAAGTAGGTGCTGCTCTTGGTCAGCTACAAGGAGAGATGTTACATATGACTTATGTGTATGTAGTGGCCACTATATTAGATATATTAAATGTTGGAGCAACTGCATATGTACTGTGTACATGCCGTGTGGTTCTCCCTCTCCCTTCCTCCTCCTCCTCCTCCTCCTCCTCCTCTCTCTCTCTCTCTCTCTCTCTCTCTCTCTCTCTCTCTCTCTCTCTCTCTCTCTCTCTCTCTCTCTCTCTCTCTCTCTCTCTCTCTCTCTCTCTCTCTCTCTCTCTCTCTCTCTCTCTCTCTCTCTCTCTCTCTCTCTCTCTCTCTCTCTCTCTCTCTCTCTCTCTCTCTCTCTCTTCCTTCCATCCTCTCTCTCCCTCCCAAGATAAATAACAGTTCTCAAGGCTAGGCACCTATGTGGCTCTGCCTTTTGCTTAAATTAGGTTTGCCTGAGCAGGCAGTGAGATGGTTTTCCCCTTAGGTTTGGATTGGTAGTAGAAGATAAACCTACTGAATTTTCATGCATGTGCACACACCCATATATGTACATGTACACTATGCACAGGTGAAAGTGCAATGCAATTAAAATATTAAAATATTCACGAGAAAACAAACATAGTTGTGTACATGTATGTCTGCCCAACAGTGCATGTGTCAAATAAACAAACTAGAGCCAAGTAGAGCTACTGAAATGCAATCGCTGGACAGAAGCACATGTCAATTTTTGTCAAGCTGGTAGCCAGGTAGGAATCAAAACTTATGATAAACGATAGCTTTCACGATGGTGCAGGGCCACATGGAGCATTTTTCGTTCATTGGAGTCGCTGAAAGGCAAGAGAGCATTTAGTAGCTGTCAAGCAGCTCAAACAGCGGTAACTAAGGGGTACAAAAGCTTGTACCACGAAGCTGCAGGACTCCCGTTCTACAGAAAAAAAAAATGCTAGATGGGGCACTGCTCTAGTAGTATTACTATCATAAGAAACTCACAGCGAAATTTTCTTTGGCCAACTGGCTCTAAGATTTGACTTACAGCTCAAACAGATAATTTCTAACCTCTTTATTAAATTCGTGGTCAGTCACATGCATTGTGATGTATGGGGCACACACAATAATTTACGCAAAACACTATCCCGTAACCTTAATAATACACATACATGTACATGTATATGTACATGTATATTAAGGATTGGGAATCACAGTGGGAGGCACACTTAGTAGGAGTCACCCTCGCAATACCATTATACCACACTCAGGGTACACCTTAAGAAATCAAGAGGTACATGTGCATATAGGTATGTATATACCTTGAGCCAAGCTCTCCACATAGTAGATAAGGCTATCCTCTGAATGTCTATCTGTGGAGGAGGGAGGGAGGGAGAGAGAGAGAGAGAGAGAGAGAGAGAGAGAGAGAGAGAGAGAGAGAGAGAGAGAGAGAGAGAGAGAGAGAGAGAGAGAGAGAGAGAGAGAAAGCATTGATAAAACACATACATGTACATGTACACTCCCGCTGACCATAAAGTGCCAGTTGAAGGCTGACTAAAGAGGTATTGCAGACTAAGAGGCAGTGGCGGCTCCAGGGGGATTTCTGGGGTTTCTGGAAACTAGTCAGCCTGTCGCTAACAATGCTGCTGAAGACGGAGAAGGCCACAGCTCTCAGTCCCATGGCCCAGACGACTGCAATTTTGTTCGAGGGCACGCTAGTTCAACGACCATTACCATGGCCGCAATAATATTACAATGTCAGTTCATAAGGGAAGAAAGATGCAATAAATCACATTATAGTTATAGCTGATGACAATGCAGCAACATAGTATAGCTAGCTACAGCTCTGCGTCTGGGTGACTGGCTAAAGGATTGCTATAATATAGCTATAGTCAATGTGCACCTAGCGGCTGGCCTTAAAAAAGGCACAGAAATCAGCGGCCATCAAAATTGCTCACTGGGGGTTAAAATTTCCAAAATTTTCTGGGAGAGTGCCCCCAGACATCCCTGAGATGCTTGCAGTAGCTAGAACAGAAAGGTAATTTTATCACTTTAGCCACTTAGAAACCAGTCAACTAATTTTCAGGAGCCACCCTTGAGAGGAGCTATTCAACCATGCATCTCGTGCACCCCAATTAATGTCATGTAACTACTGTGTGTATGTGTGTCGTGGCTTGAGTAAGCATAATTTCATACACTAGTTAGCACATGAGGACATAGAGGCACACTATCTACATGTACATTTTGCACCTCTCTCTCTCTCTCTCTCTTTCTCCCTCACCTTCTTCAGATTGAGCAGCATAGTCCTGTCTGCCTGTCTAGATCTGTCTGTGCATGAGCCACCCTCAGCTGCTGAACACCACTCTCTGACAACATACAGTTCAGCTAGCCTCGCCCCCTGCAACTGACTTCAACAAGGAGAAAGAGAGAAATATGCCAAACCCATTACTTTACTATGCACATGGGGTAATACCGTAGTGTCCCGGCGCCCACTCCCAGGTAAGCGCCCGTGTATCGCATTTCATGGGGTCAATATAGCAGCTTCTATACAAACGTATGCAATACATACCCTCGGTAAGGGGTTGTACTAAAAGTAGGAACGAGGAAATGAGAAATGAGAAATTGGAAATGAGGAAATGGAAACGGAAATGGAAATGGTCGTCACTAGATAAACAATTAAGTTTTCAGTTGCATGCAAATTCCTATAGCTCGTGCAGGTAACAGACTAGTTTCATAGCCATGGACGCTGTTAAAGTGTGCACATATTTGATTTCTGCTCTTGTGAGTCTGTTCAGGTTTAGTCTCAGACTCTGGGTGTGTAACTACATCACAGAATCTCAGCCTGGACTCAGTCTGGCCATAGATAGTAGAGTAGGGACAGTTCGGGGGGGAGCATTTTCTGATCCATATGTGTAAAGTGTGTGTGAGTAGACATAAGAAAATTATGACGACCTACTATTACTGTACGGCATTGTACGTGTAATAGCATCAATTGTACTCAGCTGTAATTTTACTCACCGAAGTCACCACTGCAAATAATATGGCCACGAGTATTAACCTTTATGTGTATTTCGCTATAGTCACAAAAACTATAGAATCAGGCTGTCTGGCCCGCCAGAGTCCTGAGACTACCTGGCATGACTCAGTATTGGCCCCTGATACAGGCTGGTAGATGTAGCTACAAGGTTCAACAAATTATCTCAAAATTTGTTGGTGACTGTATTGAAGATGTCACTGTGACTTGCTTTGGTTTACTTGCATCATACCAAGCTCTGAGTGACCATGGGGTGGCCAATGATCTGAACTTGGTTGGTGACTCAGTAGCTAAACATCTTATGGAATCCAGCCTGAATTGTTGCTTATGTGACCGAAAGGGGGTACACTAGCCTCGCCCCAAGAGAGCGGCCTGGGGACGAGGCTAGGGGTACACATGCATAAGCACCCCTATTTCATAGTAACTACAAGAGATCTATGATAGTATCTATAATTTTGACAAACTAAACCTTTACAACCGACCTTTTGATACACCATAGATAGACTACGGTATTGTCAACTAGCAACATTGCCAACAACGACGACCATTTCCATTTCCATTTCCATTTCCTCATTTCCAATTTCTCGTTTCTCATTTCCCCGTTCCTACTTTTAGTACCACCCCTGGGTAAGCGCTCATATCGGCAGGAATCACGAGTTATGTTTAAGCACCCATGGGCAGGTGTACATCCGCTACTGGTAATAATATTACTCATGATCATGCTGGTGATCAGCCGTAGCGCGCTATATAGCGCTACTGGTAAGGAATTAGGCGTACAAACCGCTCATAATAGCGATACTGATAAGGAGTTAGGTGCACACCCACACATGATAGCGCTACTGGTAAGGAATTGGGCGTACAAACCGCTCGTAATTATACGTAGCGATACTGATAAGGAGTTAGGTGCACACCCATACATGATAGCGCTACTGGTAAGGAGTTAGGTGCACACCTGCTCTACTGATATTATAGTCGTGCACAGCCACTTGGATAGTTATTATTAGGCGGCCCATGTGTACAACCACTCATGAAAGCGCTACTGGTAAGGAGTTAGGCGAACAGCCACGCTCGATAGTGCCACTGGTAAGGAATTGGTGAATATCCAGTGAGTCGGGTGCCACTCACGAAAACGCTACTGATGCCCAGAGGCAACTCTGCCATTTCTTTAGTAGATGGCCTAAATCTATCATCAATATTATTAATAAAACAAACGAAGATTCATTCGGTAAAACTTGCCGACGTTTCGACTAGATGCTCTAGTCATCCTCAGAACAGTCAAGTTGTCCCCAAAGAATCTTCGTTTGTTTCATGCAGATAGCAACTGAGAACGATGTCACTTCTGAATCAATGTTATTAAATTATGTTGATTTCAAGTAGAAATTAAAATTTTCATTGAAATTGATTTTAATACTCTTGAAACATTACTGTAGCTACTAATAAGTCAATACCAAGTTAATTTTAATGTTATAGTTTGCACCAACTAGTCTAAAATACAATGTCATGAATTTGTTTCAGATAATGTTGTTGTTGGGAATTTTTAGGTCGATCAAAAATCTTTAACGAGGCTTCTATTTAGACCAAGAAGCAGTATTCCTGCACAATAATAAATCATGCACTGTAATAGCACACCACATCAAAAATAATGCAATAATAATAAAATTATTATAGTACTTACTCAATGGTCAGTTCCATATTGGATTTGTACGGGATAACTGAGCTAATGACTTGACCGTTAGCGTCGGTAACGAGCCATGGGTGAGTGCCAAATGTCAACTGTTGAATGCCACCCCCAGGTGAGATAATTCCATACAATACTGGATTGCCAGAGTAATCCACCCACCACCAATTAACTGGTTCTGCCCGACGGTTGCGTACTGCCACTTGAAGTCTTACATCCCACCCTGTTGATTTGAGCCCATTTGGAACACTGACTTTCTCAGCTTTTGCATTGAATCCTCCATTTATTATGGCATTCAACATCTGCATAAATGCTGAACAACAAATTTAAATAATTGACATTAATTTTATGCATGGTAGCAAAATTCCAGTAATACATATACACCAATTTCACTAACTTTAATGAGGACACTGCAACTAAATATAATATTATTATGTTTGTTTTGTTTTTTTTCTATTTTGTATGTCGGTTGGTAAGGTAATTATAGCTAGCTCACCCATTCCTTTAGCCAGTGGAGGGGATGGCTGAGCGTTTTCTGTTTCAGCAGCCATCATGGTCTCTTGCTCTGAAAATTGTAATCATAACGTGGTGTGTATTTTAAATAATTATTGATGATCCAGTTACTTTTATTTACCCATCATTTGTGGTTTAGGAGGTTTAGGATGACCAAGTTCTTCAGCAACGGCTGCTGCATATGCAAAATAATAATATTATTATTGTATCTTAATAGTATAGCTGATCTAGTCATTCATAATTTAAGTAAAATAATTAATGTTAGCTATGAGCTGGTACAAACATTTTGGCATGCATGCAAGACTATAACCTGCATCTTGAAAATCTGCTGGATATCCATAAGCCACATGCATACACAGCAGTGCACACAGTATCAGGATGCCTTCCTTCATTTTGCTATAGGTCAGAATTTCAAGCTGAGCTGATACAGAGTTTGAATGTACTGTCTTTCAAAAGCTTGAATTGTTGCCGAGGAAGATTGATATTGATGCTGGTGCAACAACTGACAATGGTCAACTAGTCTAGCTCTGTACGCATACAAGCTTTTATGCTATCAGTGTGAGAATACTTTTAATGGCAAATTCTACTATATAATCACATTCCAATGTATGGCCCTTGCGTCCAAGTATAGTATTACACATTTTACCCTTAAAGTATCAATTTCAGAGCAGCAAAATCTGGTGAAAATATTAAATTTACATGCATAAACGAGCTATCTTCTTACATGATCTAATTAAAAGTCTCACTGGTGGATGAGGAAGAAACCTAATACGTATACTCATAATTAGTATTAATCCGCCTGGCTTCATCATACAGACAGGCAGTGCAAGGGCTTATAGTCTATAAGCCCTTGATGATAAACCAACACAGAATGTAGGGCTAGCTGTATAATGATTTCCAAATTAGTTCAAGTTGTACACTTAATTGTAAAGTATTGAAATTAATCATGTTAGTATGATGCATCCTAAACTGGTACTGCCATCATACTATCATAATTAATTTCAACACTTTACTAGTGTACAACTTGAACTGAGGGTATAGTTCAAGTTCCTTGTAACTAGAATATTGATTCACTTAAGATCTCATTTTTTTATTTTAATTACATATTTTTTATTTGTTGAGATCGAGGAAGAAAATAGTGTTCCACTTAACATTTTATGAGATTCTATGGCAGCCAGAAAAACAAACTAATATCTAGAGTTACATAGGTAAGTGATAGTTTCAGTCTTCACAGCTTCTTGTAGAATTTGTCAGGTCAGGTTTAATATAACCTGCAAAGTTTGTAAACATTAGAGTGCTACAAATTGATTAACCTTAGAGCTGATTTCCAAAATAAAGCTAATGCATACTTGTGGTTCTAAGTCCATCGATATCACTTCCAAGATAGGGCTTGTTGCTACTGAATACTAATAATAATAAAATTATAATAATAATTATGTTGTTTTTATCCAATCTTGCTAATGTTAATTTTAACCTTGACCTTGTGCTAGATAATAATTACTGCACACATTAAATTAGTATAATACTGTATGCAACAGTAGACTGTAAGGATATATTTATAGTATTTAATTAGTAATCTTTAAAATTACCTCCCTCCTCTGATCCAACCAACTCTGAAAGTAGTTGGTGGGGGCTGAGCCCCTCATTTTTGAAAGGATGTACTGCTGTATCATAACAAATTAAGAGGCCTCAAATTACGTATTGTCAAAAGTTCTCAGACTGAAGCAGCACTCTCTTACATGGAGCAAATTTTTCCTGGGGAAGCCGTCAGGTACCCCAATGACTCTTAATTATCTTCAAAGTGTGATCATGAGCCCCTCAGAGCGTTCTCCACCCTTGACTACAGTGGACCATACCCCATTCAGTGTCTGCCAGTTCATACTAAGTGGCTTCCTGCGCCCTTTTATGCAAGTGCACACAATTCTGTGCATGTGTACAATATTAATAATATGGTGGTCCAGTAGTAGAGTTCACGTACTCTGACATAGTCTTTTGGCCAGTTTATATATTGATGCTGTACATGCATGTCTATGGAGTTCAAAGCTGATAATATAGCATCTATGGCTAGTATCTTTTAACTGGACGACTTAGTTAATAGGCAATTAACTTTTTTGACTGCTAAGTTAACATCCGAGAACTCTCTTGGATCGTTATTTAATAATGTACACATTCATATACAACAATTAAATTAAATGTTTCCATGCAAAATCATTAAACAGTGACAGCTTCATGGATAGCCAGCTGCCACCAAAAATGTTAATCAACAACTTCGTACCCATCGATCACAGACACTGGTTCATACAAAATAATAATTATTGTTGATTAACATTTAATGATAATAATAATTATTGATACTTATTGCATACGCTGATACTTGTGTAGCATACTCCTCATTAACTTCATCGATGACATCTGTATCTGATACATAAATCTCCATAATATTATTGACACCATTACCCAGTCGTAAACAGATAGGTGATTGTAAATGCATGCAATAGCTAGGGTGTAGTGCATGCGTATGGTATTACCACATTCTGCTTGGCTTTCCACATTGAGCCATGGCACTTCTGGGCTCGGAAATTTGTAGATGCTTTCTTTCATTCCTTGATATAATATTATATTGAGGGAATCGGCTTAATTAATTAGTTGGTATAGGAACAGCTAGAGTGGTACGGTGGTTTTTTAGTAGTGTGTGGGATTAACGACCACGCACCACAGTGAATACTCATGTACACAGTAACTGTGATAATGATACTTCATGGTAGGTGAAGAGCTCGAGTATAATAATATTATATGCGGTATCACGCATCATAGTGGCTTTTTATTGCATAGATATTATAGTATCAGCATTGTTTTTACTAATAACTGGATAACGTCTTTGGGTAAAACATTAGTTAGCAAACTTCAAACTAAAATAAATACAGATCAATAATCATACACTATAATAATTATTATTCTATACCTTATCATCAAACTGACATAATCCACGTACAATAGCTTTTTATGTAGATAGGCTATATTACTTATATATCACCAGATCTAGATAGATAGATAATATTAGCTATAATGTTTAACTTGAGCAACAGTTAGCTATATAGCTACTGTCTCCCTCCACTGTCAATATTATTTCATAATAATTATTTACGTACTTTGAACTGTAATGTTATTGTGCGCCACAACCTGTTAGTGCCCACACAACACTTTCACATTCAAATAATAATATTATTATTATAGTTATTATACCTCTGTTTTAACAAGAGAGGCTACAATGTTTAGGACCAATACTAGTGCTGATATATAGGATATTTATATCTTGGGAGCAGTTTATTTTTTTAGTCAGAACTTATTCCCCGGTTCTATCCCCCACTTGAGTATTACTGTAACATGCATTTTAATTCTTCATGCTGAGAGAAGCATATTATTATACATGCAAGGAACAGAGTCTGGCAAGAAGGCTACACAACTCATATTATTGTGGATATTGTGATTCAATACTGGAACATCAGTCCATACAACCACCTATTATTAATATTAACACTCATAATTATTATGCATGTAACAAATAGGGATCAATTAATGACAGCTTAATTCTGTACTCATTTTTATATCGGGTAAGCATCCACCCGCGGGCCAAATTTGCTAGTTGCAATCGTGTTTAAGTACACTACTCTTGTTATAAACTTCAATATTTTGTTGTTAATCAAGCAAACTGCAAGATATTAATGATGATAATACTGCTATTATTAGTTATGTCTGTAAAGCTGAAGATCTTCATAAGCCGGATTTACTTTCATTGCAACTTCATTATTGAATACTCCGTATGCATCGTTCATTTCAGTTATTGCAACAGAATTAGCTGTAACCAAATTTAATGAATTAACCAATTATGTAGCAGCTGTCTATGCATAAAATCTAAAATAATTCACCTCTTGTTCGCTTCTTGTATGAAGCACATGATCTGACTGATACCACAACGACTAACAGCAACAGATACAATACAATAATTGCAAGCATGACAACGCCCAAAGTCACTGCAATAATATAATTGATGAAATCACGGGTTAGATTAAAAATCATAAACCAATGATCAATTAAATTAAATGTGAATGTGCACACTTACCCAACCAAAGAGTAGAAATTTTAGTTTGATGCTCATCAAAAGAAGTAGTTACTAGTGATTGTGTACTGAGTAAAGTACTAGTTGATAGAAATAATCCAAAATCAGTGGCATTGAAGTCTATCATCGGAAAAGCAGTCCTGAATAATAATAATTATTGTATGCTGTGAATTTACCTTCTGATGGAGTCTCAGGATGACTAGAATTTACTTGTGACCTTAGGACAATAAGCACACCTTTGGCACTTTTTCTCCGACCCACAATACATTCAAACGAGGTACCACTCAAATCAAGGGATACATTCTTTATAATGAGCGAAAAATCCTGTTCATCGAATGAATAAATCAGTGGTAAATTTGTATGATAATAGACGGAGTTGTTGATGATCCAGCTAGGGGTCAAATCACTGCCCTCAAAATCACACTCGAATCTGACAGAATTACCTTCCAGTACTGTCATATTTCGAGGTTCAGAGATAAAGGTTACCGCGCCTATTGAAAAGTATTATATTACTTAGTGACAGTAATTGATTTCCGAAGCTTATTACCAGTAATAACATAAATTATTATATTATACCTTCAGAAATACTGCACAAGGTAACAATAACAGCTGCAACTATTGATAACAGCACATGCCGCTGCTGAGATCTCTGGGAGTAATTTTTTGGAACTTGAGCCATCTGTTAGCCCCATCTGATGATCTGTTCAAGGCCAAATAATTATTGGCGTTTCACGATTATGGACTGACTTTTGTACATGCATGCGCATGCGCACCCCACCCTTGAAGTTTACTATACTAGTATCAGCCCGCCCAAATCACATTCCAAATGGGCGCGACCTGACTGGTTTCGGCGGCAAATAGATTAGGGGTAGACTCAGTCGGACGCTATGTCTTTTACTTTCAAGAAGCGCGTCCCTCTCCATAGAACCAATCCTGCTATAAACGTCGTCATTCGTAAGTTTGAATGTAACCTAGCTAGCAGCACAATAGTAAGAACAGTGTTTAACTTTAACCACAGTTCTTTTGTGGTGTGTGGGACATGTATTTTCTGAGCCTATCAATACCTCTGGACCAAGAAACATTACAAGAGCTGAAGGAGATGTAGATGAGTTCATCCCGTGTCCATTTGATGGATTAGAATATACCCCATTTTGGGGCATCAATGGTAGGATCTACCACACAACCCAGCTTCCTTTTCCGTTTGTAACCTCTGACAACTCGACTGGTATCATTATTAAATTGATCACCAGACACCTAAATGGAACGACCTTACAGTGCTTTGTTGCATCAGGGTCCCAAAGTGACCCTACACCACGGAGGAGCTCACTAGGTATTCTAACTGTCGTGTTCGATCCGGAAAGTGGTAAGTTTTGATCTTACCATAATAATAATAGTTAAGTCCATGAGCTATTCTTGCATGGGCCCGCGCTAACCTGGTATAGCTAACTAAGTGCTCACTATTTGTGCCAAACTTGGAGGAATATACAATCACAATATTTGTTATTATGATAATAACTTGAATACAATCATAGCTAGCTAGCTATAGGTCTCAAGGAGAGATAAGGGATCTAGACTAGTGAAAATAGACACTATCTTTGGGTCAGGGAAAGGTATTTGAGCGTTCCAATCAGCTGACATACAATTCATGCAGTAACTTCGAACATTATCTTGCATGCAAGCTATCTATATACTGAATCTGACCACACCACCAAACTTTCCTTGCGTGACTAATGAAACTGCCAATAATAAGTGAGGATGCAGGTGCCAGAATAACATGCGGGTGGGGGACAGGAAACAATTTTATTACAAGCGATGGCCTAAGTAAAAATAAGGGCTTAGCTATAGAGGATAGTATGTCAGTTACACCCCCCCCCCCTTCCCCTTCAGTATCTATAAGCCCTTGCCAAACCACTAGCAAATTTCAGTGGTTTGTAACTAATTATAGTAACAGCTGCCGCCTGGATTACACTAGCTAAGGGTATTGAGGATTTGTACTATTGTTAGTTTAGATGTGAATTTTGCCAGGTGCCTACTACGTACATGACCTCTTCTCTTTTTGGAGTCTATAAGCCCTTGATAAAAAGCACCTGCTAGTTTCCATGTGTTGAGATTATTAGAATTTTTGCGATAACCTATGCTTATAATAATTATGGCAATACCATAAGGACACTTGTTTGCGGGTACTAAATAATTTTAGTGAAATTAGCGATTAAAGTTGTCCAATTGTCGCTAAAAATAGTGCCCACAAATATTAAAATTTTCAACATTAATTTTTTGAATGAAAAATCGCTAAATGAGTACGTACCCGCTAGATGCACTATTTCCAGAATCCGATAAAATTTTTACCTTCAAAATAATCGCAGCCCTACGGTAGCCCTGAATAGAGTGTATTGATAATCCCGCTACAAGTACATTCATACTGGATCCCAGATTTAATTTAGAGGAGCTTCACTAATCGAGTCTGGAAGCCAGTGCTACAATCAACATATGATTTTTCTATACCATGCAGATGAACCAATCCAAGTAGGACCTGAATCAACTGTCATTCAGTTAACCCACCAACACCTTCACTTTACTCGAGATAATGTCACTCTGGCATGGAGAGTATTCGACAGAGATACTGATACCGATCTCTCCCAACCAAATTCCGAATATTCTTTAAGCATAAGTGATTGTGACCCCCAGAATATTTCTAACAATTATATTGTTAATGACACTGAAATAACGGTATCTTCACATGGATTAGACAACAATACCTTCATGAATATCACTCTACCATCACAAGATCTCTCAATCGATGAAAGATTCAGAATAAAGCATGGAGGTTTGTTTTTAACTTAATGGTATTTGGTGTGTGTATATAATATACTGGCTTTATTACTCTGGTTTCCACAGTGGTAACAAATGACATACAAGTGCTCGTTAGTGGGTGCACCTGCATAGATGTACCAGAACCAGACAAGGGAACCTTTGCAGCACTTCCACACTCCCCCATGAGCAGTGTGCCAGATTTCCTTTGCTCAGTTACTCTTCCTGATCTAACTAACACATCAGAGCAGTGTTATGCCTTAAATCAATGTGGAGATAAAAGTTTTAATACTTCAATATATTCCAACTCTATAAAACTTTGCACCGATTCTAGTGGGACACAGCTCAAGATGTGTTTCACTAATACTTCCGTAGGAATGAACAACACAAGAATTCACTTCTTCTACTCTCAGCGTCCTTGGTGCGTCGCAACAAGAAGTAGAGCCTTATTTAAACTGTACATTGCTTCGTACAAATTTATTGTTAAAGGTTAGAAATATAAATATTTTACTTATTGTAACCATTAACAGATTCAGCTCCATTTATGTTTGCAGCTACCAATTTCAATGAAGTCATAAATTCATCAACAGGAGAGATATGCTTTGATACATACTCAAGAATTTGCTCTCAGTATGCAGGAAATAAATCGTATGATGTATCAATTTTTGATGTGACTGGATACTTGACGCACAAGAGTGTGCATGTATCACCAGGATCTTGCTTACATACTCCAGCACGTGCCCATTCTGTGTGTGCACCTTTCAGTATTAACATCAGCACACACAGCCACCAGCAAAGCTCAAATTCAGTGATTCACACAATTGCCTCAGGTATATGCACAAGGTGTACTAAGTCAAAGTGCATGCTCACAGTCAGTATTGCATCATCCGTTAACCTTGGTAGTGATTGTCTGATAATATCAAATTCTGTAGTTCTCACCCTATCATAATTATAGTACCTTCTTGATACTTCTTAGCCAATCAACTGCCTATATACTAAATAAATCAGTGATTGACACCGGACACACAAAAAATTATCCTGGCATGAGAAAAGGAAATTAAATGTACTGCCACTGAGGCAGATACACGCAGAGTGTTAATGAGTCTACATTATATTTGCAGGTGCAGCTGTGAACCCTTGCCAGTGTGCTATACAAAACGTTATCGGTATGCATCATACAAGATTGTGGTGATATTCTAGCCAATATATATATTATGCTTATAGTACACAAAAGAGAGATATTATCCTCAAGTTCACTAACTACTTGTATATTATAGCGGAAAACTTTAAAGGAGAAAATATTCACGACTTTACAGCCACCCACAAAAGTTTTGTTTATAGGTATGCCACACCGATTTGTGCAAAAGATTTGCAAAATATTCTGATCTGCAAAAGTCTTCCCTTCCTTTGAAAGTTAATTCCCACTAATAGTATAACGGTATATCATTATGATGGCAGTGATCTGTTATTCGACATCAATTATTGTTTATCCACACAGTTAGTTTACAGGTTTATAACAATACCTCAGAAAGTGGAACAAATGTAACTTTCAGATGCAATCACACGTACCTCACGGATGTGAAACTGATGATAGAACTACCACCAGTAGACTCAGAAAGATCTCAGGAGATCATAATATTTAACTGCTCGAGACAACATCGTAAAATGATAGAAAATGTTCAGTGTGGCACTGTTCGAGTATCAATGATGTTCCTAAAGTTTAATGATGTAATTTTTGACACTCAGTGTGCATTGCTCGAGTCAAACATCACATGTAAACCAGGTATTAACATTGTCAAATTTATTATTTAAATTTAATGAATTAAACTCTTTAGATTTAAAATTGACATCAATGGATGGTACCAGACTTACTCTGAGCATTGTTTTACCATTGCTGTTTCTTCTTCTTCTTGTTCTGCTTGGCATAATTGCTTTTAAATTAGCTGTCTACATTGCTGGCCGGAAGAATCCTAAAACAATCAGTGACACCATAATACATTATGATCATGTTGATAAGAATAATTATGGACTAACTCCAATGCAATAATTATAACTAGCTAACCTTGATCATTACAGAGATAGAAAGGAAATTGTTTATGTTTAAGTCTAAGCTTATAATAATTAATTTTACATTCAATTGTGCTGTAACGTTTTATTGCTAGCATGCCATCAATAATAATTTGTTTTTGGAGGTGTACTCACTAAATCTTGTGGTAGGTTGCCTCGAACACTCAGCTTGCTTGTATGACTTAATAGCAATTAAATTTGATGACTGTACATCTTGTACCCAGTATATCACAATGTCATCAGAAACATTATAAAGTGCTTTATGTTGACAAAGGGGCATCACCATAATAAATTATTATTAGCTACAGTTTCTTCAATTGACTTCCCCATGGGCACTTTAGGAATAATACTATTATTATAGCTACGTGACTGCCCACTAGCTACATAATAATTAGTATGGCCCAAACATTTTCTTATCATAGAATTCTGCTTGGCATGGTGGTCGAGCGGTCTGTTTCAGATGCGTACGATTCTGTAGGGCCTGGAGTTTTGCCTGCTTCCCTGCAAGCATAAAAATTATAGTACATAAAAGGGCCAGGGCAAACCCTGTAACTAGTAGGATGGATACTCATGTTGTACATCATGCACAATAGTTATTTGGGATGGCCTTTTACACTAGTTGACAGGTTGTGCAAGAGTGTCTATTCTATAATTATAATTATCACACCACAAAACTGGGAGGAAAATTAGGATTGGCGCTAGCTAAATAGTGGTGCATGCTTTATTTGTTCTTGTATAAAGCTCATACATACATTTCTTGACATCCTTAGGATATTAAGCACTCTCGCAATTTCCCAAACATCCCAGATTTGCACCCATTGGATCTCCATAATAATGTGTATAATAACATTATAACTGCTGTCAACTGCTTCCCTCTCGCTTTGGGGAATTAATGATCCATTGGTATGTTCTTCCTCTACCTTGCTGTTCAAACCTCCATCCTATATTATAATACAGGGTTTCATCTAGTGATAAAAATTTGGGGTGGAAGCGCAATAAATGAGTGGGCGTATTTAGCACACCAAGTTCCTTGGGACGTATTTTTTGGAGAATTTCTTTAATTTCTCCAGATTGTTCGTGCAATTAAATTTTGATCAAAAAAACAAATTCAAGTGGTTTGATTTGGTGACTCGTGATACTACCGTATTTCTTCTAAAAATTCAGCATGAAAATAATAATATTATTGCATTAGCTTCGCCGAATTTTTAGAGATTAATATTCAACATTCTGTCTGCGTGCGCATTCCATTCCCGTTTATAGCATATACGCATGACGACCTTTGCCGAAAAATTAGAGACTATATTATTCAATCATTTGGTAAAGGGTGCCAAACCACACCAAAACCAAGCTCCTAACTATCTCACGTTCTCGTCGACCAATCTCCACCAACCTTAAGATTGAAGGTCACATCATCCCCCCCCCCCCCCCCCCCCTCCCAGTCCATCCGTCAAACCTGACCTGGTCTGAGCACATCACCAACATCAGTAAGGCAGCCAAAAAAAAGATTGGTCTTGTCCATCGACACCTTCACCATGCTCCAGTTGATGTCTGCCGGAAAATAGTTCATGCAACAATCCTGCCTAAACTGGAATATTATTGCTCCACAGTGTGAGATCCCCACCAAAAGCAAGACATCGCCAGACTAGACAGTATGCAAAGGTTTGCAGGCAGGATGGTGTTTCACAACTGGACCATAAACACTGACAAGCTACTAACAACACTGGGGTGGACCTCCTTGAAAGTTCGCAGGCAGAATATCAAGTTAAAGGTCCTTTATAACATCTTGAACAACAATTTCCGCATTCCACAATCAACCTTCACATTTCACCCTTGCCCATCTCCCCGTCATAAGCACAATAGAATACTTTTTCAACCTTTTGTTTCCACTCTCTCTTATCGTCACTCTTTCTTCATAGATGTTATCCCTACCTGGAATTCCCTATCTTCATTTGTGGTCAACAGCCCCTCTCCTAATATTTTCAAGAGTCGCCTTTCCCTTGCCTAATCTAAGACTCCCTCATTTTCCCCTCGTATGCACTTTTTGTGTCCAGTTTTCTCTTTTTTTGTCTATCCTTTGTGTTCCGTGGGAGGACTTCAACACTAGCCCAAGGCTAACTGTCCAACCACTATGCAATGCATTAAAATTTCATAGAGAAAAAAAAAAATACTGTATGATAAATTGTGCAGCATATAAAAAATTATTTGATCCCTGTATCACATGAAGGGGGACACCACTCTATAGCCAGCGACATGGGGGTCCCATATCATACATACACCGGACATTTAAAAGCTTCATTGGGAGTAGAGCGGCTATAACTGCTTCACTTTTAGAATTTGAGAAAACTTGCATGATACTTAATAGACCAAGTATCAGAGTAGGGGCTGGGATAAAAGAGGTATCTGAGCTTTGGCATTGAACATCGATCACTACGATATTATTATTATTAAAATCAAAGCAGTACTGGTAGCCCTGGAGCAAGCGACAGCCCTGACAGTATTTCAACCAATGCAAACAATACCTCAAGCCCTGCGACATCTGACGACACAAGTAATAATCAAAACAGTGATTTGCAGACAGAAAACATCGTTATCAACAATTCCAGTCTCCCTGACCCACAGGATGCCCCAGGATCTGAACCATAACTGTTACAGCCATCTCATTCTTTTTTGTTAACAAATCATGGTCAAGAGGCAAAAACATGAACACCAGTAAGCATAATGCATGCCTTAATTTACTGTACTTAAATGCTCGTAGTATACTTCCTAAACTAGATGAATTACGTGCTTTGTGTGTAGATAATTCTTATGATATTATTATTTGTATTGTAGAGTCTTGGTTATCTGATGTAGTAGGCTAGCAAATACTGAGCTGTACATACCTGGTTTTACTATTTTCAGAAAGGACAGGAATAGATATGGTGGTGGGATTATTGTTTTTGTCAAAAATACTTTACCTTGTTCTATTTTACCTTTTGTAACCCCCTCCTTGCTTCCTACTCAACTAGAATTTTTACCACTTTGTATTGAGTTTTGTAAACATAAGTTCTGTATCTCCATTTTTTATAGACCACCATCATCTGATATATCATAATATTTTGATACTTTTTGTAACGTAGTTGAGTCACTTGATATTATTAAATATTCTAATTTCATTGTATTGGGCGATTTCAATAATATTGATTTTTCATCCCATGACAACTAAATTGACTAATTTTTGTAACTCATTAATGCTTACTCTGGTGATGGGTGAGCCAACTCATAAGACTAGAAGATTAGACCATTGGAACGACTACAACAAAAAGAGAAACAAAGTTGCAAACACGTTAAACTGAAATACTTCAAAAAGCTAAAATCTAACCCAAAACACTTCTGGAAGGTCATAAAATGCCTAACAAAGCAAACATCTTCCATTCCTATCCTGAAGGATAATAACGAGAAGGCAGTCCACAATGATGCTGAAAAGGCCACTCTCTTAAACAATTTCTTTTCATCTTGCTTTAACGATGCCCACCCACCTATTAATATGTCTGATTATAACCAACTGAGCCAATCAGACCAATATTCCTGCCCTGAGGAGCTTCTGTGCACAGAAGATGAGATTCTGGAAATGCTACTGTCAATAGACACAACCAAGTCGAGTGGGCCAGACAGCATATCAGGTACTATGCTGAAACAAACAGCTACCAGCATTGCTCGATCCTGGAATTACAAAGCTCATGAACATGTCAATTCATTCCGGGAAATTCCCTACTGCCTGGAAAACATCGTCTGTTGTTCCAATTCCGAAAGGGAACAATGATACCAGTGTGTCAAACTATAGACCGATCTCCTTGCTCCCAATCCTAAGCAAGCTACTTGAAAGGCACATCTATGGCCTAATTTTCAACCATCTAAATTTGTATCATCCCATTGCCCTACAACAATGGGGCTTTCAGCCAAAGAAATCTTCAGTATCTGCTCTTATTGATGTTGTATACGAATGGTCAAAAGCTCTCGACCATAGTAGTGAAATATGTGCTGTCTTCTTCGACTTACGGAAGGCATTTGACTCTGTTCCTCATAAATCACTTATTGACAAACTTAGAGCACTTGACCTTGACCCCTACATACTTACTAAGTTAGGTGGATATGCTCTTACTTGATGGACAGAAAGCAGTATGTTGTCCTGAATGGAAAGACATCTACAACTTGCAGTGCTACATCAGGTGTTCCTCAAGGGTCAGTCCTGGGCCCATTGCTGTTCCTAATATACATCAATGATTCAGTCGACTCTGCTGTGATAGAAGGCAATTGTATAACTCTATATTATGCTGATGACATGCTATTATATAAAATCATTAACAACCCACAAAATTTCATCTGTGTATATACAACAGGGTATCAACAATGTTGGATGCTGGGTCACTGGGAGCAATCTCCGATTAAACTCTGCAAAGTGCAAAACTATGATTGTAACGAGGCGTAGGACAAGTAGCGGTTCCAGTCCCTGAGCTGAAATTGTATGGGCAAGCCTTAGAAAGAGTCTTTGAATACAAGTATAGCTATCTAGGTGTAACACTCTCATATAACCGATATATCATGGTCACCTCATGTTGAAAAGATTGTGGCCAAGACTCGAAGGCTTACAGGAATGCTGTACCGGCAGCTCTACCAATGGTCAGATCCTGAGACTCTCCTTAAGATTTATTTATCCGTTATTAGGCCACATCTTGAATATGCTACTCCTGTATGGAGTCCTGATTTAACCAAAGATGTTAATAGATTGGAATATGTGCTAAAGTTTGCACTTAGAGTGTGCACAAAAGAGTGGAGTATGTCGTACAAGGATCTGCTTGAGAAGTGTCACTGTCTACCAGAGCTCTCTACTAGGAGGGATCACCTTAGTCTTGGCCTCCTACATAAAATCATTAATGGAGAATGTATCCTACCGAATGCTCCTCTCTTGACCTACTCTACCACCTACTCCACTCGCTCAAATGTAGCAAATAGATATATCTTGCAATTGCCTTTTGCACATACCAACTTGCTCCAGGGCTCATATTTTCATCGTACAATATCATTGTGGAACTCTCTTCCTTCATCAATAACAACCACCACATCCTTACCCTCCTTCAAAAGGCAGTTAACACACGTTCATTAAATCTTAGCTATTATTAAATTTAATGTCATTCACGTCATAACAATAGTACTATGTATTATAATTTTAAATTTATGTCACTCTCATGGATACATACTTTGCACTAGTGCTTTTTCTGCACTATTTTATGTGTCCCTTGCATACTTATGCATAAATTATCATAAAGAAAAAAAAATAGGTTACTAATAATTATTATGCCTGCTATGTGATGCCATTGTAAATACTTAATAAGCAGTGCTATCATTACTATGCCGGTTGAATAAACTTCAACTGTAGCTGAACTTGGAAATTCTCTTTCAATTTGTGACCAACTTTCATCACAGTTTCAGACTAAATCTTGAGCCCACACTTCTGATCTCTACTGTTGCTGGATCAGTTCAAAGATCCACTAATACTATTGGTTTGCACAAGTTTGAGCATAGGACTACTGCATCATGCTCAGCTCAGTAGTGCTAGTGTCTCAATATAATCGGTATAGGTCGTCACGGAACGCGCTCTGTGGGCGTGATCATTCCACTATTCCATTCCACCATTCCATTCCATCGTTCCATTCCGCTGAATAAAAACACCCGGACTTGCGTGGGAGTGATATCTGTTTCAGTCGCAGGTATTATGTCCATGCACTTACAAAAATTCCTGCGCAGCCACAAGAAAGAAATGCTTTACCCCGATAAGTCATTTTGAAATTCCCCTTTGTCTGGCGGAGCTACGTAGATTAAATATTTGATGCAATCTAATCAGATAATCGGGTCACGTACGCCTGTCGCTAACCTTCCATAAGCTACTGTCACGGTCAGACGTAAGATTTGAGATTGAAAAGTTATTTCCATCAGCAAAGTGACAGAGCTAAAGAGATCATAGTAAAGGTGGGTATACTAATAATATTATTACACATAGTTCCGGCGTGAATTAACGTTTAGCCAATTCGCGCTTACTCCGAGGCGCGAATCACGCCTTCACCGGTTGGTAAAAACGTATTGCGAATCACGCCTTCACCGGTTGGTAAATGGCAGAACTACTTAAACGGCCTCTAGAGCAGACAGTATTCAAACTGGGCTTATCTCGTTTCAGTTGCACTCTCACCTATGTGCAAGCCCACTGTACGCTAGTGTTTACAGCGAGTTGCTTGCTTCAACGTTGCCGATTTTACGTAGAACTACATTTCTTCCATAGAGGCCTGTGTATTCTTGCCAACCAGCGAAGGCATGACTTGGCGTGATTCGCGCCTCAGCAGCAAGCGCGAATTGGCTAAACGTTGACGTCGGAACTATCTATAAAGTGCACGCTACCTGATTCATTCAGCAGTTAGGTATAGATAATAATATAACTACTTACTTTAATAGTCTAGCTGATATCATAAAGTTTTACACAATCAGTTGCTGTAGCTCTTCCTCATAATTTTAATTTTTATTTTGATACATAGCTTTTAATCGTGACTCAGTATGCTGAATTGTCAGGCATTTGTACTATCGAGCTGTGTGATTCATACGTATGCAGGTATAGCACTTTCTGTGTCTCTGTGAGCAGAAGATAACCATTGTATACTGAGCTGGTGACTTCTGGCTCGATTCTTGTGCTGTGTGCAGCAATTTACACGCGTCAGTCAGATTCGAAATCAATATTAACTATTGGCGTTCCAGCGGACGCACTTGCACAAACAATACATGTACAATATAGACCTACTTTCTGTAATTGCATTCCACGTGTCTTTACACTAGGCATTGTTCTTGATTCTTGGCTGGTCGATCTCGAGTGTAACGTGCTAGCAATCGCAACTCTGGAGGAAGTGTTCATCTTGAGCTAAGCTTTGAAGGGAATTTCTTGTAATAGCAGCACCCTCTCATGATAATATTATGCAACCAGCTTTGATTTGGAAGAGGTGAGAACTCATTAGCTAGATCATGTTTATGTCTGCTGTAGACGCTGCCAGTTGTAGTCTCGCTGTAGTGTTCATTCTCGGCGCCAAGCGTTTTGCACTATAAGTGCATTCATTACTATAATCATTGTGTGTGGGATAGCTGGTTGACATGAACTTTTTGTCTTATTCATATGACAATCCACTGACAATCAGTGCATGTGATTGGTAATAGATATGTTATTGTTAGGGTGTGCAATATTCTGCATGTACATTTGGTTGATAACTGTGTGCATGGTTGGTTGCTATGCAGATCAGGATTCATAGCCATGGAAGTATTCTGAATACATGGATAATACCGTAGAAACTGTTTGTTAAGCGCTGCTCGCTGTTATGCGCATACTTTTTATTAAGGTTACGGGATAGTGTTCCGCCCCCGCATGGTCAAAGTTCACATGAATAATAAATGAGACAGTTATATTCCAGTTTTTGTCCACGTTCTTTGTACAGTCAAGGCACAGGTAAGTAGCTCTCCTGATGCCTGCCCCATGGTCCACAAAAACGAAAACCAAACCTGCCACTGTCTGTCTGCAAGCACGGGTAAGTTTTGCAAATTTCTGCGTCAGTTTTTGCCAAAGTAAACAGCCTCTATGTATCGACATACAAACGAAATGATAGCTTACGAGTCTCTACAGAGCCAAGTATAGCGTTTGAACTCTGTCGAGTTATACGAACAGAAAGCGAACATAAAAACTTATTGCTCGGTTGCCATGTGACTTGCTTAATGGCGACCCTCCAGGACAAAACCTTGTCTGATGACTCACCATCTTAGAGTTTTCGAAAAAGCGTTATACTTGGCCCTGCTCCGATCGATGGACTATCGTGAACGACAGCGAAGTCAGTTCGTTCAAGTCTCTGGTCTTCAAAAGTTGACGCAGAAATTTGGACTTGTGTTTACATCTGAAAATAACCACCATTCGTTCGCATTTCTGACAAAACCGCATTGAAACATACGTGAACTGTGTCCGTGCGCAATCATTTATAAATTGCGCGTCGAATACTATCCTGTAACCTTAAGCACATAGTTTTGTGAGCTTTACCGCTCCTTGTTAGGCACATATGCCCAGCAAGCCACCTGAACGACGAGCGATCGGTTACACGAGCCCAGAAAGAAGGCTAGAAGTAGGCTGGAGAAGAAAACATCGAGAATTACGTACTCTGGTCGCTTCTTGGCCACCGTTGTAGGCCTTTCTACCCTTGACACGTTCTTTACGCACGCCCCACCTAGTCTGGCAGGCCAGTCCCTTCACAAGAGGGAGGAGGAAGGGTCTGGTGTCATGCCTATACGCGAGTTGTTCCAGGGCTTAGCTGTTACGTAGTGCGTGCAAAACCACACTCGTGAAGGTCTAGCACCTGGTTGGTCAGAGCGAATGGTAGGGACAGTCCCAACAAATTAATGAATAAGAAGATCTGGCACCTGATTGGTCAGCTTGTGCGTTTGAGACAGCCCCATGATATTGGTGATGACGTGGAGCAATCTGATTGGGCTGCACTCCTGGCTACAGTAGGTACAACTCGCGTATAGGCATGATACCAGACCCTTCCTCCACCCTCTTGTGAAGGGGCTGGCCTGCCAGACTACGCCCCACCTACCGTGTTTTAGCACTTTTAATTAAGCGCATGCTTCCCGGCTGTTAAGCGCATATATATTTTCTTGTTGCCGCGTGTTATAAGTGCATGCGCTTAACAACCAGTTTCTACGGTATCTAGATTTTTTTTTTGTGCTAGTGCGAGAGGCTACTTTCACTCATGCATTCCTTAGCCATGATTATTTTATCCTCTATGTACTTTCTTTATATTATGACAAAGGTTAGCATAACCTTACCTTGATAATGATGAATGATAACAATGATTATATTACTGCTAACCTGCAGACAAATGTTCTATAGTCACGTAGTCTGGGAGAGCCCCATGCAGGAAATGCTGAATTAGCTACTACAGTGTTTCCTGTTAGAGTGCCAACTCATCTTGTTCAATTGTTTTGGCATAGAAGTGTTGAAAATAACTAAGTGACGATATCATAGTTACATGTTCATGTCACATGCATGCTGAGCTGGAATGTTCTCACTTAGATTAATATTATCATTAATCCTTGTACTTTATATAGCTTGTACTCATGCACACTCGATATCATTATAGAATCTTGTGGAACATTTTTTCTAGTTATTTCTGGTCAGTTTGTTTGTATATACTATTTAAGCAGTCTGCCTTGAGCTCATAGTCAGCTTTTTGTCTGTGTTTCAGTGTTTCTACTTGCTATTAAGTGTAGTATTCTAACAATAATTTGATTGCCAATTCAGAACAACCAGCGCACAATGTCAAGGTGCTCTAGGCCATGAACATTTGTTGTTACAGTTTTGTAGCCATAGCCTCGTATGTACATGTATATTATACCCAAGCCCCTTCAGGTGGAGGCCTGGTACACACAGACTGTGCATGCGCATGTGCCATGATCTGGGTTATCGTATACTTGTGTCGGACACTGTACGTATAACTCATATTACCTTGAACCGTTACTATGTATGTAATAAATTTAGACTAGCACTCGAGCGCCATGTGGCTAGTTGATGTTATACAGAATAGAATACGAATGGATTATGGATAGCATAGACGCATGCGCAGTCAATAATTAGTACCACACCCTTTTTTCTGCTCTCTCTCAAAGGGCCTGGGCACGAGGCTAAGTTAGCACCAGACTCCATCACATCTTTGCTACACTGTTATCTGAAGTTAAAATGTTAACGGTCATGACAAGTAGCTTCATCCTCCTGCCACTCCCCGTTGCACGCAGAAAACAAATGGAAGAGTAATGTTGTAACTAATAATTATTTCATTAGACTAACATGAGTGACCTTATTAGCCACTTATCTGTGACAAATATTTTGGAATTTTTTGAACTCTAGTCAAACAAGTACATGTCACATACATTATGATTAACATTCTCCAGCAAGCTACTGCTTGTATGTGTTGTAGGATGCAAAGGTGCCTAGACAGTCTGATATTAGCTACACTGTCCACTATACCCTTCCCATATCTAATAGTGGCATGATGGAATTAGGCTTGTATGTCACCAGGAGCATATGAGCCGCCCGAAGGGCAGCGAAGGAGCGTCCAACCGCGTGTCAGATGTGTTAGGCGAAGTTCATTAGCAATGCTTGACCTTATATGGAGTGGCCAGCTGCAGGGTATTTTCATTGGTTGAGCTCCATAGTGATAGCACTGCCCCCGTAGTACACAGTCTGTATACAGCCACACTACAGACTAAATCAATTAGCTAGTACAGTGTGGCTTGTACAAAAGTAATCTGCTATGCACCGCACCAGCTGCACGTTCCAAATAAGGAAGTGTAGCCTTAAGTACTTCGCCTAACACATACTACAGCCAACCCTACAGTAGTCGGACGCTCCTTCGCCGCCCTTCGGGCGGCTCATATGCTCCTGATGTCACTAATATTGATGAACTGGGTGGAGACTGGAAATGCAGTTAGTGGCAAGAACTCCACCCATGAGGATACATAGGTCTAATGGGTCTTGAGCTAGTATAGTCATCCACAAAAATTTAAACCGCAAAAACTTTCCAGGCGACTACTCCGTGAAATTTAGAGCCCATGAAAATTTCAGGCTATATACTGTATCATTTTTTTCCCGTCTACAGTACGCTGCAAAATAGGCATGAGCGGGCGGTTATTATTCATTATAATTTATTATTTGGTGTACACTAACTTTCAACCAGATTGCTAAAAGATTGAAGCCATAAACTTACACAATCCAGCCAACAGCTAGCAAGGACTTAGTTCTGTACATGGCCAGAGGTTCCCGAAGCGTATGAAATCTTGTAGCAATTTCTCAATATTACCGGCCAGAGCCGATGTTACAAAGCTGGTCACATAGGAAATGATGGTAAAAAAGTGGCTACTCAGTCCAGGGACTAGTAGCCAAAGTGAATTAACAAAATGGCTAATTTTGGGGAACCTCTGCATACTGCTGGGCAATATTCCAATGATATCGGGTAATTCGCAATATTTTGTGTTAGCAATACAAATATCGCATAACCTAGAGCATAAGCAATATATCACATATCGGTAATATCCAATATTATCCGATATAAAATACAATGAATTATAGTCTCCAGACTTCTGACCTCAAGTGTCAGCTGGCACTGTCTAAAAACCTCTAAACTTGTGTACTCTTATGTCTCTGTTTTCTGATTTTTATTAATTTGTAAATAAACATTAGTTTATGATTGATTTACTGTGATGTAACAGTGCTCCAATTAATGGTCAGACATCGGACATTTTCCGGTCAATTTTTAACTATGTCAGACCATTATCAACTTGGGCTGACATAAAGTCCTGTCAAATTAACTCTCACCCAATTGTATGCCTGCACTTCACTATACTGGACTCTAGTACAGTCAGCTGATTGTATGTATATGGCATGCAGACTACTGCCAGTGTACAGTATTTGTGAAGTTTGATTATATGCATGCACTCTAACTGTAGACTACTGCCATTTGTACAGTACTGCAGTAGTATTAATATTTTAGTGATGTATAGAAAGATAAGTTCTAAAGAGACAGACGCTGGTACTTCCAGCACTAGTGAGGACTTTGATAAGCCACCCTGGAAAAAGTGACTGTCAGTTAGTCTGATCATTTATTGTGGATGTCAGTCCATTTTTGATATGGAAAGACATTGTGTCCTTGCACTTTCAAAAATTACTTGGAGCACTGATGTAATACTTGTTGTCTTATCTCTGAATGAGAGACAGACAATATATCGTGATATCGTAATACTATAAGCAGACAATATATTGTTGCAGAAATTTCTTATATCGCCCAGCACTACCTCTGCATGGCAAACAACCATCGATGGAGATCGATATTGATGTGGGTAGCCGTGGTCTTCAAGTGTCTATAGAGCTAATAGTATTTACAGCATACTAATTCAATATTGAGTTTATATCTGACAGCCTCAGGAAGCAAGGAATCAACCAAGCATGGCTAAAAAGCCGGAAAAAGGATATGTCTTGCATACTGAAGAAGGAATGTAGCTTTAATAATGTCCTATGTGCTAGAGTTATAGTTAAGAAGCCAAAAGCCAGTAACTGTTGTAGCCAAACAAAACTCACTGTACGCAGTCTCAAAATGCTACTGTTGATAAACTTTTCTATGTTTGTTGTTGTACCACTTAGTACATTCTTAAGCCATAGTAAATATGATAGATGAGCATGCAGGTCACTGCAAAACCCTCTCACTGCAGTAAGGATAAGTAATTGGTATTATGTTACACCTTCAAAAGGCTGGTTTGGCACCCTTACAAGCAACTGCTATATAACCACACGCGGACATCCTAGTTACTATAATGTTGCCTAGAAGGTTGATACCAATTATCTAGCACTTGTCTCAAAAGATGCCAATATTGAAGAATTAAAATGTTTGAGGGCTAATAAAATTCCACTCGAATGAGGAAACATAATAGGCGTGTATATAAGTACTTGGCACAATCAGTGCATGGATCATTACTCTTGTTGAATTCTTGGAGCTCCTTGTGTATATTCACGTATATATATTATATAGTAAGTACAAGGAGTGAGCTAGCTCGATTTGCTCACTTCCTCCAACTTGTCCATCTCCCCAGTGCTATCACCGGGCTTCCTCACAAACAAATGCTAATTCAAAGATTATAATATTATGATGATTATTTAATGCAAAAATTTATACAGTTAAATTTTCATGCCAAGTAGGTTGCTGTGTGGAGAGTGCAAATGTTGAACTGCTGGATTGCAATGATATCCATCAATCAATTCAATTCAACTTCGCGGATGCACATGCACATCCTGATTGATCATGTGATTTTGTCGAATGGCTAGCCAGAGGACTCGTTAACTGAGGCATCTGTTCTTGCAGCTTCACTCAATAGAGCTCGCTTTACAGGATGCTTACAATAGAATTGCCTCCCTCCATCAAGCACCAGTGATGAATTTTGATTCCAAAATCGAGGACTATCACTCTTTTTAGGCCGCCACGTTTAAGTCTACTTCACTATCTCGTTTCTTTCACGCGTTCTTGTAAAGCACTTACTTTTACCAGGAGCTAGTGCCATATTGCCTGCAGTGTCAGTAGGCTCCCTGATGTAGCATCCAACTGGGGCATTGTCGAGTTTTGTGCCGAGGTGTAATGGCCTCCACTGAGCATCCGTTACTGACAGACAGACATACTAATGTAAGATTAGTATAATGACGTATTTATTATCATGTATGTTTGCTGTTGCCCGGCAGCCAAAGCTTTTCTCTATATGCAAATTGCTGGTTATGTAAGGGTATGAATGATCATAGGCTAGGTTGGTGAAGAATAGGATAATGGGCCGACAAAATAGATGCATGCCCTTATTTGTGCATTTGACCATGCATCTCATGCACCCCAATTAGGACATGTAATTATTACATGTGTGCATGTTTGTATTTTATGTATTATGCATACATAGCTATAGAATATTATTATTATACTAAAATTGCATTATTTTGTCTGTGTGTGAGAGAGAGAGCGGGAGGTCAGCAGAAGCCATTAGACGTCGGCTCAAAACTCGCAGTTGGGCGCTACATCAGGGAGCCCACTGATACTGCAGGCAATGGCACTAGCTCTAGACAAAAGTAAAGTGTTTTACAAGACGAGGAACGGAAACGAGATGATAAAGTAGACTTATACTTGCCGGCCTGGAAAGAGCGCAAGAGCTCAATTCTGGGATTGATTCATCACTGATGCTCGACGGAGAGAGGCGATTCTATAGTTAATGTCCTGTAGAGCGAGCTCTTTTGATGAATTCTCTGGTTAGTTAATTGACAAAATCACATGATCAGTCAGGATGTGCACGTGATCGATCACTATTATTCTACGTTTGCTCTCCCCGCATAGCAATGCATTTGGCATGAACATTAAAATTTGTCTGTATGATTGATCTAGCCATAGTGACCATTCCTATTGTAAATGTAAGCAAGAAATAAATCTAGAGTTCTGTGGAAGTGTAAAAGGAGTGAACAAGCGAAGCGAGCTCACTCCTTGTATATGTTTATGAACTCTAATTATCTGTGGCTGTATATCGCACTAGCTGCATGATTCCCTCCTAACATAATATTCATCTTTCTACGTAGAGGTAACTATTACGTTAGCCAACATTTATTCTTATAATTCACATATATGTAGATGCCTTTTTGGAGTATTGAAGATTGGAGAGCTCGTATCGGCTCATCCTGGTGTGCTCTGGGTATTTCAAGGAAACCTTCAAGAAGATCAAAAGGAGTGAAACCAAACACAGACACGTGGCACCAAATAAAATCACTAGTGGCAGTGTTTTTGACAGCTAAAGCCATTTTTTGTTTAATATGTAAGCAGCTATAATACGAACTATGTAGATGTAACATGATATATAGTTACTTTAATGTCAGGGAATACGCCTACACACAATATAATTAATTGATGCATGCACAGCATAGTGAGGGGGTAATCAGGCCTTCATTTAGAAACTTTCCCAAGGGGGGCACAGCGAGCTAGTATGAGATCAAAGGGGGGGGGGGGGCAGGACTATTTTCTGTACACACGATCTCTAGGGGGGTCTGGGGGCATGCTCCCCCAGAAAATGTTTGCATTTTGGACTCCCAGAGATTGCTTCTGGTGCACTCTCAGGCACTACATTTTGAATACTTAATAATATTATCATAATGATTCATGTTAGGCGATTTCTTGACTTTATGTGTGTGATAATACCAGCTTTATAAGGGGAGCAAGGGGGGGGGGGGGGGAGCGCCCCCCTGCCCCCCCTAAATGAAGCCCTGGTAATGATGTTGATAATCACCACTCAACACATAATTCAGGTTTTCTTCTGCAAACGACTTCCGTTGATTCCTGCCTCCTTATAAGATCTGGTGATGTCGAGCTAAACCCAGGACCAGGTAAGTTATCAAAGTATATTATACTCTCTATGTCTTTCAAGTTTGTACTATGTTTCCTTTGTAGATCTTGACTATGATAGTGTTGACAATCACCTCCTAGGTGAGTACAATACAATATACTATAGTGTAGAATATAATATTATGCTTGCCCTCATGAATAGAGCAGGTCTGATATCGACTGTTTGTACCATTATCAGCCAGATTATCCATGATTAATTATATATTTATTGTAAAACACACCATGTATTGAACAGAGTTTCAATATTAAAGACAGAATCAGTATGTGACCCTGAGGAAGCATTGCTGTGATAAAATTAGTGACTACTTTGTAGGGCCTAGATCACGTGCACTATACTTACCAAGTTATAGCTTTGAAAAAGTCAGCCGTAGCTACAGTAAGTGCTTGTGACATGGAGCTGTTGTATTTTTTTTTGATGTCTCCACAATTGTAGACTCTAGTGACTTCAAATTTGCTAGATAGCTAGCTAAGTAACTGTACTTATAGCACTGACACACTGAAACGAGCAGGTGTTGAATAAAGAAATATATACATACATTTCATTTTGCATTCGTGATCTCACGCAACTCCATGGCCTAGGAAGCATAATATAACAGGGGGTGCCACAGTCGGAAGTCTTTGTTATGCGCACAAACATGGCAACCAAATTCAAACTTTGAAAAAGAAGTCCCGGGAGAAAAGGAACGCGTGCACGCGCGGTTTATTGTCGAAAATACGCTGTTTTATGCTAATTTTCACGCGTATTATCGCACGATACCGCCCCAAACCGTTTATTTCCAGTGCGATCGAAAACAAAGTTAATAAAGGAGCGCTTCGATTCTGTGCGCGTTCGAACCTTCGGCTGCTAAGCTTCAACGACCCTGAGTATCGCCTGCTACAAGCTTGCTTTAATGTCGAAACTCCATCGTCGTTAATTCTTGAACCGCTTGAACCCGCACGTTTGGGCATGCTTGGACGTTGAGCGGTCAATATTTCACGTATATCCGCGGATATCCGTGTTGTACCCACCAACGCTCGCACTAACCGCGTATTTGCGTGGTCCTTTTCACCCGGGGTGGTGTATACATAAGGTACAACGTGGATGATCTGTTTGCCATGCAACTATGAACCACGTGCTGGTAAAGCACGTGTGTTATTTTTTGTGGCCATTTTGTGTTGAAAGTTCAAGTAGCAATAATAATTGGTACAGTGAGCTTATGTCGAAACTACATTAAGCATGACATTGTGCGAGCGCTGTTTTGGATGACTTCTATCGACGAGCAGAAGTTTTGTTTTGCCTTTGACTGCTGAAAGTCACCTCCAGGGTGTACCTTGCTCAGCCTTTAAACAACAGGTATTTGTAGGCACTCACAAGTGTCTATAAAACCAGCTGTAGGACTCCTTACTGCATGATATTGTGCTAGTAGTACATGCTATTTCATGTAAATTAATGGTCAGTAAGGCAGTTATTTCGTGCTAAGAGGGCTTGTTGTGCACGAACTTTTCAACTTCTTTATTTGAGCGAGGCTTGGATGCCATTTTTAGGAGACTAATCATATTTGTGTGCTCCCTTTTATATGGCATAAGTTCGTTTAACCCAGAAATTTTGTCGGCATTATACAGACAGTTATAATAATGTTTTATTATAATGCCATACTTATTGTAGGTGAAGACGATCTAAAGGATGTCATACAGGCAATTGTATCACTAAAATCCAAATACTATCCTCTTGGTGTGATGCTGGGTTTACGTTCCGGAGATCTCCAGGCAATTCAGCAAGAGCATTCACAAAACTCCCAGCAAGCACTGAATGATGTAGTACAGAAATGGCTTAATCAGGATTACAATACTATGAAGTATGGTATGCCTTCTTGGAGAGCATTGGTTATGGCAGTGGAGAATGAGTCTGGTGGAGGAAGTCATGCTTTGGCTAAAAGAATTGCTGAACAGTATCCGGCTGGTAAGTTCCTATTGTTGGAAGTACCATAATCATGAAGGCCATAATAATATTATTATTTTCCTTAATGTGCAGGTCTGCAAGCTGCTGGTGTCTCTTTGAATTCCACTACTGAACCAGGTACTGTAAACCTAGAAATATTAGCGAAGAAAATATTTAGCGTTTTTTTGTGAGTTATTGACGCGTTGGCGAATATTTATTTCAGCAATGTTTTCAGACAAACTGTGGCCTAGCTAGTTCAGCGAAAAACTTTTGACACTGCTGCCTTATTGCCATTCATACAACGAGTACTTGGAAGTTTTAGCTCGTAAAATGATTCATAGTAGCTAGGAGCCATTTTCTTACCTGACTGAGCTTCCAAATCTTTCTTTGTTGAATGCGTAACTTTATCTCATGCTGGCAGTAGCGGCAAACTGTCAGTGTCACTGGCTTTTTTCTCAATCAGAGCGACATGCCAAGCCGGCCCAAAATAGGCAGAGCATGCACGTGAGTATTCGATCGTCGTACGATCATCTAGCTAGTACAGTGGCGTAAGAAGATGTTGTTGAACAGGGGGGCTGTAAATAAAATTGTGCGCAAGGTACGCAAAAATTTTTTGGATCATACCATATGCCTTCAAACCATGCCCATTTTTGTGCTAATTTGGCTGTAAAGCAGACTTTACATCACAAATTTCAAGATGTCAAGGTCTAGTAGAATAAATATCTTCCTAAGTTTAGGCCCACTTGGCTGACAAGATGGGGGGGGCTACAGCCTTCCCAGCCCCCCTGCTTCTTACGCCAGTGTAGTATAGTACATGTGCACAGTCTAGTACATTAGTACGGGTTGAATCACGTGGCTCAATGACCTTTGACCCATCTAGGTCGGTAAGTTTGGCGAAGATTTAATTTAGCGTTTTAAATTGAATCGCTAAATTCGTCAAATTTAATTGCACGCCAATATTTCTAGGTTTTCTTTATTAAAATAGACACTTCATCATGTGTAAAATATTTTTAACTGTAGCTATTTTTTTCTAGTGTATACGTATTCCCCTAGCTTCATTGGTGTACTGCATATACTGTTATTTTATTCGCCGATGTACATGATTCACTTACAAACTACATTTCGTGACATTCATTGTGAATGTATTTTTGTTATTTTATGCGCACAGTGCTCACCCCCACTCATTCCCTGAGTCTAACGTGCCGTGAAATGCTTGCCACATATTATCTTAGACAAAGTGATGGTCATGCCTGGCCTCCAGTGAAGCAGAATTTCTTCTCTCTTGCACTGATCAAAGATAACGTTCGTCCAAACTGGCGTACAACATTCCGGGGATCAGTCGAGGACTTACTGTCCGGTAGAAATCATCTCTCTTATCAACACTTATTTGATGATATCGCTAGATTGGACAAAAAGTTTATTCTGATTGAAGGAAGACCTGGGAGTGGTAAAACGGTTCTCATAAAGAAGATTGTCTGCGATTGGGCTAACGGTGATGTGTTAAAGTCATATCTAGTCATATTTGTTCCCCTTCAAAATCTTAATGCCCAGCGAGACCGTAGCCTACAGACAATACTCAAGGTAACATGTCCTGCATTGCCAGCCGATGACTTGAAGCAGTTAGCATCTCACATTGAGTACTGCCAGGGAAAAGGTGTCGTGTTTGTTTTCGATGGACTTGATGAATATAAGCCTCGTTACTCTAAACGCAAAATACAGACAGCAGAGGGGAAGAAATCAACTGTCAAACGTGAAATTGAAGATATTCATGAAATTATGTACGGACATAGCCTTATAAAAGCAGTCGTCTTGTTAACTTCTCGTCCTTCCGCATGTATTGAGTTTCGAAGATTTGCGGGAAAGAAAATCGAAGTTCTTGGGTTTTTAAAAGGTCAAATTTTTGAGTACATCAAGCACTACTTCGGGGATGACACAAGCAAAGCTCAGCAATTAATTGATCACCTTCACGCTTACCCCAATCTGTTGAACATGTGCTATCTTCCCCTTCACTGTGCTATGCTTGTGTTCTTTTATGAAGAAGATGAAGTGATACCAACAACTGAAACTGAGATTTACAAACACTTCATGCTTTCTACCATCTACCGAGCGATCAAGAAAAATGAAGGAGCAAAATCTAAGCTGGTGAAATTAGCATCATTCGGCGAACTCCCAAAAAATTACAGAGAACTCTTCACCAAAATATGTCACTTAGCTTTTGACGCGATGATCGATTCGAAAAAAATGTTCACTTCATCCGACGTTAAACACATTCAAGGAGTTGGCAAACTTGGCTTGGTTGTGAAAGATCGATACTACATGAAGACTGGTGAAGACGAAAGCTACAACTTTCAGCACCTGACGACTCAAGAATATCTAGCAGCTGTTTACATTGCAGGACTGCCAGAGAAAAAACAGATCAAACTGATCAATGCTCATGGGTGTAAGGACAACCTTCAAGTGATGTGGAGGTTCTTCTGTGGAATGATGCTTCAAAAAGCACAAGATACACAGCCCGTGTTTCAGACTCTTGTGGAGATGAACACGGACACACTGACACGCATATACTATGCATATGAAGCTCATCAGCCCCAGCCATGTCAACATGTCATTCAATCTCTCAAACACCGAATACAGTTCTCCAAAAAGCAGTTGAGTCGCTCAGACTGTTGTGTCATAGGAACGGTTGTGCATCAAGCCAATGAGCAGGAAAGGATTGCCGAGTTGGAGTTTGAAGAATGTTCCACGAATGTAGAGGCGGCATTTCTGTTTCTGCAGCAAGTAGGGGGTTGTCCTTTCTCCTTGGAACTGAGGTAAATTTTTTGATGTTGTATAGCAAAAAAAAAAGTAGGCTATTGATGTGTATTATTATAGCTACACAACTCACACTTGCATGCGTCTATTAAATTTATAATACTGTTCCCAATATTGTAGGAATGGCAATGCAGTGGGTGCTTTTCTTGAAGCCCTTAGCAGGTAATTAATGCTTAGTGTAATATGTTAGTTCTGTCATGCCAGATTAATACTGCAATATAATATCTATAATATTACTATCTCTGCTTCCTCATGCAATACTGATAGAAGTGAACAAATTCAGTCCTCAGAATTTGGTCGAACTGGCCTTACGAAACTAATGTGAGTTTTTAATTTTCAGTTAGTAGTTCTATCAGATATTACATGTATTATTTAGCCTGTGTATGTATACAAATAGTTATAATCGTTTTCTCCAGTCTTAGTGGAAACAATCTTGGGTCAAGTGGATCCACCCACTATTTGGCAAAAGGTCTAAAGATCTGCACTGAAATTCAATACTTGGAGTGAGTGTTTGCAAGTTTTGGATTATAGTCATTGAAAGGAGTGTACATAATAAATATAGTATAATATCCTATGATGGTTTGCCCATACACGCTTAGAACACATAGCTACTGGTCTTGAAATGTTTTTCTTTTATGTAGCCTAGATGATAATGATATTGGTGATGATGGAGCCCTGGCTCTTGCACAAGGCATCACTCATTGCGCTTCACTTAGAGACCTTCAGTGAGTCATCATCATATTTATCTTACATGTGAGTAAGTGAGTGAGTGTGTGTGTGAGTGAGTGAGGTCAGTGGAAACCATTAGACCTCGTCGCAAAACTCCACAATGTTGCACTTGGATACTACATCAGGGAGCTCACCAACACTGCAGGCAATCCCACCAACTCTGGACAAAAGTAAGTGCTTTACAAGAAAGCAGGACAGAAAAAAAGAGCATATAGCATACTTACATGTGGCAACTTAAAAAGAGCCAAAGGGCTCGCTTTTGAAGGTTCATCATCGGTGCTTGCAAGAGTATAATATAATGGGAGAGTATCCTACTTCACTATGGGCCTGTGTTACAACACTTTACGGGGGTCATGACCTTTGTACTGATATTCACAGGTTTGCAAGGCCTCAGTACTAGCCATTTGTGGGCATGTAGCTAAACCTCATGTACTGTAGAGCACTAATGCAGGTTGTTGCAGCTGCTATGTGATGTTCTAGGATAATCTGTGAAACCACTTTGTATGTGAATATCATTACAAAGGTCATTACCCCCGTAAAGGGTTGTAACACAGGTCCATAGTGAAGTAGGATACTCTCCCTCCTTCTCTAATATATACTCTTGGTGCTTGACAGAGGGAGGCAATTCTGTTGCATGTGTTCTGTGAAGCAAGCTCCTTCGAGTGAAGCTGCAAGACACCTAGTTACAAATTTTCTGGCTAGAAATTACATGATTAGCCAGGATGTGCAAATGAGCTTACCAAGTTGTCGATAGATACACATCGATATCGATCATAATATTATGTGTATATGCAAGCGAGCGTATGGATGTGGGTTCAATGTGAGTGCGCTCTGTGATTGGTCCAGCGATGGTGATTATTCCTATTATAAATGCAAGCCAGTCAATAACAATCTAAAATTCTGTGCAGGTGTAAGAGGAGTGAGCGACTCCTAGTCTAGCAAGCTAGACCCTTAGTCTCGTGTACCAGACCACTCCCTCCCAAGCTCTGGATGTATTGCATCAACAGCATGGGGAAGGGAGGGTCTGGCCACTGTTGCACTGTTTCCGTGGCACAGGTTGGAATGTGGATATGAACAATGAGATTCAAGCTAGAGTAATGACTAGAAACTTTAAATGCACCTGGAGCAAAGGTCAAAGTGTGGTTATCATCACTTGTACATATTTGGAATAAGATCAATGCACTATCTGTAAACACTGATGACCACACTACAAGCTGTTATGCACATTTCCCAGCCACATGCATTCCTCTGTGTCACAGAAACTGTGCAACAGTGGCCAGACCCTCCCTTTCCGCGCTGGTGATGCAATACATCCAGAGCTGGGGAGGGAGTGGTCTGGTACAGTAACACGAGACTAGCTAGACCCTCTCCCGTATGCTTTTTAGATTTGATGATCATTTCCATTTGAAGCGAAAAGCGGGATGATATTCATGACCATCTGTCCAATCAGATTGCTGCTAACCCAAAACTGGTTAAGTTTATTCATGACCTGACTGTGCCTATTTGTGGGTACTTGTGGTTGTGTCAGTGCAGCTATGTATGTACGCCACATGTGGTGCAGGTACTGTAGCCAGGTGTACATAGTCTCATCCCCAGACCCCACCCCCTACCCAGGGAAAGGGTCTGGTGACAATTGAGCATTTTCTTGGTTGTGATGACTCAGCGTTTCTTGTTTTTAGGAAAGCCAATCTGATCGCTGGTTCATATGACTAACAGATGTGTTGCTAGGCAATTCATATGCATTGCTGTAGCACTTGTATACAAGTCCCAAGATTTTCTTTCCGGGAAAAGAAAATCTCAGGACTTGAGTGGGGATCGAACTCACACACTCACATCTCCGGTGTGATGCTCTACCAATTGAGCTACCAAGCCCTTGGGAGCAAGTTGGTGGGGAGGAAAGGTATATACATGTGCTAGTTCTTGGTGCCCATTACATCAGAAAGTAACTTTCTCTTATGGAACACCCCTGGCAGTGACGATGCTGTCACTGTGGCTCTCAGCTAGATGCACTAGCCATCAGGCCTAACTCATCAATAATTCATTGCTGTAGCACTTGTATACAAGTCCCAAGTCCTGAGATTTTCTTTTCCAGGAAAGAAAATCTTGGAACTTGTATACAAGTGCTACAGCAATGAATTATTGATGAGTTAGTGTAATGTTTCAAGTGCGGGTGCTACAAACTTTGGGACAAACTCGGCAACTTATTAAGTCGATGCTGAAGCAAGCATTAGGGTCCTTTGCTGGCTACTTTTGGCGAGCTCAGTGTGACAACACACACAGATCACTGCTCAAGAAGCTTCACTTTGCACCATGTGCTCTTGATCTTTTCAAACGTACGCAAATACTAAAAATTATACATGCAGTATTGCTCTGTCCCGGTTCCCATACCGAATACCACAGTATGGTGTGGGGACTAGCCCTCCACATGGCACATTAGGCCCAAGAATTTGAACTTGGTGCACCAGACCTTTTCCCTCCTTAGAGGGTGGGGTCTGGGGACGAGACTAGGTGTACATAGTGTTCAGTAGCAAGGTACTCTACCGAAAAAATTAATGTTGATGAAATCTCAAACGGGTCAACCGTTACTCTTTTGAATATCATGAATACTAATAATGTTTGCTAGATCCTCTCCCGCTTTTCGCTTCAAATGGAAATGATCGTCAAATCTAAAAAGCACACGGGAACGGGTCTAGCTCGCTAGACTAGCTCATTCATAATTTATGAACATGTAATAACAATTAGTTGCTAATTATATCAATTTTGAAGATTAAAAGGAAATAGAATAAGTAGCACAGGATGTGAAGCTCTCGTGAGAAGCCTCAAGTCTTGTACAAATTTTCGGAGTCTACAGTGAGTAAAAAATGATATATATACACGTTTCTTGAGCTTTTCAATCTCTGTGGATTACGTATTAAAAATTAATCATTATACAGTCTTTGGGAGAACAACATAAATGACATCGCAGTCCCTCACTTGATTGACTTGATCTCCACGGGATGCCTTGAAAAATTAGGGTAATGAGTACTCTTGTTTTAGTACGGCTTTGATAATTTTAATTAGGTTAATTAAAGTCTCCTTCTTTAGATTTAGTTTTTAATTAGAGTATAATGGAGAATTTAGTTTAGTTTTAGTAATTAAAACTAAAATGAAAATTGGTCTACTAAAGATGATTTGCATTATGTAGTTATCGAGCTGAAATCAGCTGGTTCTGGCAAATTTATTTGTAGTTTTTAATTAAGAGTAATGTCCCATAACTACTTTAGTTTAGTTTTTAATTAAAAATGGCATGGCATGTTAAGTTAGTTTTGGTTAATTAAAACTAAGGCATAAATTAGGGGAAAAGAAGGGGTTTTGATATTAGTTTTAGTTAACTAAAACAACATTGGTAATGAGAAACATTTTTACCTAGGCATGATGATGGTTCATTGTATTATTATAATTACACAATCTGTAGATTGTGGCGTAACAAGTTTAGCTCTACCGGAAAGAAGAAATTAGAAGAGGCTGTAAGAGCTAGAAACTCAAGCTGTTCAATAAAATTGTCTGTTGACATTTCAATGCGGTTTTAAGGTGATACTACATTATAGTTCTTATAATATATTATTTTGTTCGTGAAGTCTGTTGGATGTCCACAATAGTTATTTCCCTAGTTTATACTATAATTATTATCATTATTACTTTTTGTTATTTGAATATTTATTATTGTAGCTAGCAAACAAAATGTAATAAACACATGCACTTTAGTGATCATGTGTGGCAATCCAAACGTGACAAAATTATCAGAATTCAAACTCAAGGGTGTAAAAGCACAAATTTTGCATATGGAAGGGTGCAAAAGTACAGAGCTGCATATGGAAGGTGCAAAAGGTCAAATCAAAAGCTGTGGATGGCACATTAAGCTATTATATTATAAAGTACAAAATCAAAAGTACAGTATTAATTGATAAACTAGTTCCTTGAATTAACAGGTTTGACCTTTTGCACCCTGCCATATGTAGTTCTGTACTTTTGCATCCTTGAGTTGGGTGGGGATTATTCAAAGATTTACTCCAGCGTTAACTGGCAGGAAAGAGTGTAGGGGTACACTCTTTCCTGCCAGTGTTACTCGGAGGTTAAAATAGTGTGGGGGTACACAAAGGTCAATGCCCGCGTATTACTGGGAGGAAACAGTGTAGGGGTACACTCTTTAAATTTTCTGCCAGTATAACGGGAAAGAAAGAGTGTAGGGGTACACTAGCTCTTTCTGGCCAGTTAATATCGGGAAGAGGAGAGTGCAGGGGTACACTCTTTATTGCCAGTTAATAGTGGGCAGAGAAGAGTGCAGGGGTACACTCTTTCTTTCCAGTATTAGTTAGACTCGGGAGAGCAATAGTGTGGGGGTACACTCTTTCTTGCCAGTTAATAGTGGGCAGAGAAGAGTGCAGGGGTACACTCTTTCTTTCCAGTATTAGTTAGATCTAACTCTGGAGAGCAATAGTGTGGGGTACACTCTTTCTTGCCAGTTAGTAAGCAGGCAGAGAAGAGTGCATGGGTACACTCTTTCTTTCCAGTATTAGTTAGGTTCGGGAGGGCAATAGTGTGGGGGTACACTCTTTCTTGCCAGTTAGTAAGCAGGCACAGAAGAGTGCAGGGGTACACTCTTTCTTTCCAGTATTAGTAAAACTCGGGAGAGCAATAGTGTGGGGGTACACTCTTTCTTGCCAGTTAGTAAGCAGGCAGAGAAGAGTGCAGGGGTACACTCTTTCTTTCCAGTATTAGTTAGGTTCGGGAGAGCATAGTGTGGGGGTACACTCTTTCTTGCCAGTTAATAAGCAGGCAGAGAAGAGTGCAGGGGTACACTCTTTCTTTGCCATTATGCACATATGCACTGAAGGAGTATAGCTAGCCAGCTACCCAAGATAAAACAGTGCATCCACACTGCGATTTATTAGGATACTGCAAAGAAAGAGTGTACCCCTGCACTCTTCTCTGCCTGCTTACTAACTGGCAAGAAAGAGTGTACCCCACACTATTGCTCTCCAGAGTCTAACTAATACTGGAAAGAAAGAGTGTACCCCTGCACTCTTCTCTGCCCACTATTAACTGGCAAGAAAGAGTGTACCCCTGCACTCTCCTCTTCCCGATATTAACTGGCCAGAAAGAGTGTACCCCTACACTCTTTCTTTCCCGTTATACTGGCAGGAAAGAGTGTACCCCTACACTGTTTCCTCCCAGTAATATGCGGGCATTGACCTTTGTGTACCCCCACACTATTTTAACCCCCAATTTCCCGAGTAACACTGGCAGGAAAGAGTGTACCCCTACACTCTTTCCTGCCAGTTAACGCTGGAGTAAATCTTTGAATAGTGTAATATTGTACAGATCCCCTTGAGTTTGCAGGTTTGATCTTTGCACCCTTCTATATGCAGCTTTGTACTTTTGTACCCTTGAATTTGAATTTTGATAATTTTATCACATTTGGATTGCCATAATCATGGTATGTTCTTATTATAGAATAATGTCATACTAATTTTAGTGAAAAGTGATTACTGGTATAGGGCGTCAGTGACAGAAGTATTAAATTTTTAAACATTATCAAAATTTTATATGCAAATCAAGCCATAACAATGAAGAGATGTGCTTTGATGCATACTCGTCGTATTACTCGAGGCTTTGCTCTCAGTACGCAGGAGATAAATCGTATGATGTATCAATTTTTGATGTGACTGGATACTTGACGCACAAGAGTGTACATGTATCACCAGGATCTTGCTTACATACTCCAGCACGTGCCCATTCTGTGTGTGTACCTTTCAGCATTAACATCAGAACACACAGCCACCAGCAAAGCTCTAATTCAGAGATTCACACGATTGCCTCAGGTATATGCACATGGTGTACTAAGTCAAAATGCATGCTCACAGTCAGTATTGCATCATCCGTTAATCTTGGTAGTGATCGTCTGATAATTCTCACATTTAGGACCTAAATATCAGATTCTGTAGTTCTCACCCTATCATAGTTATAGTACCTTCATGATATTTCTTAGCCAATCAACTGCCTATTAAATAAATTATTGGTGGTGACACCAGACACACAAAATAATTACCCTGGCATATAACATGAGGAAAGGAAATTAAATGTACTGCCACTGAGGCAGATACACACAGAGTGTTAATGAGTCTATGCATTTTATTTGCAGGTGCAGCTGTGAACCCTTGCCAGTGTGCTTTACAAAAATTATGTTAACGGTATATGCATCATACAAGATTGTGATCATATTCTAGCCAACATATTATGCTTATAGTACACAAAAAAAGAGATATTCTTCTCATTCACTAACTACCGTAGACTCTGGTTAATAAGCGCATGCGCTTATAGCGGTAAACGGAATGATAGTATGCGCTTAATAAAGGATATGCGCTTATATGGCACATAACCACGCCCACAAACGTTTGGGCACGTGATGGATGCGAGGCCCGCTAGCACTAGCGCTCGATAGATCGAGCTCTTTCACGTTTACAGTTGCCGCTCAAGATGACGAGTACTGGCGATTTGTCGATCTTCTTGCATGATAACGTTATTCGTGGCCATCATTTCTCCAAAGATACCTGACTCCAAATACTTTCCAGCCGGTCAAACTCAGGTTCATAGAACGCCACGCCTATTAAGCGCATGCGCTTAATAAACAATAGCTTATGACAAGAAGAGGGCATGCGCTTAATAAATAATGTGCGCTTAATAGCGAGGTGCACTTAATAACCAGAGTTTACGGTACTTGTATAGCGGGAAACTTTAAAGGGAGAAAGCCTTCACAATTTTACAGCCACCAGCAAAAGTTTTGTCTAGCGGGAAATTTTCGAGGGAGAAAACTTTCACGAATTTCGCGATTTTTCACCCATCCGCGAAAGTTTTCTCCACGAAATTCTAGGCATGCCACACCCATTATGCGACCAGTTTTAACGTTCCACGAAAGTTTTCTCCGCGAAATGCTCCTTTCCTACCGATCCGCGAAAGTTTTCTCCCTCGAAAATTTCCCGCTATACGGTAGGCCACACCCATTAATTTATATTATGATCAGTTTAATGTTCTGTAAAAGTTTTCTCTGGATCCGCAACATCTGTGAAAGTCTCCCCCCCCCCCCCTTTGAAAGTTCCCACTATTATATCATTGGCGTTAGTGATTACACCTTTTGATGGTTCTATGTAGCCTGGTGAATAATCAGGAAGATATTGACACTACATACACAGGCTGAAAAGGGAATGTGGAAAAGAACCATTGTTATTATAGGAATGAACTACTCAAGTTATCACTGCCAGCCCCATTCCTATTCTCTTTCCTCTTTGTGCATTCTGTAAAGCAATAATAATAATAATCATGAATAATAATAATAATAAAACTACATACAATAACAAGAATCAGTACAAGCATATAGCCCTGTGCTAATGCAACGCCGCTGTGGGCTAGCGTAGTCTGAGTCTTATTGTACTTGTGTCTTTTACTGACTTAGCACAGACTGATCATATCACATGAGCATACACGATAAGTACAACAGCATTATGCAATACGATTACGTCATTAATAAACCTAACAATTACATCACTAACCCACAAATCAGGAACACAACTCAACTAATTAAACAGATCAGGAAACACAGTTATTACATCACCCGCTCCCTATCTCACACGTCCTCGGGTGTTCAAAGTTTACTTTCGAAGATTGTAGCGAGTTCGAGCTCACTTTCGCTCTTTCTTTAGCCCAAGCCACGATTCGTCGGCCAACTCAGGTGGGCAGGGAGTGACTCGGTCAACATTCACAAGTATTGGTTTCATATTAGGCTTGTCAACCGGTCTGACAGACAATCCATTCGTCAACACCTCGACAATTCTGTACGGCCCATGATATGGAAGTGAAAGTTTGTCTGTCTTCTCGTGAGGCATAAACACCATGACCCTGCCTGCCACCTGGTACTTGGGCTCCTTCGAATACTTGTCGTATTGAACCTTCTGACGTTGTTGTGCCTTACCAATGTTCTGTTTCGCCACTTGCCACGTTTTCGTTAAACCTCGAGTCAATTCCGCACAATAGTCTTCTGCATCTACCCGATACTGGGTGCGGGTTTCAGAGAATGCAGTTTCGGTAGGCAAACGTGGATCACGACCATAAACCATGTAGAATGGTGACTCCCCAGTTGAAGAGTGTGGTCTAGCCCGATAAGCAAATAACACCTGCTGGAGGTGCACATCCCATGATGGACCGAACTCCTTAGCATGCTTGGCTAACAATGTTTGCAGAGTCCTATTAAAGTTTTCCACGAGTCCATCGCACTGAGGATGGTATGCGGTGGTATTGATCTTGTGCATGCCGAGCAAGTCGCATACCTCCTGCATAAGACCTGATAGTAAGTTCTGACCCCTGTCTGACAACAACTCGGCAGGTACCCCATGCCGGCAGACAATGTTATCAACTAGTAACCTGGCTATATATAGTCTCACTGGTTTGATCCTCAGTGGCATAGGCCTCCACCCACTTCGTAAGATACCGTAAACTCTGGTTATTAAGCGCACCTCGCTATTAAGCGCACATTATTTATTAAGCGCATGCCCTCTTCTTGTCATAAGCTATTGTTTATTAAGCGCATGCGCTTAATAGGCGTGGCGTTCTATGAACCTGAGTTTGACCGGCTGGAAAGTATTTGGAGTCAGGTATCTTTGGAGAAATGATGGCCACGAATAACGTTATCATGCAAGAAGATCGACAAATCGCCAGTACTCGTCATCTTGAGCGGCAACTGTAAACGTGAAAGAGCTCGATCTATCGAGCGCTAGTGCTAGCGGGCCTCGCATCCATCACGTGCCCAAACGTTTGTGGGCGTGGTTATGTGCCATATAAGCGCATATCCTTTATTAAGCGCATACTATCATTCCGTTTACCGCTATAAGCGCATGCGCTTATTAACCAGAGTCTACGGTAATCCATGAAGACTATCACGTACTGGTTCCCCCTTTCCGTCAGCGGCATCTTCATAATGTCGACTCCTACCCTTTCAAAGGGCCCAGAGACTGGAATTGGCTGCAGTGGAGCTCTGTGCCGACGGCCAGTACCATTGTGAGAAGCACAGGTGAGGCAAGCACGGCAGTAACGATGTACATCCCCATACATCCCTTCCCACCAATACCGCCTAGCCAGGGTATTATACATACTCCTAGCAGCAAAATGACCAGAAAGACTACCACCATGAATTTCCTCCAACAACTTCCTCTGAGAGTTGGAAGGCACAGCTACTCGGAGTGAGTCCTCACGAGCTACATCTACATAAAACAAAACACCATCTTGTATTGTGAACCGAGACTGCTCCAAAACCAAACGCTTGGCAAGCTTCTCGTCAGTGGGCAATACTCCACCATCCAGATATTCAATAATAGCCTTTAATTTGGGATCATCTCGCTGCTGACTAGCCATATTGTCAGTAGCAACTGTATTAGTGGTTGTCTTGTCTGCCTGTACCGAGTTTACGGACTCCAGAGGGGCTCTGGAAAGGGCATCCGCATTGCTATGCTGACGACCCGGACGATACTTAATTTCTACATTGAACTCAGCAATCGTCTGACCCCACCTAGCCAGCTTCCCAGACTGGTGCTTAGCCTTAAGCAGAGCACGGAGTGGAGTATGATCAGTGACAACCACACAAGCATGACCCAATAGGTACGCTCTAAAGTGTCTGAGCGCCCACACAACCCCTAAGGCCTCCAAATCAGTGATCCCATAATTTTTCTCATGCTTCGACAAAGTACGGCTAGCATAAGCCACAGGGTGATTTTTGCCTTCCTCACCCTCCTGTTCTAGCACTGCCCCCAACCCTTTCCCGCTAGCATCAGTGTGCAAAGGGTCGTCAACGTACCCCGCGCGCCCGTAATTTATTTATGGGCAAACATTGCAAATGCATGGCTTCCTATACAAACATATGGGGATACTTCAATAACTTTAATTCTAAGGTGTGACTCAAAATTCCGCTTCCAAGAATTTTCCAGGTGTGATGCGTACGGTGGCCGAGAAGGACACTGCCGCGGCGGCTTTGGCCGCCGTGGGCCGCCGTGGGCCGCCCAAAAGCCGCCGTTGGCCGCCAAATGGCCGCCCATCGGCTGCGGCTGGCCGCCGCGGCTGAGCCGCGCCCGCCAATCTGTTTGAAAATCGATTCTCTAGCTTACAACTGGTTAATTAGACTATTATTCCGCACGCATGCGCAAGCGGTCAGTTTGTCAGTCTGTCTTTGTCATCGTCCGCACGATATGCATACGGGCATCTAAGCACAGTGGGTTATAACGGCGATCAAATACAACAAAGAAACGGACTCGGCCTCGTTTGGATTCGATCGATACTGGGTACAGGGGCTAAAATGTTTGTTGGTCACTCCTATCAACCGCGTGCTTTCTGCCCATGCGCACGCAGTACTAAATTACCAGACCACGCCCACCGTAGCGTTTAAGCGCACGCTCGATATCTGCTAAGCACGAAAACGATCACCACTGATAAAAAAAGGGCGGTATACGTCACATAAACCTTTCCCTCTCGATTACCCCCCCCCCCCACGGCAGCGTTTAATTATTAGCTAATAAGTATTTTTCTGACAAACACGCGGAGGGCTGAATTCCCGCGTAAACGCAATGATCTAGACCACACCTAACGTTGTCCAGTTAACCATTCGTGAACTGAATATCGATTTTAAAGTTTTGGTGGGCGCGGCTGAGCCGCGGCGGCCAGCCGCAGCCGATGAGCGGCCCTTTGGCGGCCAACAGCGGCTTTCGGGCGGCCCCAACGCGGCTTGGGCCGCCGCGGCAGTGTCCTTCTCGGCCACCGTAGATGCGTGCTCATGTAAATAGCTTGTCATGAATTACTTCCCAGAGTCTCAAACATTATTTAATTAATTACATTACGTTATTTTCTTTCTTTTTTCTACTTAGTGTGTAATTTTTCAAGGAGACCACACAACAAGCAGAAAAAATTGTCCGGAAACCACGATATAGTTGAGCTGGATGCTTAGTAGAGCCATACAATGCAAGCAGGCAGCCTATACTCCAATTTTGGCCACAATTGGGTAAAGGTCGTCAAGTCTATGTGCGCGCGTAGCCCCGCCCCTCACGGAGCGCGTGGGCGGAAACATTGCAAATGCATGGCTTCCTATACAAACATATGGGGAAACTTCAAAGGGCCATAACTTTAATTGTAAGGTGTGAATCAAAATTTCCCGCCATAAAAATTCTAGTTTTGACCCATTCTGCGTGCCCATGTAAAAACTATCCCCCAAGTGCTTCCAACCCCCCCATGAATTAGATTATTTAATTATTTAAGTTTGCTTTTTTTGTGTGTAACAAGGGGACCACACACTAAGCAGAAAAAATGGTCCGAAAACCACCATACAGTCGAGCTGGATGCATAGTAGAGCCATACAATGCAAGTAGGCACCCAAACAGCAGTATGCACAATGTTTGGTAAAGGGTCGTCAACGTACCCCGCGCGCCCGTAAAATTTATTTCGCGTACCCTTAAAAAATTTTTGGCAAACATTGCAAGTGAATGGCTTCCTATGCAAACTTCAAAGAGGCATAATTTTAATTCTAGGGCGTGAATCAAAAAAGTCTCTCGATCAAAGTTCGTAATTTGAGTCATTCTGCGTGCCCATATAAAACTTACGGTCCCAACCGCTTCCCAGAATCCCAATAATGGAAATTTTTTTTTTTCTACTTAGTATGTAACTAGCTAGCGTGCACACTAAGCAGAAAAAAAGATTGTCCAGAAAATCACATAATTATACACCTAGGATGCACAGTAGAGCCATACAAAGCAAGCAAACAGCCTACCGTATAGCCGGAAATATTGGCGGGAATTAAAGTTGGCGGTTGAGCCCAAAATCGCTATTATAAGAATATTGGCGGATTTAAATTTGGCGGTTCGGTACGGGATCGCCATACGTATATATGCGAGCAGGAAATTTTGGCGGATTTTAATTTGGCGGTTGTAATATAGAACCGCCAAACCGCCAAATTTAATTCCCCGCCAAATTTTCCGGCTATACGGTATACTCCAATTCTGCGAAAATTTCTAAATAACGCACACCACGGGAATTCCCCGTTTTTCACGTAGCGCGTGGGCGGAAAACATTGCAAACGTATGGCTTCTCTATACAAACATATGGGAAAACTTTAAAGGGCCGTAACTTTAATTCTAAGGTGTGAATCAAAATTCCGCTTCCTAGAAACTTCTAGTTAAGACCCATTCTGCAAGTGATAGGGGAGTTGGGAAAGTCAACCAAATTGTTTACAAGTTTGAACAGAAAAGTAAGTTTCAAAAACTGCCTCCTTGCCTGGAGTGTTGTTTTACTGAGCCCTGAGGTCTTCTAAATCACATAGAAACCGACCAAACAGTGTCTAACTACTTTAGATCCTAGCAACAATGCCCAACAGCTTTGTATATGTTCTGCACCGATGACCAACCCAGCCGGTTACGTAACCGGATGCCCATTATGCAACCGGATATCCAGTTGCACAATGGGACGTCCTGTTGATCAACCCTAGCTCTTCTGTGGCCGGTTATGCAACCGGCTATCCCGATGTGCAACCGGACGCCCTGTTATACAACCAGCTTTCTCGGTGTCCTGGTGCACAACATTAGGATTCCCTGCTGTGCACTGCTCCCCGCTGATTTGAGTGATTGTGATGGGATGTAATATACAGGCCTTTTATACTGAATGAGGCCTAGAGTATAAAACTGGATAGGATCGACTACGCCCGTTATACTACCGGACAGTGTGTAGGCAATCCTGATGTGCAACTGGCCAGGAATTAATGAGGTCTGCTGTACAACCGGACAGGATCGACTGGGCCGGTTGTACAACCGGACAGCGTGTAGGTAATCCTGATGTGCAACTGGCCAGGAATTAATGAGGCCTGCTGTACAACCGGACAGGATCGACTGGGCCTGTTGTACACCTTTGCTTTAGTCGCGAGCTAGCTCGAGCCTGCGTACGCGAATTGAGCGTGCGCACAGGCACTAGCGCTAATTATGCGCTGGCCGGCCGGTGTCATGCCGTATAGCGTCCCCCGTAGAATCGCGTCCGGGGGACGTAAAAAATATGTCCGGGGGGACGCCATCACTTAACGATATCCGTCCCACGCGACGGAATAACGTCCGCCCGCCGCCGCGAGCGCCCCAATGAAAAAGGCGCCAAAGGTAATGGAGAGGAAGATGGTGGAGAGAAGACACTGATGGGAAGTAGTCTGAGTGCCCAGCCCCTTCCTCCCTCTTGTAAAGGGGCTGGCACCCAGACTAGACGGGAAGCAAGATGATGAGAATGATGGAGAGAAGAGCACGGTATGTAATAAATTATTATGACAGTGAAACAGTACATGTCAATAATAATACTTCCATGCACAGTATATATAACACTCAGATGAGAAATCAACTCTTGCAGTGTTTCAGGAAAAAAAAAAACTTGTGCGGTTTCCAACCACAAGAAAATGTAGCCGACGTAATGCACCCAAGCCCTACTACCTCCCATAGGGGCTAGGGTGGGGATTTGATACCTAGGAAGTTAAAAATCTCCGCCCCTGGGCCAAAATTATAGCAACCCCCCCTAATTACCCCTTGGAGCTGTGTATTGATTTTGTCATGCGCAGTAATTAATGATGTATTAGTGCACATAATATGCACGATCAAATGCCCTTCCTATTCCCTATTGGATCAAATGCCCCACCCTAGCTTTAGGCCAAAATTGCATCAGTGGACGTTGAAATGCCTGACCCTCGCCCCTATGGGGTTAGTGGGGCTTGACATTGACAGGTGCATAACAATCACTTCCCCCTAGTACTGGGAGGTAGAAGCATTTTGTAGTTGCCAAAAATTAATTATGCCAGAGTCACTGTATGGAGACATGATTCAATGCGACAAGTGTGAGCATTGGTATCATAATATATGCTGTGTTGGATTCTTCTCTGTTCCTTGAGACGTACACTGAACTATGGCAGTGCCATTATTGTTGTTGATGCGTGTATAGCTAATATCATTATCTTTGATTCATGGATAATGATAAGCAATTTTTGTTCATTATATTAAGTATAATTATACTAAGATATAATAGTATTCAACAACATTAATTTTATCTTACTACTAGACTAGTACTGTCAACACCATACTCTTGTTAGCTACGAGTCCGGCTGCCGCGAGCAGCGGAAGTCTGCGAAGGGGACGACATTCTATGCTGTGGGACGCAGTTCAACGGTGAATCGCGTCCCACCGGACAATATTCGATGGGGGTCATCCGGTTGTGCAACGGGCCATCCGGTTATACATCCGGGCAGCGGTCGGTCATTTAACTGCCTAGCAACAAAGTAGCCATAGGCAAACAAAATTTACCAGGTTTTTTTATGGAGCTTAGCGTAAACCCTCGATTATCGGCCGAGCGTACGTCGATTATCGACCACTATTTTACGGACATTTACGCGTTTATACGGAAAAATTTACAAAGATGATGCGGAGATCCGTTTATACTCGAAGACTGTTTTAGACTCGTTTGATTCGGTTTGAAGATACCAGGTAGGCTTAACTTACTTCTACAACTTAAATACAAGGGAGAGAAGGATATAGAATAGTGTTGAACCAATTTGAATGGGCGTGATATGGCGTACTGAATGGTGGTGGATCGTAAGGACTGGAAGCTAGCTACATCGCCTAAACTGATATTAGACACTTGACTTACTTTTATCCAGATCAGAAGAAAGGAGACAGTACTCATATGAACCCCAGAAAGCATCGCCGAAGTTAATATTAGCATTTATATCATGTCATTATCAATCATAAAATGTATTGTATACAATGCAGTAATGATTATTCATAGCTCGTTTTCACTGTATCTCAGTAGAACGAGTTGGTTGAAATTGGTAAAGGGTAATCACACCTGCTGGTTTCAGTACTGTTGACCAGGAGTGGCAATTTTGAACAGGTAAGAGTCGGCAGACAAAAAAGCTCGATTTGGCCGATAATAATTGTAGTGCAGGTGTATGTACAGCCGAAAATATCAGGTGGTTATCGATAAGGCCCCAATTCGTTGATTATTAGTTTCTCATCAACCGCCCGCATCAATTTTTCAAGTTAGAATTTATCACCATTATTTCATTAGTGCATTCCAATGACGTAATAAAAGGCGTGGACAATCACGTGACCGACCGTATGCAGCAGTTAGCTACAGCGTCACTAGGGGGGTGCTATGGCTCTGGGAAGCATCTGTGTACTGCCTAACTATGCTACTTTCATGACTGACACTCTTGATACCACTTTTGTGACTAGTATACTGTTTGTGTGTGCCAATAGCAATGTTTGCCCAGGCAGCACCATGCATTTTATGTGCCTCTCAAGTGTTTTTTTTTTGTTTTTTTTTTTGTCTATAATATTTCTTGCTTCTTAATAATAGCAAAGGATACACAATAGCCAGAAGTATATATTACGAAATGCTAAACTAAGACTAATCGAGTGTGCACCCTGGTACATAAATACAGTGATAGAAAGGAATATATAAAAACAGGTATAGCTAAACATAATAGTTTAAAAGTCAAGTTGGGCTGCTTTTAAGAGCCAGCTTAAATGACTGGAGACTTGGGGTAAGTACTAGATCCTCCTCTAGCGAGTTCCAAGCTCTGATGCTACTGGGGACAAATGAATTATAATAATAGTTAGTTCGTGCAAAGGGACAGTGCAGAGTTTGTGCCCTGGCCAGTCTGCTTGAATGTGCCAATTGGATTTGTAGAATATCATTGGGAAAGTCACACAATCCATGAAGAATCTTGTAAACTTGCACAAGCTTCAAGTGTAGTCTCCTCTCGCTCAGCATGGGGACATTTACCAGCCTAGTTAGCTCCTCATAGCCTGCATCCCAGCGGTGAGAAACGAGTTTCAAGGCAAATTTCTGGACTGACTCGAGCTTATTGACATCGTTCTGGGTGTATGGATCCCAGAGCTGACAAGCGTACTCCAAGTGGGGCCAAACAAGGCTCAAGTAAAGCTGCTTCACCGTCGAGGGAGAGGAGTGGTTATAAAATTGTCTATAAATCAATCCAAGAATTTGTTTAGCTTTGTTGCAAATGCCCGAGATGTGTTCAGACCACGTCAAGTGTTTATGGAGAAGAACACCCAGGTACTTGAAGGATTCCACCTCTCCAAGAGTTGTTCCTCCGAGATGTAGGACACAATCACCGAGATTTGTTCTGCACTTCTTTGAAATAATCATATACTTGCATTTGCTTGGATTCATCTGCAACAACTGTTCTTCAGACCACTTTTGCAGCTCGTTGATATCTGACTGCACCATGTGAATATCTTCCTCTGGTATCGATATCCCACGGTACAACAAAACATCGTCAGCATAGAGAATACGGTAAGAGTTTGCTGAAATGCTAACTTCGGTAATACCATTAATGTAGATTGAAAAGAGCAAAGGTCCCAGCACCGAGCCTTGAGGAACACCTGAGGCGACTGAACATTGGCTGGAGGTTGCTCCATCCACAATAACCTGCTGCTTTCTGAGAGTTAAGTAGTCTGAGATCCACGCTAGAAGATTTGTAGGCAACTCCATATCCTGCAGTTTCCTCATCAGGGGTGCATGTGGCACACTATCAAATGCCTTACGATAGTCAAGGAAGACAGCACAAACATCCTTACCAGACTCCATTAACTGCAGCCAGTGATGTATTGTCAGAAGAAGAGCAGATACTGTAGACCGACCATTTCGAAAGCCCCACTGGGAGTCGGAAAGTGGATGGTGCTGTTTCAGATAACTGAAAATTAGGGCATGGATATGTTTCTCCAACACTTTACTCAGAATGCTAAGCAAGGATATTGGTCTATAGTTGTCAGGTGAATGAGACCTTCCCGATTTGGGAATAGGTACAACTGATGATAATTTCCAGTCCCTAGGTACTCTGCCACTACTGATGGACAAGTTGAAGAGCTGTGTGACAGAAGGGGTAATGCTTACTGCAGTATATTTGAGCATCTTAGCCGAAATCCCGTCTGGGCCACTAGATTTGGAGACATCCAAACCAGTCAAAAGCTCACATATTGTATCTTCATTGCAAAGAATCTCGTCTGGAGGGTTATCAGGGTGATCAAAGTCACTTTCAGACCAGGCTTCCAGAGGTGCACTGCGACGATTAAAACATTTAGAGAAAAATTTATTGAGCATATCTGCCTTTTGAGCACCAGTAAGAGCCTCGTTACCACCCTCATCCATTAAAGTAGGGATTGAGGATTGTTGTTTGCTGAGGTACTTTACTGCCTTCCAGAATTCCTTGGGTTCCTTTGGATTGATTTTCTGAAAATATGACTTCTTGGCTTTTCGCAGGTCACAAGTGACTTTATTTCTCATCAGTTTATACCTGGATAGATTTCCTGATACTTTTCCTCGCTTATATAGGAGATTTCTACGCTTAATCGAATTAACTAGACCTTTTGATAGCCAAGGAAGATTTTTACGTTTGGGTAGTATCTTTGTAGGGATGCATTCACGCATAATTGTGAGGAACTGTTCGCACCATTTTGTCCACGATTCATTCACATCATTTGACAGTAGAGAAGACCAGTCAAAACCATCAATTAATGACATTGCTCTATCCCAGTCGGCTTGATTGTAACACCAGATAACACGGCCCTTAGAGTTATTTGCACAGTTGTGTCGAGAAGTCTGTTTCCACTTGCACTGCATGTGAATGCCCTTGTGATCAGAGTTTGCTAAAGGAGGAATCACATCACAAAAATTAGTCAATACATTGTTTGATACAAAAATTAGATCAATAAGACTAACAGAGCCGTTGTGATGCATGTGTGTCGGCTCACTAACAATTTGTTGAATAGAGTATAAATGTGACAAAGATCTTAGTTTAGAAAATAAAGAGCTATTATAGCAACTATGACTAATAAAATTAACATTAAAATCGCCTAATAAAATGTAGTTAGAATACTGATGAACATTAAGCAACTCAATGTAATTACAAAGAGAATCTAGGATAAGGGGGGAAGAACTTGGGGGTCTATAGAAAAGAGAAATACATACTTTACAGAAACCATTAGAAATAACAATAGAAAGCAATTCCAAACCATCACACTTAGGTAGCACAGAACAATGAAGATCAGTGGAGACATAGAACAAAACACCACCCCCATTATGATTTCTATCTAATCGTACTAGGAGGTAACCTGGTATGGATAATTCAACATCTGTTATTTCAGAGTTTAACCATGATTCTGTGACACAAATGACAGAAGGGGAATACGCTTTAGCTAATAACTGTAATTCACAAAACTTAGGAAATAAACTTCTTGCATTGAAATATAAAATATTTAGACTACCATTTGGTGAAGAGCCTGAGCTCCTCAGGGTACTCCCTCTGGCAAGTCAATCTTGGGAGGGAACGGGATTGGACGTATTGTTATCATTTGGGGGCGAGATGTCATCTTCGGAGCCTATGGCATTTGAAATGGAATCTGAGACAACTTGCTCTTGGCCATGTGATTGAGAGAGATCCGGGGTAGAGTTACTTGGAACGTCAGGCTGATCCCCCTGTGTTAAACCTTCGTTAAAACAAAATACCGGCTCAAGAGACCAGTTAGTCTGCATCTTCACAGCTGACCACTTCTCGTCCAGCTTTTCGAGGAGTTCTTCTCTCCCATTCAGGATAAACCACCATTTGGATACACGTGTAGAGTTCCCCCGGCCTGATCTGACTGTCTTGTATTTGCGTTTCACAGATACCTCATCTTGCTTGGTAATGCCTTTGATAGCATTCTTAACTGCACTGACAGATGTTGTTGGCCAGGTGCCCCATATCTTCCTTTTACCCTCAATCTTAATCTTGACACTGCTGCTTGAGCTAGCTTGATGATTGCCATTCGCTTCAGGCGGCCTCTTCGAATTGCGGGCTTTAGATCGATTTCCACGCCGCACTACATTGGACCACGAGCGCCCGTTGGTTCGCGAGCTATCTTCCACATTCGAATTCGTTGTTTGCACAGACTCGTTTGCCGCTTTCCGAGATTCAATTGTTGCGCGAAGCTCAACTACTTCTGCAGTGAGACTAGCAATGGTACCTCTCATTTCCTCAATAATGGCTGCTTGCTTTAGCTGGGTGCAAAGGCAGCAGTAGTAGGGAGAGGGAGATGTTTCAAGGAGCTTGTAGTGGGCAGTTGATACGCCAGCACAGTAGCGATGAATCCATTTATTTCCGCAGGTTTCGCCTTCGCACATAAGCGCTTCATCCTTACCCTCGACGATGGGTTTACAGCAGAGCACGCAAGTCTCGTTCTTATTCTCGTTCTTATTCCGTTCTTATTTAGGAAGTGTTGCATAAGTTGTGCCCGCCCGCCCGCATGGTATGTTGGGAAACTACCTGATGAGAAACTAATAATCAAGGAATTGGGGCCTAATACAGGCCAGCGAACAGGAGTTTCGAGAGATCGCTGTACCGTGTCTGCTATTCAAAGGTACATTATTTTTATATCACTGTGTAGAGAACCATAAGACCAGTCTGTAGGTCTTTGAAGTAGAGTCTAGAACCGTTCCTACTTCGAGTTACGCCCGGAGGCGAAAAACATGGCCGATAGCTAGTTGAGGTTTTACGCTACAAGGTTTTTTTTTTATGAAGGATAGATACTGCACTCAGTTCAGCCAATCAGATCACTGTATTTGTTATAAGTAGGATCTAAATAATAGTTAGACACTGTTTAGGAGGTTTCTATATGATTTAGAAGACAGAAGGGCTCTGTGTAGAATCCCGAGCAAAGCGAGGGTTCTACTGTGACTGAGCCCTGAGGTCTTCTAAATCACATAGAAACCAGTGTCTAACTACTTTAGATCCTAGCAACAATGCCCAAAAGCTTTGTATATAAACAATTGCCTAGTAACAAACTAGCCACAGGCAACTTGTGACAAAATATACCAGGTTTTTTATGGGGCTTAGCTATATACAAGGTATTTTGTGAAGGATAGATACTACAGTCTAACAGGTATATGAATTCGGTGGACTGGAATGGTAGAATGGAACGGTGGAGTGGAGTACTGGACTGGATTACTGGAGTGCCACGCCCACAAATACACGTACAATTGGTCATGGCTAGATCGAGACCATAGATAAGACTGTGTATGGTTAGACTAATCCGACACTAAAAGGCTGCCATTAAATCTCCCATCGGCAATCATCTAGCTAGCCAATGCACTTGTACATGCTATAGGCTAGCTTCCCCTTAGTATGCTCAGAGAGTGGCAGGACTCGGAGGCACAGTACTGTATAACACAACTCTGTATACAGTGGAGCTCGAGGTGGTCTGGAGTACTACAAGCCCCAGAGCCTGAAAGAGGCTCATTAGACTCATCCATATGGTAGACTACCTCAGGGAACTCATAAACTTGAGCATGAACCAGGAATGATGCTTGCTACCCGACCCGTTGTCACAGACTGCTGCCAGAAGCATAATCTGATCATGATCTAAACATAGATTAGATGAAGGTCTGTTACTATTGTTTGGTGTCAAATTTGTATTAGAGAAAGTAGTATTTCTCGGTCAGACCTATAGTCCAGTCCGCTCAGCCACCCAGGCTTCATCATACAACTTAGTCAGCAAGTGAGTCTCTGATGGCAGCCTCATTCTGACATCATGACTAGCTTGGTAGACCAAGTGATATTTTTAACTCATTGATCCCCTGCCAGCCTTTTAGCGCTTAGAAATCAAATTTGTAGCCATGGAAGTTGGACCAAATTGTGCATTTGTGGGCGTGGCACTCCAGTAATCCAGTCCAGTACTCCACTCCAGTAGTCCACTCCACCGTTCCATTCCACCATTCCAGTCCACCGAATTCATATTCCCCAGTCTAACCAATCAGATCACTGTAGCTATTTGTTAACTATAACTTGACACACCTCATGCACGCTTCCATCTATGCTGACAAATAAAGTTTGGAAACACTTCTATTGTAGTTTAGTTTTTGTTTGTGACTCATCATCGTACCCCCACTCATGATCAGCAAGGTGGGGGTTGGGGAAGGGGGAACTAGTTAAATTCTAAGTGCCAGTTGTTTTCCATGGCCACATGCATAAGACATGGGCTACATTCAGCATCACTGACAACTCAAAAATGTGATAGGCAGTTCACATAGCTTTCCCTAAACTTCTAAAATTTGGACGGCCTTTCCACCCCACTCGATCTCAAACAATCATCAATGGACTTCAGTATCCTCAAGAGCTTCGGTGCTGAAGGGATTTTGGTAGCCGCCTCGGCCTTTTTCTTGAGCGCATTTTGAAACTCAAGTCGCTTGTACACTGACTATGGGGTTGTGATCACGTGCGATCGAGATTTACTCCTGAGTGCCATGATCCCTGGGTCTGCGGCCAATAGTGTAATAGAATGAAGATGGTCTAATATTAAGAAAGTAATTTAGAACAGCTGGCATGCATATTATAAGAGCTTAGAGGAGACATAATTAGGCAAAGAAAGGGATCAAAATTCTTCACCCTACCTTGCTATGACGCTTACTCTAAATGACTGAATAGATGTTTATTACACTGTATTATCATTATCCAATTAATTCTGGAGTGTCTATTTACTTTGAAAGAATAATAATATTACCATAGTGTCGCCCATAGGTGATTATTGAGGTTAAAAGGGAATAATTATTACTATAGGCCACACATGCATGTGAGTGGAGAGCTAGGTGTCTTGCACTCAAACTGGCTGACTGGCTGGAATAGAGAACATGGTGAGAGATGTCTGACCAAAGGGTTTACATAGGGAAGTCCAGTTTCAGTGTGAATAGCAAAGTGAAACCCCATTTCAAAGACTGGCCTCATACCTCATCATTAGATTGATTCCCCTTTTCCAGGATAGTGGGGGCTCTGTTGTGTGAAGAGATTGCAAATTATGCACTCAGTAACAATTTACTTTTTCGTGGATATTAGGTAATTATGAGGTAATCTATGAGGTAATTATGAGAAAATTCAGGGCCTCGATGGAGCCCTTCTGGGACTTGAAATTTAGTGAAATATGTAGAGTATCTTGCACGTGTATCCAGCGAATACCTTACAAGCAGCATGTTGCCAAACTTCACGCATTCTCTAGGCTGACGTAATCCCGTGGATATATATAGATAGCCCTGCGCTATATATAGCACGCACCATGAGCAGCGTGCCGCCGGACCAATTTAGCTGTAGAGTAGATGTTGCAGTTATGAGTCACTTAAACAGTGATAGATCACATATAGGTAATTAGGGAGCTATTATTGTGGTTGCATTTTTTAAGGACTTCCCAACGTGTCTATTGCATGGGTTGCGAACGATGTCGCATGTAGAAAAAATCATGATTTTTTAAAAATTATTTTGTCAGCCATATTACTGAATGTATTATGGGTCGCCTGATGGTATTATGAGTCACCACCTTAACTGGCATGTAAATCAGCAGTCACAAGGTTCTTTCAAGTGATGGTATGTCCATGGCAGCCATCTAGATGTGAGGCATGGTGTGAACACAAACTAATGGCACTTAGATGGGCTAAGAATGATACATTTTGCTTAGGTAGGACAGCAAAAACGGAAATTCCTTCTTTTTGTAAATTCAACACAAAGCATGTGTAAACTCACATGAAAATACATCAAGCAGTGGAGACAATTTATCAGAATATAGATCTTGTAAGGTACAGTTTAGTGACCCAACAATTGGATGCTTCCATATTTGTTAGTATGGATGACCCATAATACATGCTGACTCATAATAGAAGCATCCACTCTACTGCACTGTTGAGTTCTTCTTAGCTTTGAAATTTTTCACTATCGAGGTCCAGAGATATTCTCGGATTCCCGATGATCCGAGGCTAGTCTGCGACTGAGGCACCGGCATCGTACTGAGTGAACCCACTATATCGACGACCTTTACCACATACACCATTTCAACTATGCAGCTACTGAGTGCATGGTCAAGTTTTCATTCAAATTCAAGTTTATTTATTGGTGTACCACAGTCTGGGATAATTGATGGCTATGATGGATCCTGCCATGATCCCTGGGACTGAGGCCAAAAATGTAATAGAATGAAGATGGTCTAATATTAAGGAAATAATTTAGAACAGCTGCCATGTAATAGAGCTTAGTGGAGACATAATTAGGCCAAGAAAGGGATAAAAATTCTTCACCCTACCTCGCTATGACGCTTCGATCAGATTTTGGTTACTTTTAAATGACTGAATAGATGTTTATTACACTGCATTATCCTTATCCAATTAGAGATATCCATTAATTCTGGAGTGTCTAGCCATGTACTTTGAATGAATATTAATATAGTGTCCCAGGTAAGCGCCCATTGGTGCATATACATAACTTGTGATTTTGGCCCACATGGGCACTTACACAGGATATAACTTCCATAATAATGTTTGTATAGAGTCTTCTACATAGATCCCTTGAAATGAGATACATTTGCTTACCCGAGAGTGGGTGCTTGCCCGGGATACTATGGTATTACTGCATTAATTTTGCATACAATCACAAACAGAGGGTATTTCCTTTCGCTATTGGTTGTCGACACATATTATTGTGCATGTCAGGCCAGATCTGCCTACAGATAGCGTTGGGCTAGACACACACCTGCGTCCTAGAGCCAGTGAGACTGTGCATAGAATTGGAAGTGTGATGCCATAAATTTGCTCAAAATGCACGGTGTGTACCTAGCTGTGTAAACACTGGATTTTGAGGAGCATAGAAGAACTCACAAAATAAAATTCTTAGCTCAGTTTAGAAACAAAGCACAGTAGTAGTACAACCCCTCTGTAAGGACAGCCATGAAATGAAGAGTCTGGGCAAATCTCTTAACTTACTACATATACTACATATTACTCAGCTGTAAAATAAGGCTAGTTAGCTACCCCTGAACATGAATTTAGCTGTCCCTAATGAGTCAGGAATAGAGGAGTTCTACTGTAGTAGTAGTAGTACTATCATTATCGGCAAAATTGTCCACTTTCAATACTTACTAGGAGTACACATGGTGCAAATAGTGCCTGCGCAAGCACATGAATGAGTGAGCATGCATGAGCTACTCTTCATAGCTGGCACAGACTCTACAAATACTATTAAAGCTATTATCTGTGAAGGCTACAGTCTGTAATTTTGGACTTGGGTACAGGTGAGACTGCTGCTACTACTACATAAATTTCCAGTATGGGCCCATCAGGGCCGGTATCACTATGATTCTTTAGAAAGATAGACTATTTCAGACAGACTTTGAGGAGGAGCCTGAAGAAAGGGCCTGGGGATGCCCGGACCAGAGAAGACAGAGGCAAGGGGCTAAGTCTTATCTTATTCAATGACTGGACATCCTCAAATTATTCTTTCAAAATTGCTTCAGAGTCTCTCTGGTTTACTTAGCTCTAGCACGACAGTACGTCCTCCAAGTTTCCAAGTCCTCCCGTCTGTCTGTGCCGCGCCACACGCAACGTGGCACGCGTTTCTGAATCCCAAGCGATCTTTACCAGAAATAAGAACGATCTTTACCAAAAATTAATTGCATTCCAAAAGCGTGACGGACATACATACATAGCTACATACATACAACGCTAGCTGCCAATCCCTGGCCCACTGTCCGCGATCCAATGCCTCGCGCTAATGCGCTCGGCAATTACCCTTATTTCAGGAATTTATTTCACACTGAAAGACATTTCTCAGAGTCAAAAATGGTCACAGAAAGGCTGATAATAAAGCTATCTGTAAACAAACTCTCGAGCTATGCTTCGATCGAGCAGTGTCTGATCTCGAATATCAAGCATTTAATGAGTTCAAAGGGCACCAAAACGGGAGTACGCCAGATCGCATGATTTAATTAGTGGGTGTGGCTTCCGGTCTAAAATTTTCGCGCGCTTCGCGTGCAATCTTGCCCCTACCTTTCTAAAATCCTGGCTACGCCCCTGGCTTGGATGTTTTGTACAACCCACCAACAATCATGTACTCTATAGCAGTGGATCTGCTAGTGCAATAGACAAAATCGGAAATGTGATTATGTTAATTAATGAACAAGGAACAGAGGTACGAACTGGATACTATCTTATAGAACATGTATTCCCAGTTAGTCCATAATTTTCTGCCGATTAATGAACAAGAAACAATGGTGCATACTGCATGTCTACATCTTTATCATGCACAAAATTAATATTATATGCAACATCGTTAATAAACAAGGAACTGTTTGGTAATATATACTTATATATTGCCATAGTAGAACGACGATACCGGGAAATATCACGAGTTCATTGCCACGTATTGTTACGAGTGCGAAGCACGAGTAACAATGCAAAAGGCAATGAACGAGTGGTATTTCCAAGGTATCGTCGTTCTACTATGGCAATAAGGTATTTATCGTATATTTAAGAAGGCTATTTCTGTACTGGAGCTTTAGTAGCTCGAGCGGCAAAGCTAAGAAGGGACTGCTTTAAGTTTTGGCAATGGCCGCCGTCATTTCAGGCACCGAAGACTAAGGCGTATAGCTAAGTAAGGTAAGGGCAGCGGCACCGTGGCTCATTTATCTAACTCGGGCAACAAAAATGACTGATAGCAGCAACTCACTTTCTTCTCTGGTGCTCAACGTTCAACCGTTTCAACACTGTATATATGGCGATCATGTGACGAACACGACTGATACGGATTTTGCACGTGACGAACACGACTGATATGGGAAATTATCATACGTGTTTCCACCCACGCGTTTCCCATATGTTTGTATTACGGGTCAAAGTTCAATATACGATAATGTATAATATTATTAATATTGGTTGCATACTCCATACGTAGATTATAGAACTACGTATGCACGTGAATTAATAATTGTGCATGAAATAGCAACCGGATTGGACAAAAACCCAAATCATCATTTATTTTAGCGTAACTATGGTTCTTGAACGTGACAAACAAACCCGCAGCAGCTAGAGCACCAAGTCAACAAAGCTCCCACTAATTGCAAAGGGAAAACTAAATCCTTTGAGTTCATTATTAAGCAAGCTAGCTCAAATGTGCAGATGTAAGCAGATAGGTCTTTAGCATCGATCAGCACAAACACCGTGTTCTGGCCTACTGTGTTTAGCCATGCCATACCATTATTCATGCCCAGGAGGGCAGCTGGTGGGATGCACAACAAGCAGTTGAGATCTTTGTGTGGAATAAATAACGTTATTCACAAGCGGGTATCGTCAATGAATACTTAATACAAGCAGGAAGGTCATCGTAGCAGGCTTGGAAGGTCGCTGTTAAACAAATAATCTTATTACCCATGCACGCACATGTGTAGCAAGAGGTAAAACTGTTGATTTTGATTGTCATCTGTTATCTGTCTGTCATAAGCATGAAATCACCAAATTTTGAGATCTTCACTAAGGATGCCCTTAAAGTAATCATGTATGACAGCCCCTGAATCAACTTGGTGATGGTATTGGTTTATATGGTAAGAAATGATCTAAATATTACCTGACTCTGGGAAAAAGGGGGGGGGGGGGAATGCCCCCTGTGCTCCCCCCTGGCTATGCCCCTGCACACAACGTTTAGACTTCCCCAGGTATCGGAGAGATGCAGATCTCATGACATAAGCCAACGATAGTCATGGAAGGAAATTGATCCAAGTAATCAATCAATCTTGATGATATCATCCCATTTATGCCTCACCTATAGGGCTAGCTTGTTATATAGCTGGGGCGTTGACCGGACACTACATGCATTACCTAAGAATGTCAAGTATGGGTGGTTGTCAAAGTTTTACTACTACAGTTTACTCCAAACTGGTAATGGATGTGAGGGTCTACTCACGCCCATATCAAAACTGAACACTCAGTTAAGTAATTTAAGCCTTGTTCTTCCACGAAAATTAATGATAAGTACATGTAACTCCTTAGTGTCAATATCGATGTCTCTAGAGTGCAATAATTTTAACTATTGTGATTGCAAACATTATTAGACTATATTGTGGCTTAATTTTTCGATTATCTTTCTATAGTAGTCATGCAGGCAATGAAACTTTCTAGATTATAATTAGAGTCCTGGTTTATGCAACTGGTGTACTTTAGTACGTACCTGTTAGCTGCAACAAAATGCTGTTGTTATTGTAGGAATGAACTACATATTATAATAATGAATGCACAGGAGTGCAAAACCCTCACCGCTACACGCACGCATGACTCATGCACATGTAGATCTATAGTAGCTAGCATATCTCACTAAAGGAGTGGGTGTGGTCAATAAACCACAGGCATACTGAAGAGAAAATGCACGATTTGTAGCACTAGTAAGCTTTTTTGAGCAATTTGAAGCACATATAAACCAGTTTTTCACCTATATCTACTGATTGATTGTGCTTAGAACTCGCATAGATGCCTAGAACACGAGATCTGGCGATTCTCGTGCCAACAACGACGACAACGACAACGACAAAGACAGACAGACAAACCGATTGCTTTACCCCTTGCGCATGCGCGTGGGGTAATTACATGTATGCACTTGAGAGCCACTGCCTGTTTACACTGTCACTGCTTTGACAACTGACCAGCAAGGCACAGAATGGCAACCACAGCTGCACACTATTATACCACTGGGCAGGACTTAATGTGACCACTCTTCCTTGATGCCTGGTAATCCTCAGATGCGTACTTTCTCCCAGACGACTCTTACCATACGGACGGACGGACGGACAAAAATCACCAAACGATTGCAGTAACCCTCCGCCTACGCTTTGCGGCGAGGGTTAACAAGAATCCGTACAAACATATACCCTGTGGTGCATTCCTATGTGAAGCAGTATGGAGGGAAGCTGAAAAAGTGCTTATTATCAGAGGAAGACATTTCCCTCGTTTGTGTCAACAACGTCTGGAGGCAGCCAACCAACAAAGTGCATTGATAATGAGTATATACATTATTGCTATCTCTTATAGATCTCCTGATTTTCTCATAATTATGTAGTAATGTAATGATCACAATTAACAGGAGATGATGAGTTAGAGATTATTGGACATTCTAGCATAAACTTAATTGTGACTCAATCGAGTCATGATAATTATATCTCTCTGAGTGACTGCCCAACCGCTGCAGCAACCAACAGCAACAGATACCAACTTAGTTTGTGGTTATTTACATCAAAATCTATAATATGGCTCATAATTAAATCTGAAGGGGAACGCTGATCTAGTAATCAACAGGGTGCATGAAAATACGTTCATTATTGCTACTATCGGATTCTAATGGAGCAGCAGCGCGTAATTTTCACTGGACGAAGTGATAAACTTCTCGCCCAAAGAAACACATAAAAACATGGCCTTTATTTGCTGGAAGCAGCTGAAACACGTTTTCATGCCACTTTTACTCATATTTCAGCTGCATTTAAAGATATCATTTCGTCCAGTGTTTTACCCAAATGGATGCTTTCCTAGGACATGTATTGCATATAGTAATAGTATGTTTATGTAGCATGCAGCTACATTGATCCCATGAAATCCTATGCATGGGCGCTTACCCGGGAGTGGACACTTGACCTGGACACTATAGTAGTTTGGATAGTTTATACTTTCGGTTTGTATAGTTATGTGTATGTATCTTAATTAAGTATACCCATAATAACGATAGAGGATAAACTGGCAGAAAATATTATTGCTGTCACCCAGCCAATTTATTTAACTCAAGAGTTACTATAATGGTATTAACAGTTACTTGAATAACAGGATTGAAGGTATTTTCAAATACTTTCAAGTTGAAGTAGCAATGTTTTTAAGTATCTTAGCTATCTTAATATTTAGCTATAGCTATAACAGGACAAACAGGAAACTAAGTCTGGGACTATAATTTTATCAAGCACCATTTAATTTGCATTTAGGCAGCAGCTGTTTCAAGGTCTGCTGACGAGAGAGAATACTGTCATGCCAAATTGACTTGATCTATGTTCCATGAATTTTTTGCAGGGTAGCTGCAACTCTGTCCAACTCAACCTTGCAAATTTCTACAATGCAGTTTGCATAATAAGTAGATAGGATCACATTTCAAGCGAAGAGAGTGTTCACTTTAAATGCTTTCAAGTACGTACGTAGCTAAAAGTATCAGTGGCTAGCTATGACTGCGCAATAGGTTTAAAACAGCATTGTTGTTGAAAGTTATTTCAAAGTGAGAATTTAACACTTTTCATACAGTTTTGGCATAAATTATTGCACACTAATGGGTCGAACAAAAAATTAATGGTAATGTCTGTAGCACTGAAATACTAACATCCACTAACATCTGTGTCTTAAGTGTTTGTTAGATCTGTGATCAAAGAAATCTTTCATCTTCTGAATCTCTCAAATAGCAGGTTGTGACTATAGCTACCTCCTTACACCGATGTAGCTTCCAGATCAGGACCAGATCTAGATTTTCAGGCACTTGGGCACTTGCCATAATTAGATCATGCAGGGTTGCCAGTCACACTTTTCCACTTGGTACTGATAATAATGGTTGCCAGAGAAATAGTATCATGACAGCTGTAACATAAATAGCAAGATGTTGATACTACAATGTTGAAGGGACTGCATGGTGGTTGTGGGTTGTTGTTGCTCAGTGGTTAGAGCACTGGTGGCTCAAGCCAGCAACCTCGGTTCAATTCCCGGCGGCTTCCTGGTTCTTTTCCACATTCCCTTTTCAGCCTGTGTATGTAGTATCAATATCTTAGTAACTAGTGATTGCACTGTTACGATAGATCAGGCTTATTTATTATGAACATCTGGTTATAATGATACTTTTCTGAATCTATTATTCAACATCAACTGTTTATCAATTTCTATCCACACAGTTAGTTTACAGGTTTATAATGATACCTCAGAAAGTGGAACAAATATTACTTTCAGATGACCTCACGGATATGAAATTGATGATAGAACTACCACCAGTAGACTCAGAAAGATCTCAGGAGATCATAATATTATTATTTAACTGCTCGAGACAAGATCATAAAAATTTAATGATAGAAAATGTTCAGTGTGGCACTGTTCAAGTATCAATGATGCTGCTAATTTAATGGTGCCATTTTGGACACTCAGTGTGCATTGCTCGAGTCAGATATTGCATGTAAACCAGGTAGCTATTTATATTGTCATAAACATAATTATTGTTATCGAAATTTCCAAATTTAATTATTATACAATAAACTCTGCAGATTTAAAGTCGAATGCTACCAGTCTTACTTTGAGCATTGTTTTACCATTGCTGTTTCTTCTTATTCTGGTTAGCATAATTGCTTTAGCCGTCTACATTGCTGGCTGGAAGATTCATCATAGAAAAATCTCCATTAATAATAATTATAATCATGTTGATAAGAATAATTATGGACTAACTCCTCTTCGGAATGCAATAACTAGTTAACCTTGATCATCATCATTACAAAGATAAAAATGTAAATTAAGCTTATTATTATTAATTTTGTATTCAATTGTGCTGTAGCTAATGTTTTATTGATACCATACCATTAATAATGTTCACCGAATAATTCAATTATACAATAATAATAAGTAGTAATATTATTATGACTTAGCATGATACAAAATTGATGTTGTAGCATCACACTATAGTCACCATTCGAAGCATGTGCTATCCTATTTAAAATCATTAATGACATCACAATAATAATAATAATAATAATTATTATAATGACATTGTTATATTATTATTTATCAACTCTGGAGGGTGGCATTCCTTTGGTTTTAGTATTTGATCAGCTCTGGATAACTCGTCCTGTGCAATATTATAGTCAGTATGGCAAATAATATAATGCCTAAGAATACTGTGATACCAACAGTTAAGCCCAGTCCAAACGTCCCAGCTTTGATCGTGTCTTTGTCCTTCATGATCACACCCAACATTAGTATGAATATGAATCCAACATAGAGAAGAACTTGTGCTGCAGTAGCAGCTGTCAGCATCGCCCCATCCACTATAACCAATCTTAGTATAATGTTCATTACGATGTTGATTCCTGTGAAGATGATTATGTATCCATAGTACTTCTGAAGATTTAAGGTTTCATTGGTATTCATAGCTCCACTGTCGATTTGGTTTGCAGTACTACCATGCAAGTCACCAGCATGTACATGCGCATAATTGGTTAATAAGGCACGATTCAGCTCAGAGATGACGCTGTGATAGTAGCCTCGTGGTGACTTGTTCTCGATAATACTGATAAAAGTAGCATAGTTCATTGCATTTTGTCCAACTCTGTTTTGCAGGACTCTCAGCAGATTTGAGGCCCTCTGATGTGTGGAAATCAACTGGTTGGTAAAATCTTCGAAGTTATCAACAGTTATTATGCCACAGCTGAGTAGCTGTAGGCTGAGGTCGTCAATGTCGTATTGAATAGCATTCTTTAACTTCGGCCCAACAACCTGTAGAGCCTTATACTCTGGCGAGTTGAGACCAGAAGAACGATTTCTGACGGTACTCATACCTCGTCCGACTCTCCGATAATATTATTATGAGCAGTAGCTAGCCGTAGTACTTGCGTGCTGCTGAACGATCGTTCTAGGAGAGTAGAGCCGTTTAAAAAAATGGTAAGTACGTATGATGTGAGTTAACTTTGAAAGGAGACGAGGTTCTGCTCTGCCCATGGTGGGGATGGTCTGTTTTAAACAAGCATGCCGAGCCCCTACAAGTGCGCTCCTGTAAAATTCCGCGGTAGGAACGCCCACTTCGTGTGTATACCGGTCATACAAGTGGTTCCCCTAAAGAGGAAGTGGGTATTTTCTTAGATTAGTGGCCCTAGCCTGATTTCACTCAGTATAATAGGGTTGGTATAAGGTTACTTTTTAAACAATATGACCCCTAACTTTATGGGTCTTTTTTATGTGACGGTGACCCCTAATATTATGGGACTATCTTATGTGCTTTCTTATATGGGTCTTTCTTATGTACAGAGAACCCTAACATTATGGATCTTTCTTATGTAGAGTGACCCCTTTTTAATATGGGACTATCTTATGTGCAATTACTAAAATAAATTACAGAAACCTCCCCATGCCCCACCCATCTCACATAAGAGTGACCCATAATAAATCGTAAAATTAAATAATATTATTATGGGGCATTCTTATGTGCCATGGTTTAATGACAGGAGCCATACCCTTTAGGCTCCACCTACTTCACATAAGAAGGACTCATATTAATATTATGCTTTTATATGGGACATTCTTATGTATCACTTAGAATGATGGGACGCAATTCACCGTCAAACATTCTAATGTATCACTTACCACTCTACATAAAAGAGACCCATACTGATGGATGCTCTACAGTGGAAAATTTATATGTTTCTCCTTCAAATAATATAATATTATAATTGATAATAATGTTATTAATGTTACTTGGCCATCAATTAATTAAATATAAGTTTAATATGAGTTGTACTACAGAAGATATTAAATTTTTACTTCACTGGAACTTTACCGTGCATGCTCGCGATGAATCTGTGCGTGCGCATAATGTAAAATGTCGTTCTAAAAGTCAGCCTTCCCTCCTTTTTGCAGGGTGCTTGGCGCTAAATTTCACGTGTTCGTCTAGGCTCGAGCCGTTACCGGGTCTATTAGTTAATTGCCGACTCAGTGAGTGTGACAATGGACAACCAGATGTGCTACCTTTGTGACCTAACTGCTTGTGTCAACTGTTTGGACTGTGGTATAGCGGAAGAGACCAAGTTTGTGTCGACTGTGATGGGTTCTTCAATAGGTGACAAGATTGTCAAGCACACAGAATTGAAGAGAGCGCTCGAGCCACTGACACAGCAAGCAGCATCTAATGGGTAAATTCAGAGCAGATTTGCTTTTTTCATACTTAGCTAGTTAGCTATATTATTATACTAGCTAGATCTATAGCTGTGTATATAGCATACAACCATGATTGTCATAATAATAATATATGTAAGCATTCCCTATAGCGTTGATATTCCTTTTTCTGTAATTATTCCCTATAGCATTGATACATCCTTTTTCTGTACTCACATTTATGATTAATTTAATTTCATTCTATTAAGTCTCACATGCTTCCCTTGGCTTGGTTACCCAATTCAGCTTAGGTCATCTCACCTCTTTTGAGTTATTTCATCTGTACTATTAAAGGGCTAACTAAGGAATTTAATTTGTGCTGCATCAAGTATAAAAGTGTATATGCTGTAAGTTGTAGTTGTTGTTGAATGATCAGTATTGATTGTTGAGAACTTATCACGAGCTGTAAGCGGGCGCTACTATACATTACTGTTTGACGGTTCGGCAACTAGTACTACAGAAATGATCTATTCTAATAGAATACTCACTATCACAGGAAGATATTCAGACATTGTTGTACGGACTGGCCAGTAAGAACTATGGCATCACCTCACCTTACCCATTTCAGCTGGAGGCTGCGGAAAAAGCTATCCGATCGTGTAATACCATAATATCAGCTACATACTAACAGTAGCTGTAGCTATCTAGCTATATATCCATAATATGCATGCAGCAGTTATCTCAGTTTGATCTGAAAGAGAAACATATAAATTTTCCACTGTAGAGCATCCATCAGTATGGGTCTCTTTTACGTAGAGTGGGTGGAGCTTTGACGGTGAATTGTGTCCAATCATTCTAAGTGATACATAAGAATGTCCCATATTATAAAAGTATAATTTATTAATAATTTGAGTCCCTCTTATGTGAAGTAGGTGTGGCCTAAAGGGTATGGCTCCTATCATTAAACCATGACACATAAAAATGTCCCATATTTAATTATACAATTTATTATGGGTCATTCTTATGTGAAATGGGTGGGGCATGGGGAGAATTCTGTAATTTATTTTAGTAATTGCACATAAGATAGTCCCATAGTAAAAAGGGGACACTCTACATAAAAAAGATCCATAATGTTAGGGTTCTCTGTACATAAGAAAGACCCATATAAGAAAGCACATAAGATAGTCCCATAATATTAGGGGTCACCGTCACATAAAAAAGACCCATAAAGTTAGGGGTCATATTGTTTAAAAAGTAACCTTATACCAACCCAGTATAATATAATTATATTATATTATATACTGGCTACTGAATTTACACACTGAATATTTCGGAAACGGAAAGCTGAAACGGAAAGCAGAAGCGGAAAGCGGAAACGGAAAAGCTGAAAATGGTAGTGGTCGTCAGAAATATAAACGGTATTGAGGATGTATTGAGCTAGTATCTTTGATATCTGGCTATGTATAATGAAGGTAGATGTATTAATCGTTCCCTGCAGCTAGTGTGAAGACCTTGTAAAACATCCAAGTGTCATTTAATTAATAATGTATTGTAGTGATCATCGTTGTCTGAGGGCCAAAAATAGCCATTTGTCAATCTTTCTTTCTTTCTTTCTTTCTTTGTCATTTCCAGGGCTAACTCAAGACTTTCTGGACCTCTCACCTTGGTTCTCATATAAATCCACTCAATTTTGTAGCGCGCAGTGCAGTGGCACGCTAGTTTTGCGTTATCTCTCCAGTCACGTAATGGTGGGCGAGTACGGCACATTAAAGGTAGGGCGGTGTGTCTGATACGCCATTTTTGTCATATAATGCGCATGCTCATAATGTGTTGCCATGGTGAAGTCATGTGACTGTAGTCAGCGGCGCGCGCCACCGCCGCTAGCGCTAGCGCTATAGCATGCATGCACTAGTCACTAGTACTAGCAAGCCAGCTAGCTAGCGCCTCGAACCAAGCTAGCTTAGCCTAGCCATAGCTAAGCGCCAGACTCTCCAGCGCGAGCTAGGCCAGTGCGAGCGCGAGCGCGATAAAGCGAACCTAGCTAGAGGCTAGCGCGTGCAGCGCTAGTACTGCGCTGGGATATGGAGACTCGGAGGCCTCAGCGTACGGGCGCGGCACGGCCCTCAGCAGTCGGTATAATAGCCAGCTCAGTAGTGAAAAGATAGTCGATAAAATTAATAATAGCTATACTACTACTAGAGTCTCATCGCTACTTAAAATAATTGGCCGCCTGAAAACAGCTTTATCGCCTATGCGAGTTAACGAGGGGAGCGGCTATTAATACTTTTACGCGCACGCGCGAACTTCGGCACCTCCCATCTGTACTTACTATAATATAATAGTTGCACTCATGCAATAAAAAAGAACAGAAACAAGTATAAAAAACAATTGAATAAAATTGAAGGATGAAGTAGGGATGGCAATGCCAAAAAGTACACAAACAAGATTTTTTGGGATAAGAGATAATCACAACCACTATACATCCCTACATTTGCTTTTTGACTAGCATGGGGATCATAAATAATCAATAAAAATATAAAATTACTGATATAGGGAGAACATTAATTTCTCCCACATACAAGTCGAGAACACTCCAAGGATAGCATACCGTGCATGAATAAGTCGACATCAATAGGTCTGTACTACGTTATAATCAAGAAAGCAAGCGTAGGGATGTATAGTGGTTGTGATTATCTCTTATCCCTAAAAATCTTGTTTGTGTACTTTTTGGCATTGCCATCCCTACTTCATCCTTCAATTTTATTCAATTGTTTTTTATACTTGTAATATAATATTATTATGATCAGGGTCGCTGAGTCTAGTAAGTGCTCCACTGATGTCCTGTTATGAGTCTAGAGTACAGACTTTTGTGAGCCCTCGGGCTTATCAACAGTTACTGTACCAAGCCTGAAATGGTTAGATTAGTAGCTATTGGCTACAGTGTGATTCTTTACTTGCATGGTAGACTTTTGCTGCTTTTATATCCCGTTACTACATTGTTGCTATGTGCATTAAAATCCATATCACGCGCACTCGGGATGCATGGCATTTATTGCAACCCTCAACCCTCAACCCTCAACCCTCAACCCTCGGGCACAAGGCCCTCGGGCTTCGGTGCAATAAATGCCATACATCCCTCACTCCCGTGATATAACTATTACATATAGCACGGTATATAATAAATAACAGATTATGAGCCACCTTTGACCTTGCCACTGAGTAATGGTATTAATAATTTAGTTTGTTACTCTGGACTTCCTTCACCAACTCGAAATTCTACTGCCTGGTCTAGCATTCAGCATCTTGTATTCTGGCCCAGAGTTCGGATGTGATACTGGAGTCTTTGTAGTAACTATTCACTCATAGGAGTAGGTGTGCTGTTGCTAGGAGCAAACAGTGAACTAGACCTCTATCTCTCGTAACTATTAGTATAACCTAATCCTCAAGCTTAAGTCAAGCCAGGAATCTCGTATCCAGCTGTCAGGCTAAGCTGAAAGATACTATTTAACAGATCGCGCATGCGCAAAAGGTGCTATTGCAATGTTGACGACCATTTCCCAATTTCAGCTTTTCCGTTTCCGTTTCCACTTGCCCCTAAATTTCTAAATAAATTATCGGTGTTTGACAACAGACACACACAAAATTACTCTGGCATGAGGAAAGGAAATTAAATGTACTACCATTGAGGCAGATACACGCAGTGTGTTAATGAATCTATGCATTTTATTTACAGATGCAGCAGCTGCTGTGAACCCTTGCCAATGTGCTTTACAAAACGTTAATGGTATGCATCATACAAAATTGTGATCATCATATTCTAGCCAATATTATAATTATTTTTATGCTTAGTACACAAAAGAGAGATTCTCCTCAAGTTCATTAACTACTTGTATAGCGGAAATTTTAAAGGGAGAAAATCTTCACAATTTTACAGCCACCCGCAAAAGTTTTATTTACAAAATTTTAGGTATGCCTCACCCATTAATACAATCAGTTTAATATTCCATGAAAGATTTATCTTGATCCGCAAAATAATATACTGATCTGCAAAAGTCTTCCCCTCTTTGAAAGTTTCCACTATAATTATGGTACATCATTGGCGGCAGTGATTACACTGTTACGATAGATCGGGCTTGTACCCAGTATATCACATCAGAAACATTATAAGGTGCTTTATGTTGACAAAGGGGCATCACCATAATAAATTATTAGCTATTAGCTAGTTTCTTCAATTGACTATAGCTTCCCCATGGGCACTTTGGGAATAATATCCATCAATATTAATAATATTATTATAGCTACCTGACTGCCCACTAGCTACATAATAATTAGTATGCCCCAAACATTTTCTTATCATAGAATTCTGCTTGGCATGGTGGTCGAGTGGTCGGTCTGTTTCAGATGTTTACGATTCTATAGGGCCTGGAGGTTAATTTGCCTGCTTCCCTGTAAGCATAAAATATAATAATTATATGAGTACATAAAAGGGCCAGGGCAAACCCTGTAACTGGTAGGATGGATACTCATGTTATACACTATGCACATTGTCAATAGCTATTTGGGATGGCCTTTTACACTAGTTGACAGGTTGTGCAAGAGTATCTATTCTATATAATTATTATAATTATCACACCATGCACAAAACTGGGTGGAAAATTAGGATCGGTGCTAGCTAAAAAGTGGTGCATGCTTTATTTGTTAGCTCATGCACACATTTCTTGACATCCTCAGGATATTAAGCACTCTCACAATTTTCCAAACATCCCAGATTTGCACCCATTGGATCTCCATAATAATGTGTATAATAACATTATAACTGCTGTCAACTGCTTCCCTCTCGCTTTGGGGAATTAATGATCCATTGGTATGTTCTTCCTCTACCTTGCTGTTCAAACCTCCATTCTATACAGGGTTTCATCTAGCGACAAAAATTTGGGGTGGAAGCGCAATAAATGAGTGGGCGTATTTAGCATACCAAGTTCCTTGGGACATATTTTTAGGAGAATCCTCCAGATTGTTCGTGCAAATTTTGATCAAAAAACAAAATTAATGCAAGTGGTTTGATTTGGTGATTTGTTGTGATGAAACCCTGCTATAAGACGCCATTTTGAACTTCCAGTGGGCCTGGACTTATCATGTTCAGATCAGAAGAGCTATAATTATAGAGCTTGCTATGCAGCTGAGTACCACCATCTATGGCCGAAAATTTAATGTTAGCTATTCTATCAGAAATTGTCGGGTTTGAATTAGTTCCCGATGATAATATTATTACCATCAATCCTACGTACCTTCAGCTGTGATTTATTTAGGGCCCAGCTGCAGTAGCCGTACGTGTCAGTAGGTAAGAGTCTGACTAGATATTCTGAGATTTATTCTCGCTTCACTTCTCTCTCTCCTGTCTAACAACACCAGAGCTATAGACAAATTACGTACCATGCTTATGGCAATTAATCCTAATCATCATAATACATACTATTTATAGCTATATATGTATTCAGGATTAATATTGATTTTGAAATGACCACAATAATTCTGAATCATCATAATTATAATAATATTGTATGTGGATGTTATAGGGGAATTGACTATTATTACAGGAGCGGTACAAACGGGACTCCACATAATTTTATATTATTATAATAATGCCTACAGGAGCAGCTCTGAAATCTTTACGTATACATTCACTGTATTAATTGCTATACTGCCATGGTTATGGCAAATATAATGCCTAACAGTACTGTGATACCAACAGTTAAGCCCAGTCCAAACGCCCCAGCTTCGATCGTGTCTTTGTCCTTCATGATCACACCCAACATTAGACTAAGTATGAATATGAAGCCAACATAGAGAAGAACCTGTGCTGCAGTAGCAGCTGTCACCATCGCCCCATCCACTATAACCAATCTTAGTATAATGTTCATTACGATGTTGATTCCTGTGAAGATGATTACGTATCCATAATACTTTCGGAGATTTATGGTTTCACTGGTGTTCGTAGCTCCGCTGCCGATTTGGTTTGCAGTACTACCATGCAAGTCACCAGCATGTGTGTGCGCATTGGTTAAGGCACGATTCAGCTCAGAGATGACGCTGTGATAGTAGCCTCGTGGTGATTTGTTCTCGAGAATACTGACAAACGTAGCATAGTTCATTGGATTTTGGCCAACTCTACTTTGGAGGACTCTCAACAGATTTGAGGCCCTCTGGTGTGTGGAAATCATTTGGTTGGTGAAATCTTCGTAGTTGTCGACAGTTATCATCTCACAGCTGAGTAGCTGTAGGCTGAGGTCGTCAATGTCGTATTGAATGGCACTCTTCAACTGAGGTCCAACAACCTGTAGGGCCTTATACTCTGGCGAGTGGACACCTGAGGAACGATTTCTGACGCTACTCATACCTCGATCGTCTCTCACGAGCAGTACTTGCGTGCCGCTGGATCGTCCTAGGAGACGGTAGAGCCTATTGTGGTAAGTGGGAGTAATCCTCAAGTTCACTGTGGTGACCACGCCTCACTCGTTTCAGTACAGAATTCCCGCCAGTTCCTCCCACGCGGTACGCCTACTCGCCTAGCATTGAAATACGGCGGCTAAAGATGTCTGCTACTAACCCCTCCGATGTGGATAACAGTGTCCCCAGTAAGTATTACTTAATACTTAATGATAGCTTATAATCATGTAGACGCCGGATGGGTGGGCCGAGACTATGAGTCATGAGGAACCCGGCGAATTATTAAAGTCACAAAATTATTAGTAAACCCGCCGGCAGAACTTGTAGAATGAGACTAGCTAGCTACAGCATGAAAAATCTAGACAAAAAAAGCGTTTCAAGAATAATAAGTATTAACTAGCTCGTCATTAACAATAGCTATAGGTCTAGAAACTTGAAAAAAAAAAACCCAAATATTTACAGAGGCGGCTGAAGTAGCTCAGTTTGGGCCCAGGGGGGCAAAAGACACCCACAAGCCTGATATTAGCACATACATAGAACGTACAATATTATTATGTCATATCATCAAGAGTATTAATAACCTTCAACTTTGAGGGGGGGGGGGGTGCAGTTGCCCCGCCTGCCCCCCCCCCCCCCCCCCCCCCGATTTAATACAAACAAACGACAAAAAATTTAATGATTTGTGGCCACTGCAGTTACAGTCTAGTCACACCCATGTTAGTGTGATCTGATGAAAATGATAACATATATAGATTCGTGCAGAACTCTCACTGCTGCATGATTACGGATATCATGTAGCTAGTATGACTATGACTATAAGAATGTGACGAGTTCCCTCAATCTCACTATGCACCTCATCTAATATTCATTGTATATCCCCAGTAGCAATAGTTTACTTTCTGTTGTTAATGATAACATCTATAAATTAAAAATATTATTGCTATAATGGTGTAAATATGGTGATCAAAAGAGCCTCACTGTTGTCTGTCCAGCTAGACCCTTAATATTATCCCCTCTCCAGACTACTATAATTTTGACATGTAGTGGAGGGAAAGGGTCTAGCAACTCTTACAGCATTCCTCAGAACTACCCACATAAAAGAGTTTGGCCACCATGGTCAGCAATTGGTGTGTTAGATAAACGTTACAAGGTCAGGTGCATCACCTGCAGTCAGCTTACCATAGCAACGGTGTAGCTAAGCAAACTTGTTACTACTAATTGCGTAATTAACAAGGGGACAGAATCTATCTTTTGGGCTCCCATTGATCAATTACATGATAGCACATTTAATTTAGCAAAAGTTACTGTATAGACCCTTTCCGTTGGCACTAAACCTCAGTATAATGAATAGGAGAGGGGGAATGGGACTAGCTGGCCAGACAAAGCCTCTTAGTCTGATACAAAAATTAGTAAGCATAGTAGAGAATGTATTCAGCGAATAACTTCCTACAATCTGTGTGTTGTTTTCTGTGACAAGTATGGCCAGTCAAACTTCCCTGGCTTACGCTTAGTAAAAATAAAGCCATTGCTTGGGTCTATATAAAACATGTACGTAGTGTGCATATAGCACCGTACCACAACCAATCCTGAAGTTTAGTTATAGTCAACCTTGTCTCTATGATTGGAGCATCGAGACTTTTTGCTATCGATGTCGATAGTCACCTGTGCACGCACTATAATTATTACAATGTGAGCGTATAGCTACCACATGTACCATTATAACATGCTATTAGTTGAAAGCAAGTTTTGTAAAAGAGAAATTCATATTATTAAGTCTTGGGCTAATTAATTTTGATAGTAACTATACTATCACACTGTATAGAAGTATCTGCCAATGTGGGAGTTGAGGATCTATCAAAGTTGCTCCTTGAAGAATTTTTTGATGACTATAAGGAAGATATTGATAAAATTAAAGGTTTTATTTCGTGCACGTCACATCCCAAGCTGAGATTATGATTGTATCAACTCTTAAACCAGGTGCTAAAATTGATGGAGCGTATTTCCTTAGTATCTTGAAAGATGAACTTTCTCTGGAGATTGAAGTCTCTCCAGGATTTAAGTTTCACTTAAATAAGAACAAGCAGAAGGTACAATAATATTATTAATGAATATAAATGTTACGACAATCTTATATTAATGTTAGTTCATTAACTCAGCTGATAGGTATAATTCTGGAACAGAACAACACTTGTAAAAGTTTAGTGACAAAGACACCGATTACACCTGTACCTGTAAGCATAATTTCTTATCCCCAATAATAATAATTATTATTATAGCTTTCCTTATTGTGAAGATCACTAGTTGGTGCACCACAATCGATCATATCGTAGGATCTGAAATTGACTCTGACGGAATGCTTATGCCAGCTTGTGCAAGTCCACGATATGTGTGGCGATCGAGAAAAGTACTTCTAGTGCAATTTCTTGGCGCTATCCCAAAAGATTGGACGTGTGCAGGAAGTTACATAAACTTTGAAAATATTATTAGCTGGGCAAATCAGTGGAGTCACAGGGGTGGTGGAATCATTCCTTCTTTCAAGATGTACACTGATGAGGCAAAGTCGGATATCCGTGTTTACTTTAACAGTGAGTCGTGGTTATACATATTATTATAAAGACAGTCGTTTTCATCATTACTTGTGTATGTGAGTATAGCTACATGCATGATTTGTAGGGCCCGGGTAAGATCTTATAAATGTAATCTGTGCCACTGTAGTGCAGTACTATCACAATATTATTATAATATGCATTCTACAGCAGAACTGGTGCAGCTATAAATAATTGTGCAATATTATGCATAAAAGTATAGGGGTAATACCGTAAAGTCTAGTCAATAGGTACACATAATATTATTATACTTATTAAACACATGCACCTTCCCATTGTGAAGTATTGTCTAATAAGTGTACGCGCCCAATGAATATGACAGTAATATTCACAGTTCGATCAAGAGTTGTCCATGCATGGACAACTCTTGCAGATCTGGATAAGGCGGTCACCACCTTAATGCAGCCACATCCTGTAGGTCCCAAACAACCACAATGTATTAATTTTACTATGGAATGCAGCCTGGATAAGACGGCCACCTGCCTATTGCTATACCAGCCAGTTAGCCAGGTCCCATGGCATTTACACTAGTACAAATTAGCCTGCCTATAGTGGCCACTGTAGGACAGCACCCAGGGAATCCCCACTTGGCTGCCAGGTACAACTTGTGGGTTTGTTAGACCACCTGCTAATCGTGCTTGCAGGCATTCCCAGCACTTTACAGTGCCCTACACTGCTCTATTGCAGCCCAAAGTTACATTTGCAACCACTTAGGTCTGGCTGCATTAGAGGTGGCTGCAATATGCAAACCATAGGGGGTGTGGCTCGTAGGAGAAGTGACAGGTATTTGGCCCAATGGTGACCGCTTAAACAGGTTCCATTGTACATGTATATGCATATACAATCACAATATATGCTGCAGACAAAAAAAGAAATGAGTCCTTAGTAGGCCGTGACGCTGAGAATGTTCGCAGTGATGAACCCACCATGTGGTTGGATCTCAGTCAAGGAGCTGATTCGTATAAAAAGCACTTAGTGATTCACGAATTTGGCCACGCTCTTGGCCTGTATCATGAGCATCAGCGATCAGACTTTTGGATGCATATTGAACCGTACATCGATAATAAGAGTAGAATGAAGGCTGATCTGCACATGTCTGATGATGCATTCAAGGAGAGGTATGATAAACTAAACAAAACAGAGTCAGCTGCTCATACGAAGTATGATCCTAAGAGTGTGATGCATTACTGGTAAGTATGATAGTACTGATTTGGATCAACACAAGACCAGACACTTTATACATAATTATTATAAACCTTACAGGTTCAAAAAGAATTGGCTAACTCATGGATACGCAAGTGAAGACAAAGTGAAACGAGACCTTGAGCAGAAAAGACTGCCAGAGAAGTCAGCTAAAGCTATTCAGGGTGTCCATATGCGTCATGAGTCCCTGGCTGATGAACCTTCTGCCTTAGACATGGAATTATTGAAGAAATTGTATAAAGGTAATGTAAAGCCGGAATTTTTGCTAGATGCTAATTTCGCCAAATCCTGCTATCTCTGTATTAAATAAATAGAATTAACTATAAGAAATAATATTATTATTACTATAGTTACTACAGTAAAGCTTGCCATATTAATCATTAACACAGTTATGAAAAAAATTCACAGATAAGAATTTTCACCAAAAAGCTGTGGTGATCCAGCACATGCATAGGGTGGGAGAATATAGGGCCATATATAAGGGTGTTGTGGTAGCGCCAAATCCTAGCACCCATAGGGTGTTAGTATAATAGGGTGTCAAAATCTGTGCGCCCTAGCTAGGGTATCAAACATAAAATCACTACAAGTACCCCAAAAGGTGTTACAGTAGCACCTTTTTTCTAACAGTGTATCTATAGGTGGCAAAATTGCATTACGAAATGGTACTTTATAATGTTTGCATTATACTTGACTGTAGTATTTGGCAATGCTCATTATACACACATTGCTGACAACTAGATACCAGTATTTCTGCTAGTTTCACAATTCTTGGTCCCCCACCAACTAAGAAGCAAAGACTATCCCCTGTAGCTGATGACTACGAATACTGTGATCAAGTCGGTATGTGTAAAGAAGTTTAGTATAGGTATTGTATTTACGATAGCCATTATCTCCAGATAATAATATCAATCACCTTGAGGTCAAAAACCACTTTCTGAGCCTTATAAAGTGGAAAGAGAGTGAAAATGAAAAAGTTCAGGAACTTCGGATTTATGATTCTGCTAAAGCCAAGTGGGACCGGATTGGAAGGTGCCTTGGATTTGATGAAGGACACATTGAGAGTATCGGTGATGATGGGCGTAACAACTACTCCCGAGTATGTAAAGTGTTTCAAGAGTGGTTTGACAATGCTTGTAGCCTGCCAAAGCATATGAAATATCCTATGACATGGGAGGGACTAGTCGCTTTGTTGGCTGATTCAGCACTTAAAGAGCTTTCTGAAAAACTAAAGAGAGCTCTAGTGGCACCTTTCAGTGAAGTGAGGGGGGACAAACTTTAATCTACATGTATAGTGTAAAATTAATGGTAATAATTATTAGTTTTATATGCACATAGTTGACATGTACCATTGATTTGCATTATTTTTGTGAAAATCATATTACTGTTACAGTATATTATAGTATCCTGAGAAAGAGTCCCCCATATGCATGGACACTAAACGTAACTAACGATTTTGGCCCGCATTGGTGTAGACCCAGCATGTAACATCTCCATAATAATTTATTTTGAAGCTGCTACATTGACCCCTTGAAACAAGCTCCTGTAATAATATTATGGGCACTTACACAGGAGTGGGCCTTGCCAGGGGCACTATGGTGGCTATAATGGTATTATGTGCTTATGGTTGTTGTAAAGAAATTATTGTCAACGTTAGCACTCCTAGTTATAATTATAAGGCCACTGTTAGTTGTTTTTTACTCAGATCTAGAGCTTATCTACTAAGTGTATAATATTATACAACACATGTGTGGTACATGACATTGTGGCTATCATTATTACTTTTTTTAATTCCATTATTAAATTTTTATCTCAATATATCCTGTACAATAATATTATTATGAACATCTTATTCCATTAAATTTTGCAATTATCCCCCAAATGTTGGGGAGGGTGGCACTGACTTAGTCTATGCCTTGATTGGCAAAAAAAACTGAGCTATTATGCTATGCTCCTCTGCTCCAAAAATCACATTATTGTGCTTTTGATGTAACCCATTATGCTCATTTAAACTGACCTTTGACCTTGTCATGTGGCCAAAACCACTAAGTTGTTTTGGTGATCGAGTTTTTTAGAGACATCCCAGCAGTCATGAAGCTAAGTTGAAATTGGAGTGATGCTTCTTAACTGTTCATTAACTTTTGTACATTTAGTGTGTCGTTATGCTCATAAAAATTATTAATGTTGCAATTAGGCTCAAGTCAGAGAAGTATGCTCAAATTATGCATAATGTGCCAATTAAGGCCTATAGCACTGACCAGAATAGTATAAATAATTATTATAATGTCCACAGAGTCAGGCTCATGCACTCGATCTTGTGGTGATACCTCTGAACTACTAGATTTGTATGGAAGCACTATGATTATGACAATTTCAAAGATTGATCTTGAAGTAACAAACCTGCCTGCAGCTGCTAGCTCAAAAGGATGTTAAAAAATCATGATCACAGTGAGGTTCACCACCTTGAATAAAGGGTTGTCCAAATTAAAGTGTGCTTATCGTGGTCATGCACCATCCAATCCATAAAAAAATCATTTTAATTAATTTTCGTGATGGATTATAATAATAATATTATGGTACTTCAGTGAATCACCCATCATCGCATGCTCCACGTGCACCCTCAGGTGGTTGTCTCTCATAATTCTCCGGCTACCATCCATTAGCTATTACATAATCTAACCTTGACCCCCCAACTAATCTCTTGCACTCCCTCTCACTCTTAATCGTAAATATTAAATATAATATTATTATCAACTATTTCTGGTGGCAGCCAATATAAAAGCATGCATACTCAGAAAAGGGATTGCATAATAATATTAAACTTTTACGTAGACTAGAGGAGAGAACATTGTAATTTAATTAGCTACATTTTTTGTGAGGACTGTGATAAAATATTTAAAACGGTGGGGAGGTTGAAAACATCATAAGGGCATTGCCAACCACAAGTGGAGTTGCCAAAGTCCTGAATGGTATGTTCTCTCTATAATTATTATGGTGTGAGATAATGGACCTCAGTTTTTATCAACAATTAAAATTGTGGGAAAATGGGGTTTTGAATACACCATACCACTTCTTCTCACTCAAATGGCAAAGTGGATAATACAGTGTAGACTGTCCATAGGTTGTTCAGAGAATATTATCGATTCAAAGAGTTTGAATTGTAATAATTATATGTGTAGCTTACACATAGTGATGTAAATTGAGTTAATAATCTGATGTTAATAATTAAAAATCTTCTCTTTTGCGTCTCTTGAGTCTCCTCATTGCACAGAAGCCACCACCACTCCGGGGATCTGGTCCAGGAGCTACTGGTCCAGGCGTTACTGGAGCTATTGGTCCAGGAGTTACTGGGCCAGGAGTTACTGGTCCAGGAGTTACTGGGCCAGGAGTTACTGGTCCAGGAGTTACTGGTTCAGGAGTTACTGGTCCAGGAGTTACTGGTCCAGGAGTTACTGGTCCAGGAGTTACTGGTCCAGGAGTTACTGGAGCTACTGTAGGTTGATCTGTATAAAATTATTTATAAGGTTAGTCTATTATACATGCTTAAGCTTGTTTCATGAAATAACTTAATTACTATAACGATATACTCAAAAGACCTGAATTCTATAATATATTCCAGTAATGTTTCTACAATAATTAGTATATTTCTTTTTAAGTATTGGGTCGAGGATATACGCTACTGGCTAATTACTTACAATGCATTGATAATTGACAGCAAAAGATAATCTGCATGTAGGTAAACTAGACTAACCTGGACACTGGATGCATTCCCCGAGTGATATTTGATAGGCACTTCCCCCATCACTCCCACAGCACTCCAGCGATGAGGAAGATGGCCCGAGAAGTGTTAAGCAAGATCCAGAGTCATACTCCTGAAAGCACAGTACTGTACTGCTTGTAAGTGGTTCTGTAACAATAAAGATAGAGACGAAATTTACACTATACAAAAAATTTACAAGCTAAATATTTTGCCAACAAAAATATTCCGATGTACGGCATATTTTGCGGGGTCAACACTGATCAAAATTAATATAATAATTATGATAATAAGTTACGATAAACATTGTATATCTGTTAAACATGGTCGAGGAGTGTACCCATATTATACCCCAGGCCGGGTGTAATTGAACATCACATTATGTGATAACTTATACACCTCTTGGAGTGATTCTCAAACACCTGAAATTAATAAGTGAGGCATTAGGGCATTAGGGCAATGCGTTCAAAGCATTGAGTGCACCTGGAAGGGAGCCTGGTATTCATGGCCACTAAAATGCCCGAAAGAATGTTGACTTAGCACCCTTTATAACTGTAGTATACTTAGTCTAGCCTACCTGCAATGGTTTGTTGACCAGGACAAGCATCAGGCTCTGAAAGAAGAGGGTGGACAAAATTTAAATTCAGTGAAAGAATGTATAATGTCACTATAATAACAAACTTGCCAGGATTAGTGCAATTGTCGAGGTCATCCTATGAATATAATATTGCATTATGTAAGTTCATAACTAGATTTTTATTGATGCTTACTTACAAAGCAGAGGCTGAGACATGAGGGACAGATAAAGGAACTTTCGTAACGAACACCATCAATAGTGTTGTCTATCAGAAGCTGTAATAATAATTATTATGCACACTACAAGTCACAGCAGTCGGTAATAAACTCATGAATTAGTGAATGCATGTATGTACAATGTGTTAGACTTGTCCCCAGGCCACTCCCATGTTTCAACGATTCCATGGGGAGCCTGGGAATGAGGCTATGTATACAATCATTGTACTGAATGAAATAATGTATGTATAATTATACCTCTTCTCCTTCACAGGAACACAAATAACGAATGCCCAGCAGATGAATTTCCACTCCAAGTTGTGAACAGGAGTACTACATGCAAATAAAAAAGTAGTTACCTATACCAATCAGAGTCTACATGGCCTGATAAGATAATATAGCTAAGAATAATATAAGATGTAATGTTGTCACTGGATACTCACTGACATAACGAAAGAGGTTTTATTTTAATTATCATCCTCGTTCAAGAGTTGAAAGTACTGTGGATAATGGCTGCATATACCGGGGTACTGCAATAAAGCTACAATATTCGCTCACCTGATAGCAGCCAACACCAATATCATAGGTGTCGACCTGTCCACCAGATAAGGTTCTAGTCCAGGTCTGTCCATGCTCTATGCAGCGTGAACCAGTGCCGTATGTCTCACCAGCAATGTTGTCCCCTGGTGCATCAAGCACGTTGGAGCAAGATGAAGCCGGAATGTCAATCTAATAAGTACAAAGAACCAATATTAAATTTTATCTGTTACGGTAACAGTAGTATGGAAAAAAAATACTATTCATGACATATTAAATTGTGGAAAGTTCTCTCGAATCTGTCCACATCCATTTTGGAAATAACAATATTATGTATTACAATGTCATAAATCCGATAATGCAGTACTGAAGCGGTATTCATTCATATTAGCTATTTCCTCACCGTTATACGTACTGTAACACTATGATAGCATCCATTATTACTATGATAGTATGTATTGCACTCACTGAGAAAGGACTTTCAAAAGGACAATAATCCATGAATACAAAACTACTTCCAACGTTGGGAGCAACATCAGATCCAAAATTGGGTCCAGAATTGAAATACTGCAATTTCAAGAAGCTTGCGATAACTTTCAAGAAAGTAATAATTATTAAATTTTGTACAAGTTCTGAATTATTATTATGTCCTTGTATGTCATTTTACGTATTATGCACCATGCAGTGCATGGTGTTGTTGTATAAGACTCTCTTGTGGTATCATACTCCCTAGTGCATGATAATATTATAATACCTGAAACTCCAATGGAACTTGTCCAGGTGAGAATTGAACGAGGCTACATTCACTGAATAGATCTCTATCGACACTGCAGGTCCTGACTGGAGCCCCAACATCTTGAAGAACATTGCAGAATGGAGACAATGTACATTGGCTGTATTATAGAGATTAATATTATTGTGCGTATAGCACATCAGGGTTGTTACGTAACATTGTTAGCTACTGTGAACGTTTTGAACGGTTACCATAAACAACACTTCTGTGGTATAGTATTCAATAATTATGATTAGCCTCGTCTTCAGCCCTTATTGTTATATAATAGCTTCACCCCCAGCACTTCACCCACTTTTCTGTGTGCAACACTGAAACGTGTAGCTAATGCCATACAATGTGCCGAGGGTTTTGTGCTCGAGAGAGCTCTAGGTATTGGGGTGTTGGTAGTCTAAGATCGGCCCACATTTTAATGTAAAAGGGAGTAATACTCTGATCATACTTTGATCGTGTTGACATTGTAAGAGCTAGTATTGAATAGCTTGCTCAGTAAGTAACAGAAATGAAGACCAGACAATTAGCTTAATTATTATTGGAGTGGCTTTAATATTAGCTATATAGTATTACCAAGGATGAAATATAATTATTATTGTTATACATCATTCGTAATTATTATTATTTATCTAACCTTGCTTGCTGGTTCTGGATGTGCTCAGCACAGCTTCCATGGGGAATACTGCAGCCTCTGTTTCGGCCCCAGGCAAGCTCTTGTGCAAGTTCATAATTAGGAATATACCATCTGCAAAAGAATATTATGCAATGCAGTGTCAGTTGAATGAGAACAATCATTGCTCATTAATTTTGTGCACATTAATTACCCTGAGTCTTCAAATAGGCCAAAGGTAATTCTTGAGAATGGTCCATTGAAGAGAAGGATACCAGTCATTGCTTCATTCTAAAGATGAGGGTGGGGAAAATTCAATTATTAAGTTGGCTGTTTTTCATTATGCTTGTGTTATCTTATAATTCGGCATAATGCTTTAGGGGGCTTGTCCAAAGTAAAATATTAATGTCATTATGACGTTAAAATTTTGCCCCCCTCCCACCCGGCCTCTCTTAACGTCACAGCATTTCAGCATAGATTCAACATTGAGAAAACCTGATTCTGCTCCATTAAGCCTACACATTCGGTATTCACTTGTATTCTACAGTGCTCTCTATATGCTCATGGATTCATTGCATCCTGTACGTAGTGCTTGACAAATGCAAATTTTGACACTGCTAGCTAGAGGTATGTCTAGACTTGTCTAGCCACAAGAATGAATAATCACAACTGGGGCTAAAGTCTGCTGACAATACAGTTGTAAAATGTCATGGAACACGACCCCCTCCCCCCCTAACGTCAAATGACATTAATTTTTCCACAAGGACTTTGGACAAGCTCCCTTAGCCTCGCTCATCTCGTCTAATTTCAACATTTCATTTTCATGCACTCAGTTCGTGTTTGGAGCACATGCATACATACTCCATGCACCATCTGAAAATAATTAGAAGCTCATTTTAAATTAATAAAAGTTTCAAATAATAATTAGCGGTTAGTTACCATAATACAACCCTTGCATATAATATTATAGCTACTATACATCAATCGAAACCCAAACCAGATAATATTATTTTCTTTGCATTAATGATTATTGATACCAACTGTACAGAAGGAAATTTTCGTGGGTTCTAATTTTGCACATCAGTCTTCAATCTTTTAACGGATGTATGTGATCATGCCCAATTAAACATTATACAATTGTAATATTTAATCTTAACAGTTAGTCGATCAGTTATGAAATTAGAACTGTTAAAAATTTCCTATTATAATTATTTTTGTTGGCCTCATTATGTTATGTGTTAATGAGGAAACGTACCCCAACCACTCTGTGTTCCCAGTGAGCAAATGCTGTTCCTTGGCCTCCTTGATTCTCTAACTCAACTCCAATAATGTCATTACAGCCAAAATGAATCTTTGCTTGCTCCTATTGATTGGTTTTTATCACTTATTGTAATCATGGATAGATATACGTGCAGTAAGATACATACCTAATAATTATTAGGTATGTATCTTATTGCACGTAAATTATTAGGTATGTATCTTACTGCACGTATATCTATCCATAGATATATCTTCTTGAGCATTCCTTCAGGGTTAGAATAATGCTGTCATTATAATGACAGCATTATTCTAACCCTGAAGGAATGCTCAAGAAGTGAAGTATTCATCATCTTCACCATAAAATAAGCCTGACCTCTCAGGGGTTTATTTGCATAAAATCCATCAGGGTGTGTCCCCCCCCTCCCCCCCCCCCCCCCCCCCCCCCCCCCATTTATAGAAAGCTAATTGCAATTCATTAAAATTGATGGTTTAGAGAATACTAAATTAAATATTAATTTCTGCTTTAGCTTCCCACGTTTTGCGCTGGAGGGGGCACATCCCCCTCCCGCACCAAAGATCATGCCTTAATTGCCCATGCTATTTAATTTCCGCTCATATGCACACAATATTAACATGTATATACGTAAAGATAATAAATGGACAGCTATCATGTGATTATTATGCTGCTGTGTGTGGGAAGAGCTTTAGTTAATGATGTTACTATCAGTAAATTTAAATTAAATGCTTACAATGACGTTTGGAGTTACTATTGCATCCACGTCTCTCGTGATTTCACCGTTCCGTGTCAGCCAGTCGGTGTATGTGATAGTGGTAACTGTACTTGAACTTGGCTGAAAAAGGCTGTGACATTTAGATTAATTAATTTTGTTGGCCAAATCATGCACATTTCCCACGCTGTAAATAATACAGCAGTGAGTGATCAGTCACAAAGTATTGCATGCAATCACTTAGACCAACTACTACACATTACACTTCTACCATGAAATGTTATGTTACATTACTGTAGCACTTGTATACAAGTCCCAAGATTTTCTTTCCGGGAAAAGAAAATCTCAGGACTTGAGTGGGGATCGAACCCATGCACACACATCAGATTCTCTGGTGTGATGCTCTACCAATTGAGGTACCAAGCCCTTGGGAGCAAGCTGGTGGGGAGAAAAGGTATATACAAGTGCTAGTTCTTGGTGCCCATTACATCAGAAATTAACTTTCTCTCATGGAACACCCCTAGCAGTACGTGGCGATGCTGTCACTGTGGCTCTCGGCTAGATGCACTAGCCATCAGGCCTAACTCATCAATAAGTATACAAGTGCTACAGTAATGAATTATTGATGAGTTAGGCCTGATGGCTAGTGCATCTAGCCGAGAGCCACATGCAGTGACAGCATCGTCACTGCTAGGGATGTTCCATGAGAGAAAGTTAATTTCTGATGTTATGTTACAGTTGAGTACTCTTGCATTTCTACATCTTGATACACTCACCCCAAGACAGGATCTTCTGGGCGTCCAAACTGGTCACGTGGAGTACGTGGTAAGCCATTTTCATCTCGAAAGAAAGGGTAAAGTCCCGGACTAAATACCTACAAAGACACACATCAAAGCTGTAACATTTGTTATTATTATTATTTATATCTCACCAAGACATGTGTTAGCTCATGAAGAGCAACTTCAATATTTTGTGCATCAGTTTGTGCAGCAAAAATATCTGGGCAGAAATTAATGTATCCTGCAATTGGTCTACAAATGTAAGAAATTCACGGTTATTCATAGTAATAATCATTGTTGGTATGATAGCTTAGTATGATTCCCTCCACAAGAGTGGGATCCGGAGATGCATGAGATTATAATACCAAAAATTGCGAATATTTCGCTGTTAAAATATTTTCGGACAGCCTGGCTTGTGTAAAAATTAAACACACGAAATACATGTAGTGCAGGGTCGTTTGTCCGAAAATTATTTAATGTGAAAAAATTAATTATCGCATGAAATATTTTTATAGATACGAAATATTATTTGTGATTTATGGTAAGTATTATGGACGAGATAGGTGTATCTCAATTGTTACCTGTCCAGAGTATTTTCGAGCTGACAAGCACTTGCAAATGCAATGACATTAGAAGTTGGAGAGCAGGTTCCTCCAGCAAGAGAGGTACCAACATAGATGACAATGTCAGCATCGGCAATACCACTGCCATCCACACTGCCAGGTCGAGTATCACAGGTAGCAAATGAGCCTCCACATTCTACACATCGCTGCATAGGATCAAGAGAAATAATTTATTATTATGGTGGGCTAAATTTAATGCACGATCAGCCTATTATTATTGTACTGAAGTGGGAAAGTTTTGAATTTTGTGCGAACTGTAAAGTTTTCTCTATGAAAATTAATTTAGGTATGACATTCCACGAGAGTTTTCTCCGTGAAATTCTAACTTCCTATATCGATCAGTGAAAGTTTTCTCCCTTGAAAGTTTCCCACTAGCTATATGGTATCTGATTTTTGTGGGCTGTCAAAAATGTGTGTACTAAGTACCGTAATTCACGAATATTTCGTGTCTAAAATACTTCATGCTATAAATTTTTATGTTAAATAATTTTCGGACACACGACCCTGTACCGCATTATCGTTAATATTGCGCATGTATTTTGTGCATTTAATTTTCGTACAAGCCAGGCTGTCCGAAAATATTTTAACAACGAAATATTCGTGATTTACGGTAGTTGTCTGCCATAATAGCTATCCCATTATAATTAGTTAATGGATGTGAATTTCTATTAATTTTCCATCAATCCTTGATCGGAACTTAGTTTAGCAAAATATTCATATAAATGAAGCACTATAATAGTGATGAAGTACACCTCAGCTACCTTAAGGTGATCTTCAGGTACGACAATAGGTCCACATGTTGTTTGTGGTGAACATTGATTAACACACCGTCGAACTTCACCAACAGGAAGAAAGAATCCTCCAGAATCACAGTCTCTATTGATAAACATACACATGACATAATAAGGAATATTAGTTAATAATAATTATTACCTGTCTAACAGAATTGGATCACTCAAGGGAAGTACAGATAGAGCAGATTCAAAGAGATTTTCTGCTGCTGGAATCACTATATTCTGTCACAAGACACAACAATGTAATGGTATGCACTACATTCTATGGGTAATCTTCCGTGAAATTACTAATGCATTCAGGTTATCACTATCATAGAAGTTGATACTATTCATCCCAAATGGAGGGGGAGGGGGCATTCTGTAATTCTCAGCCCTTGATCTTTTGGCACCTAGCTACTTGAGCATTCATCCCAACCACTTTAAACCATTCTCGATTTTTCTTAGAAGCCACCAAAATTTAACACAAATATTTCCATGTTTTGAGTATTTCTATTATCATAATACATAAACGCTTAAATAGTAGTCCATGCTATTGTTCCCACCATCTCTCCCCTTAGGAAATTCAATACTGCTGCAGTTCAGGTATCATAATAATACTGATACTATAATGAAATTCCAAGATAGTCAAGGTGGGTACACAGATATGAAATTGTGGGACTTCTCCAAAGTCATTTTAGTGATTTGATATCAATCAGTAAGTGAATGCATAATAAATAAATTTTATTACCTGAAGTCTGCTTCTCTGGATATTGTCGAGTCTGAATAATATTAATAAAATAATACACACAATAAACATAGTACTAGTGTAATTCTATTGTAGTACGCAATATTAACATAATATTATTTATAGTCATTCAGTACTCACTCATTGATTGAGTCATCATAATGAATGAACATCCTCAGTGGTTTAAATCCTACATCACGTTTCTTTCGTGCTCCACCATCACTAGATGCACTTGGAATGTGAACACCAGTGGTAAGCTACAGTTATTATGGCAATAAATAAAATTAATGAACTAATAAGAAGTACAAAATTAATTAATAACGGGAGTAAAGGAAAAGATTTTAATTTTATCTGATTCTCAGCTCTTTTCAGATGAGAAGAAGCAACAAAATATGGAGTAGGCATATCTGCTAGCAGATAATTAAGCCAATGCCCTATTGCTGTTGCTGCTTGTGGCCTTTCTAAAGGTGAGTAGACACGTGCACTGTTAGTAAACATAATATGTTCTCTGACTCAGAGTTGCATTTTGAGATCAAAACTTTCCAGCCACCAAAGCATGACTGAATCTTAGCCAAAAGCATCCTCAGAGTGGGATATGCTCTCCCTCCTTAAAAAAGTGCACGTGGAGAGGCAATCCTGATCCTTCACATTGCTAGCTGTACCATTCTCCTACTTGCATTTATTTAACTTTTAGGAATATAATTTGAACATGCTTACTTTTTCAGGAGAATGGTGGCATCTAGCTTCACCTGCCCTCCAGTCATGAGACAAGGAGTGTGCCGGATCAGTGTAGGCCAGCAGCAGAACCACCTGAATCACAAGAATAATAATTCTCATCACTAGCTCTGGGACTCGGATTCCGGGATCAGTGTGTCGACCAGCTTGACTAATCAAGAGCTTTGAAACTGGCAAACACTGATCTTTGGGAGTAAAGTAGGCAAGATTTATGAGAAAGTTTTGTTGGGTCTTGTATGTGATACTAATTCAAAAATGTGTTGTACCTGGCACGAGCTTTTGACAATGAAACCCTAAACATTTCAGTAATTAAACATTCCATTCCAATACTTTCACTTGCTTCTCAAAGTAACTGTAGGAATTCATAATTATTATTATTACTTTACATTATGCATTGAATACTTAAAAGATAATAGTGTATAACTAGATAGCGTAATATTGAATTTTGACAGTACACATTGAATACAATATTATGCAATAAACAACAATAAACTGATGCGGTACACGGAAGTCACAAAACAATGTAGCTGCATCAATTGCTTTTATTGCACATGTCACAACCTAAAAGCATAACTCTCTGGAATGATTTTAAATTTGGACATTAGTGCATATTAGACCCATTTGATAGGCAATTGAGCTCTATATCATACAAAATAACTGGATTTGTATACCCACAATATACAATAGAAAGAGGAATAATGACAGATAATTATATGTAGTATTTGCACTCAACTGGTTTCTATTTTGTCTGTCAAACCTCAAATTACTAGTCTGGTATACCACAAGAGAGAGGAAGGGTCTGGTGACACTGCTATACCCACATTGTGCTCATGTCTGGAATATGGATATATCAAAGTGTGGTCTAGCACGTGACCAACATCTTAACCTGCATGTACAGTACTTGTTCGTGCGATGCGTGATTGCCATGGCTTTGAATTGCGTCAGTACATAGTGCTATGACCATTGGCGCGTGCGCGGTGATTGTGGTTAGCAGCCACTCGAGTTGAGGTCCACAATGTAATTATATTCACAACATTCCACTTGCACTAGGGTAGTATAACAATATTACCTGGGACCCTTCCTATCTCTTGTGAAGGGGCTGGTACCCCAGACTACGAAATTGCATGTCTGTCTGTTGGCACAAAAATCGTCTGACCTGGAGATCTAGGCATCTGAGCAACCTGAGCAACTCACAAGCTCAGCAAATCCGTCAAAATTGTCAAGTCCACCCTACTGCAGGCTACATGTATGTGCTCTCTAGCTATGCTTACGTGCACAAACTACCACAATAATAATAATATTTTACGTAAGTAAAGATTGTCATCATAAGGCAGGATTTAATTCTGGAGGAGGTCGGGGCTTGGGGGGGGGGGGGGGGGGGGGGGGGGCTTTCGCCCCTATATTTATATGGAGTTGTCCCCACCTTAAGTTTGCCGCTATGTAGCTATTTGCTCCCGCTTGAGAAAGGTCCACACTGCAGCTACAGATGCAACACATAATAATATTATTATGGGGTATGCCAGTGTAGCCTCGTCCCCAGGCCACTCCTACATTTCAATGTTACACGCAGAGGTTCTCTCCCAACGTTCTCTTTATCCGCTGTCAATGTTCACACTCTAGCTACCTAACATTGCCAGAAATGCCCTATGGAGCAGCAGATGTCCATATGTTTGCATTGTACACGCCCTTGAATACCTTTACTGTGCTGTGGTTCAAGCAGATTCGGAAGAGTTGATCCATGCCAATTAAATACACGAGAAATTACCATGTTGTTCTTGTTCCCTCTGAAGCTCAGTGATTTGATGACATTTAGTTGTGTTGAACCACCCTCTGAAACTCATATCAAATTCCAACCTTGGCCTGGTTCTCTTTATTGTACTATGGTTCGAGAAAGTTCGGAAGAGTTGATCTACTCCAAGCACGAGCAATTATGACAATAATACTCATGCTCTTAACATCGAAAACCTGGGAGTGGTACGTCTGGGTATAATATGCTCTATAGAGCTCTAGTCTTGTTGTAGATATTAACAATGGTTGTCTGTGATGAAGGTGAAGAAGACGAGACCCCAACCTCAGACTGTAGTACCATAAATGTTAGAGCCCGCTCGCTCTAATATCTATGATTGTACCCCATCTTAGCTCTTCCACCATGCATAGATATGCTTCCACACTGTCAGCACAATCTTGGTTTATCAGGAATTTGATGTCATAACATGATTACATCATTTAAGTAATTGTGCAATGAGTTCAATCCGATTCTCATAAAAGTTTGAATGTTAAGATAAAGCTCATAAATGTTTAACTATCTTTATCCTGGTTAATGCATTTTCCCCTCAGTGTTATGAATTACATTAATTGTGGACTCACTAACAAGACATAGAAATATCATTTAAGGGTCAAAAAATGAATATTCGCTATCACATAGGTATATCAAAATTAATGCAGTAATGACATTATGATCACAAAAGCTGCTCTACCTCAATGTTATAATATTATAATATAATATAATTATAATAATATTATAGATACTTCTTGGTGCACTATTTGAAAATTCCTAACAATAATATTATCATCACAAGGGAAAGTGCCTATCATTCTCAATATTATTCGTTTCCCATTATTAGCACTTTTCGAGCGAAAATTAAAGAATTTTGAGTACAAACAATAATTATAGTAATAAGTCATTATGATAGTTAAGTCATTAATTGTATAATTATTGTGATAAACAGTTAGTTACACTTACGTTAACCACCGATAAAATATTGCTGTTCATATATATATATTATTGTTATCACGGTCAGTTATTTATTACTGAATTTCTAGATCAAACTGAACAATGAGAACTCACAGCCGATTGCATCTGCTCTCATCATCTGGAGGTGCAATAAACAATTAACTTTTGATGCCAAAGCCTTTAGGAAGCTGCCTCAGTTGCCTCGATGGTAGATACACCCTTGTACACACATAATATGCTACTCTTAGAGTCTATTAAAGTAGATCAGATTCTAGCTAAGTTAGCTATATCCTCTCTGAAGTAGCTAGCTTTATTAATTTCTCTCTTCCCCCACCCCTCTTTCCCGCAAAGGAAGAAAGTACACAACTTCCTCGAGAGTGGAATCTGGTTATGAGATTACCGGACCCCTTATCTCTTCTGCCCTACAAAATTGGTACTAAGCAGTTGTATGTATGGTGCATATTCCTTTGGTTCCTTTGGTTCCACTTTCTCTCTTTTCCTTCCCTTTCCCTGTCTTAATTCTGTAAGGCCTTCGTTTTTCCCTTTCTTTAAAGCAAGAGCTGTTTATCATAATAATTATTATTGTGAAAAGTCTTTATATTGGTGTGTATGCAAGTTTAATATGCCAACTTTTTCACTGTACATGCAGGGTTTTCAGGAAGATTTCATGGCAGAACTAACTTTTTATTACTTGTGTTTCATTTCATCACTAGAGCTGTCTATATTAATGTGCTTATTTCTAAAGCGTATGCATAGGGTGGGAGATAGCGCCATAAGGGCGTTGTGGTAACACCTTTTTTCTAACAGTATATTGTAATAATTATAATAAGTTGCACACAACATGATACATAAATCGGATTTGTATGAAGACTTAAACTCTACCTTAAAGCATGCATGGTGGGTATAGAAAACATCACAGTGATGTTTTTCACTTGATATTTTTGGGAGAATATTACCAAAGGTGTATATTAATAGTTTCTATAGGGACTAGTATACTATAATTCCAGGTCATAAGGAAAAATATTATGCTTAGCCTAGCAAGAGATGAAAATAATAAACATCTTCAATGTGGTACGGTACCCTTACTACGTACCTATTATTATATCGCTATAGAAGATTTTATGGCCTCTCTGTGTCTAATGTATAACCTACATTATTGAGAGAGGAGAACCCAGTCCAGAGGCCTGAAAAACTTTTAAATTAGTTCTTTGCTCTATAGTAGAGGCCAGTTTGTCATACACTGTCAAATACTCACCAGTCCCTCACTTTGGAATATTTTGCTATCTATAATATTATTATAATACAAAACTGTGCCAATTATAGCTAAGACTCTCTCAAAGGATTATTTATTATGGGGTATACACATTGTACATAATATTATTAGTATTAATATATGAGTAGCCTAAAATATTTCCATGCAATATAATACAAGAAATTTGAATAATATTAATATTATTATTAATGTGTTTACTGGTTTATAACAGCTACTTCATATGCAGGACAGGAGTCCATTTTTATCATTCGAGTGGCTTCATATGCAGAACACGTAACTGTGTTTATACTGACACCTTGATTATCTGTAATTATCTCTTCATATATAGGACTGGTCTGATTAATATTAAATTTTTCTAAAGTAATTGGTCATAGGAACATAATAATGGAAAATAAAATAATACTCTGCAATTATTTTTACTAACCTTGTTTTCGTTTTCTTAACCATATTATTGTTACAATTATAATTATAACAGTGATAACAATCACAGAGAATGAGCCAATAGCAACTGTAAGGAGATTAGCTACTATATAATTATAAAATTCTAAATGAATTTCGTGTTGACTTACTAACCAGCGAGTGATATAGTCAGCCAAATTTTTTTATCATGCTGTGTGATTGTATAATCATTGAATAAATTGGTATCCGATACCGTAACAAAGTTATGAGGCTTCTGATCCAACAAAGTGAACGAGTTGAATCCTCTTGAAAATGCATAAAAGTCAGTGTTCGTGCTCTGCACTATATACATATTATTTGATTATAATATTATTACAATGATTATCACAATTAAGTCACCATTAATGTCTGATGTTATTGTCTGTACTTTGCGTGAGCTACCTGATAAAAATGTAAAAATTAATTAATTTTACTATCATAATGAAATTAAATATCACTTACTATTTGGTTTAATTATCATAATATTCGCTCGTGATCTAAAATTCACAATACCTAAACTATTTGAACATTGGTAGCAACTATCTTGAGGTACATTGCTATGGCAGAATTGGATTAGCATAATATCATAGGTTACATTTCTCAAACAAACGCTTAAATTTCCTTCAATAGAACTTAGCATTAAATTGTATGGTTCTTGTGAGTAAGGCCAAGCAAATATCTCCCCATTTATATAAAATGATGGAGTAAGTGGATGACAACCAACAATTGGTACACAGACATCTTGAAGGGTGAAGATTAAACCTATTATACAATTAATGATTATAGTTAATGTTACAGTAACAATTAATTACTTACGTGATGACATTAGTTGATAATTGATGAGAACACATGGACTAAATTGTGTGTAATTGCCGTCTATCATTATGCCTCGTAATCGTATCAAACAATAGTCCAAGAAGCATATGTTATCAATGATATTGAATGATACAACTAGTGTAGTTTCATTAGTTTCAGTATAGTAAGTCAAAATATTATCACACCTGTCTGTAAACTGAATTTGGTAATTCATGGCTACTAGTGGAGAACATGATTGAAAAATCCACTTGATGTATATTGAATTATTTATTTTATCCACATCAGTTATCATAGGATACAAAGAGCATCCTTGAAAGGCTGATAAATAAGTAGAATAATATCTACAAAAACAATAATAATAGGAGCAACAGTCCTTACCAATTTGGGATAATGTAAGCACAAGCCAAGCGCTTACTAAGAAGACTATCATTATCACTCAGAATTCCTGCAGCATGCGTGAAAATAATCTTCGTAATGATCATCGACACACTCAGTTATGGACAAGGACTGTTATGAACACTAGATATTGTTTGCCTTACTCTTGCTCTGTTGGGACTACAAAAATATATAAACTTGGCTACTGACTACGAACACGACTTTATAAAGAATGTTTAAACATCAATGTGGCTACTTTCACTGATATCCCCTAGCAAAATTCAATGCATTATATTGACCATTATTAATCATAATAATTATAGCTACTAGTAGTACTTTTTATAAGAATAAAATTGAAGGATAAATTAAGTAGGGATGGCAGGGTCAAAAAGTACACAAATAAGATTTGTAAGGGTCATCTGCTATACATCCCTTTGCTTGCATTCTCGATTATGCACCTATTAATGTTGACGTGTTTGTCGAGTGCGGCATGTGGGAGACATTCACATTTAATTTAGTTGTTCCCTGGTTGACAAAATGGTTCAAGTCTTAGTGACAGTCAATTTTGATTCAGTTGCATTATTTTTGCACCTCTCAAAAAGCAAGCGCAGGGATATAGCTATAGCATGCAGATGCTTATCCCTTACAAATCATGCTTGCATGTGTAATTTTTGACCCTGCCATCCCTACTCAGTTCATCCTTCATTTTATATATCTAGCTACTTATGATTCTTTTTTTTTTATTGCTCTAAGTATAATTTATCAATACCATCTTTCATGGTTTGCTCTTTCAACTTTCCAGTGTAATTAATTAAGTAGCTAGTAGATAAGGAAGGCACCGAAGTTCGCACGTGCTCGCAAAGTCTTAGCCACGCCCTTCAAGGTGGCTGACAAAGAAGGCTGGTTTAGGGTGCCCAGGTAGCGGTGTGTCCCTTCCATTTATGCTAACTTCTGAGGAGCCTCTTGATACCTAGCTATAGTTCACTGTATAGCGCTCAGCTCGCACTGGCCAGGTTAACTAAGCTATAGTTAGCTCGTGCGGGAGAGCCTGGCACCTAGAACTGAGCGCGAGTACCTTACCCTCGCAGAATATGGGGGGTGGATAGTATCAAAAGTACAGTCGGTGTTTTGGAGGAGGGTGACTTCTCTGAGGAGGGGGGTGGTTTCAACTGGAGGGGGTACTTTTCTGTTGGAGGATACCAGTTTTTGTGGAGGAGTGCGTTTTGATCTCGAGGAGGGGGTCTAGCGCATCCGGAGTAGGGGGTCATAGCTACTTCGCTGGGGAGGGGTGCATTTGATCTCGAGGAGGGGTCTACATCACCTGGAGTAGGGGGGGGGGGGGTCACACACTTTTGCTGGAGGACAGGAGGGGTGTGTTTTGATCTCAAGGAGGGCTCTAGGTCATCTGAAGTAGGGGGTGATACTCTGGTTGGACGAGGATGCATTTGATATCGAGGAGCCGACTATCGAACAGAATATTGTGGGTGTGGCACATTTTTACGCATGCGCAAATCTGTTGACATTATTTTAGTCTTCGCGCTATGTGCTGGTACCATGATGGTGCGGAATGTGTGCTGGGAAGCAAGTCGCTTGGAAATGAGTTGTTTTGGACTACTATAAATGTGCTGCTGGTGGTGTCTCCTGTCGTACAAAGGTTCAATAATTGTATGTGCTACGAACAAATTATCAAATATCTGCGCTTCATTGAATAAATGTAGCACCTTTGTACAAGAGACACCAGTAGTACGTCTACAGCAGTCCAGAATCACGCCACTAGCTTCCCAGCCACGTCCATATTCAAAGCACACAGGCCATGCCATATTACGCGAAGATTTTTATGCGCATGCGCGAAACGTGCCACACCCACATAATTATAATAGACACAAACGGCAACTGCTAGCTCCATTTCATTGCTTCAAATATGCCCCTCCTCCAGTGGAGGTAGCAGACCCCTCGAGATCAAAATGTACCCCTTGTCCAGCGAAAGTATGATCCCCTCCTCGCGATCAAAAAGCACCCCTCCTCCAGCGAAGTATGACCCCTACTCCAGATGAGCTAGACCCCCTCCTCGAGATCAAAACGCACACCTCCTCCAGCGAACTATGACCCCCTACTCCAGATGAGCTAGACCCCCTCCTCGAGATCAAAACGCACCCCTCCTCCACAAACAGTGGTAGAGTAGGGTTGGCATATTTCGGACAACTAAGAAAGGACAGCGTTATATCACAGACAAACGAGCAGCACTAGATCGCGAGTATGCAACCACAGATAGGCCCAAACACCACCTACTAAACGAGCCCTTAACCGTGCCCCCACCTACTTCCGTTCGTGCAGGGCGTGCGCACAAAGTACCGCTGGTTCCGGAGGTAGAGAGCGGACAGTGTCGACCATTACCGGACGAAGGTGAAAGAAAATACATAAAAAAAATCGCGGCTGTGGTTATCAATATATGATACATAAATGGCATCAAATGCATCATGAACAACTTCCTTCTTACATCCTGCCTCTAGATTTGAAGATTCATCCAAAAATTACGAAATAATACATAAATACATAAAGTAATGCAATATATGCATTGTCCAGAAACTGCCTCTGAAAGTTCTTTACAAAAAAAATCTGGTTTATGCTTATAATAAGGTCAAAAAATTCCGGAAAAAATTCTAAAAATTCTCCATACATTCTAGTATGCACATACCAAATGAAAAAATAATTTACCAAAGATTGATGCCGCTGTGCCATGGTAATAATATTTATAAATCTTAGCTACCATGAAAAAACAGCTCCTTGAAAAAAATACGAAAAAGTTGCAACTGTTTAGAGCAGTATTGTGCAGCTTCTGTGTGGATGCACACCACAAGAAATGAGATATAGGTAGTACTTACATGGCCCCTACCTCATGGCAAATGGTGAAAGATTACGTAATACCGTTGGCCGTATAAACGCAATTATGTGCGAGGCGTCCAGTAACTGCCTCCGTCCGATAATACCCTACCCTACTCTATCCTCCAACTAAAAAGCACCCCCTCCAATTGAAACCACCCCCCTCCTCAGTGAAGTCACCCTCCTCCAAAACAGTGACTGTACTTTTGACACTATCCACCCCCCATAGCAGAAGGGGTTCCACTACTGAATGTCGCCGCCCCCCCCCCCCCCCCCCCCCTTTCAGGTCAATTTCTTGCTAATATCTAGTGTTGCGTCGAACGCTGTGGCTAACGTACCGGTACCGGTACCGAAGATTTAGTGCTTGGAGTACCGACAACGCTATAATATATTACTAGAGACGATGTTTTAACATCAATGGGGCGAGCCTCCGCGAACCCCACACAAGTGGTGTACAAATGATTTTATTTTGGTATACAGATCGAAATTTATGATTGACTCGAGCCGGGAGTGGAAACAGAACGTGTCTCTAGCTACTTGGATAGTGCATGGTCTCATAGTTCAGTGTAGCCTCATATCGATGATTATTTTGCTAGCAACAGTCACTTGTTTTTAGGGCCTTGAATTTGGAGTCTCACATGGACCATCTGTAGCTACTGGAAATGTTTCGCTCTGCCTGCCTAAAACGACATAATTATTCTTTTGTAGCCTTGCCCCTCTCAGTCTGAGTCTCTGCAGCTCTCCTTTTGAACCTTCTGTTTCTGCGTTTTCTCAGTCTTTCTTCTTTTTTAGTCCCTCGATGTCACAGAGCTTGCCCTCTTTAATTTCTCCACATCGAAGTGTTCGATGCTCCCCGTGTCCCCTACGTCCTATGCGCATGCGCGTAACGGAAGAAATATTGTATATCGTTGAAATAGAAGACAGGTATATACGGAATGACGGACGTACGGCAGATATAATCGGAAAATCTCGATTGACATCACTTGCTTCGGCTCGCCCCAACAATAATATACTACTAGAGAAGATGTTTCAACATCAATGGGGCGAGCCTCCGCGAACCCCACACAAGTGTTATGGTATAATAAAAGTGGAATTTTCAATAGGCTATATGTTCAGATAATATTTCACAGCTGTCTGTTGTTCTATACAAAGTTACTGAATTCATATGATTGTGCATATGTTCCTATAGTGAGTAGATGCTCGTCCTGAGACTCTCACCAATCTCTCCCTTTGGTTATTACTTAATCTAATCAATCTGACCCCTCGCTGTTCTTCAGTTTCTTATGAAAACTTTCGCTCTGCCTAGAGCGCTTTCTCTGAAGTCTTGTCTGTCTCTGTTCTTGTGTTTCTGCAGCTCTCCTTTCCTGGTCTCTCTTTCTACGTTTTCTTAACCTTTCTTCTTTTTCGGCTGCAGTTTCAGCTGCTCGATGAGCTCGCTCCCTTCCTCTTCTACGTTGGAGTTTTTTTCTCTCGCAGCTGAAGACTCCACAGTTAATGAACGTTGAGTCAACGTTGTGTGCAACTACGCATGCGCATTAATTGAAAATGTTGAATGTACATCGTTCAAATAGAAGATATATAGATACGGTACGGAAGGACGTACGGCAGATATACACAAATACACATATAAACGGAAAATCTCGATTGGTATCACCTGTGTGGGGCTCGCTTCGGCTCGCCCCAACCAATTACTGAACGCTAGACGGCTAGTGAGGCTAGGAGCCGGGGGGGGGGGGGGGGGGGGTTGGTTTAGGTTATGGTTGTTGACCAAGGGTTAGTATTCACAGTGGTACGGTGTAAAAGGTGGCAAACAAACGGCCTCTGGCAGCAGCGAGCTGGTGGACGAGTGGGCTAGGGCTGAGGCTGGTGATGCGATGGTCATGGGTTCGAATCCCGCTTGATAATTCGAGTTTTTTTTTGTTTTTTTTTCCTTCCCACTTGAGAAATTTTTAAGTTTTTTGGCGGGCTAATTGCCGGTACTCGAAGCGCAAAATTTCCAGTACCGGTGTCATGCCGTATAACGTCCCACGTAGAATTGCGTCCGGGGGACGTAAAATATACGTCCGGGGGGACGCCATCAATTATCGATATCCGTCCCATGCGAAGGAATAACGTCCGCCCACCGCCGCGAGCGCCTTATTGAAAAAGGCGCCAAAGCGTTAGGCACTAATGGAGAGAAAGATGGTGGAGAGAAGGCAGGCACTGATGGGAAGTAGTCTGGGTGCCCAGCCCCTTTCTCCCTCGTGTGAAGGGGCTGGCACCCATTGAATAGATGGGAAACAAGATGATGAGAATGATGGAGAGAAGAGCACGGTATGTAATAAATTATTATGACAGTGAAACAGTATACGTCAATATACTTCCATGGATGCACAGTAACCGGCACTCAGATGGTTATATAAGTCAAAAAATACTGCTGCACATACTTCACTGCCTTGATCAAGGGCTCTACACCAGTTGTATAGGTGACATCAGCAAGGGAGCATAAAAATCATATAATTATAATATTATAGAACTCACTCTTGCTTTCATCCATGAATTATAATATTATTAAAGTTGTATACTCATGACAAAGCATATTATGTACCTTGAGATGTATACTGAACTGTGGCACTGCCATTCTTGTTGTCATGTTGATGCGTGTATAATATCTTTGATTTATGGATCATGATAAACAATTTTAAGTATAATTATACTAAGATAGATAGTATTCAACAATATTAATTTTATCTTACTTAGTCTACTAGTAGCTACCATCAAGACCATACTCTTGTTACGAGTCCGGCAGCCGCGAACAGCGGAATTCTGCGAAGGGGACGACATTCTACGCTGTGGGACGCAGTTCAACAGTGAATCGCGTCCCACCGGACAATATTCGATGGCGACATGCGTCCCCCCGGACGTAGCTCGTTAATCCGTTTACGTCCCCCGGACGTAATTTGGATGGGACGTTTACCGTTAGGACACCGGTACCGGTACGTTAGCCACAGCGTTACTCTAGCTAGTCTCTTGCCCAGCCCCTCCTACGCAAAAAGTCTGGTGAAAAGTAGTCTCGTACCCAGCCCCCAAATCCCCGCGCGGGGAAGGGTCTGGTGACATTGGAACGATTTCTTGGTTGTACAGGCGCGTGATTTCATGCCAATATTATGCAATCAATCACGTGCCAGTCCCACGTTGCTACACAATGCAATGCACGATCAAAGAACTGCGTTCTCATTGGCTAGCGCTAAACCGCCAGCTGACATTGCACGATGATCGTTGCTGCGCGACCAGATGCAAGGTCACATGAAAATCGTGGAGCTGCAATCTGATTGGCTTTCGCAAAAGTAAGAATGCTGAGCTTGCAAGAACCAAGAAAGCGCTCAAATGTCACCAGACCCTCTTCCTCCTTTTTGGGGGTGGGGTCTGGGGACGAGACTAGGTGAAAAGGGTCGCGCTACCGGTTAGGCCACGCCCCCAAAACTTTGACCACGCCCCTCGCTAACGCGTTCTCGAAGATAGCTGACAGACAAAGAAGGCTGTTTTGGCCAAGTAGCGGCGAGAAGGAGTTGTTTAGAGAGCGAATCTTGAGTTCATTGTTGGTTCTGGCTACCAGTTGTCGATTATCAGCATAAACAGTTGCCACTGAGCTACTGATGTGGCTGTTGTGCCAGAGCCGGGGGGGGGGGGGGGGGGTGCTCGAGCACCGCGGGCCAGAGCCCCCCTTGGACACGCCACTGACTTGCTCCCCAACACACAGCATGAACATTTTGGACAAAAATGTTAACGATTTACACATGCGCAAAATGTGCCACACTCACATTATTCCATTCAGTAGCGAGACCGAAACGCACCCCCCCCTCCAAGCGAAGTATGACCCCCTCCTCAAGGTCAAAACGCAGCAAAGTATGACCCCGTACTCAAGAACGAAACACACTTCTCCACAAAAAGTTGTATCCTGCATATAAAAAGCACCCCCTTCAGTCGAAACCACCCCCCTCCTCAGTGAAGTTACCTTCCTCCAAAGCAGTGACTGTACTTTTGATATTATTCACCCCCCATATCGGACAACTCCCATTTCCATATGCGGAGGCATCTTCTACACATATGGAGAGCCAGCTCCGCATGCGGACGTATATATGGCATTACATAGTTTGCGGTGGCGTATCCGACTGTGAACGGACGAGATACTATTGCGCACACGTGTTTATTTTCCGTTCACAATCGGATATACCACCGCAAACTAAAGATACAATCTGATTGGTCGCGCTTCATACGAGGCGCTGGGACAACTCGATGTATAGCACTTTACCAGACTCCAGTGTTTTATCCAGGGCCTTTAGGGGGGGAACTTTCCCCCCCAAACTTTCTATTTTCCCCCCCTAAAATTTGATGTAATATAATATTGTATATAATATAATCTGTGTGTATATAATATAATCTGTGTGTATACAAGGGCTTATCGACCGCCGAAGGCGGGAGAGGGCATGTAACTACGTGACCCATCAAAATTCAAACCGTGTCTATATTTAGTAATTACCGCAAACCGGATATGAGCGCCCTACCGGCGCCGCATCTATGCGCACGCGCAGAATACCAGTCTGGCCCAGCCCAGTAATTGGTACCGCGGTCTGCGGTCTCTGATCTAGAGCCATATGGCTGTCTAGGACATAGCTAGATCGAAATGCAGCACTCTGGAGGTAAGCCTGAAGGCAGTAGCCACGATCTCACAGTCGTCTTCGTGGCCCGTCGTTGACATCGCACTACTCTGGAATGTACCGCTGATCTTAGCGAACTATCTCCTTCGTACATTGTCACTGAGCGGTGATGATCGCGCTCGAATTCGTTGATATTTCTTAACAACTCGTCCAGAGGCCACACGTAAAGGCGACGGAGTGGAAACTAAAAGACTCCTACGGTGGCTCGACATCTCCAGCTAGCTCTGCCTTGTCACGTTGCCAGAATAACCACACCCCCTAACGTTAACTCCGTAAATCTTCCCTCACATCGTATAACTCCGAATAGTTACAAACTATTTATAGTATATCCGGCCCGAGCGTTTGAATTTTGATGGTTACACAGTACATATACGTAGTTACATGCCCTCTCCCGCCTTCGGCGGTCGATAAGCCCTTGGTGTATACCAGCATTGTGTATGTTACTTCATGTAGCAACCATCATGGCTACAGGTAAAGTAATAATTTACCGTATTGCCTCAAATTTAACGGACATCTCTAATTATCCGGACACCATTTCAAATTATTTTTTACCGCTAATTACACCGAACAGTCAATAAAGTTTGAATTTTTGTTCTAATTATCCGAATATTGTTGGATAGCTCGCGCCAGCGTGGTACTGATCGAGCAAAATTTGCAATGGACAGCTGCTTCTCTCACCATGAACAGGGGACCTCCAGGTACCGTCTCATTTATCAATCTCTGCAGCTGCTCGATCACATGTCCATTTGACCGAATGTGCATGCGTGAAAGCGTGTTCTAATTCATCGGACACTTCGAACACCGACTATTTTCGTGTGCTCTAATTATAGCAGACATTGGCCAAAATAATTAATTTTCTGGTGTCCGTTAAATTAGAGGAACTACGGTAGTAACCCCTTTGAGACTTTGTGTATATGTATATTTAGATTCACCCCCTATTCTGTACATCTCCCCCCCAAAATTCCAATCCTAGATAAAACACTGCCAGACTCTCTCCCTCCCCCTCCCGAGGTATAAGAGTCTGGCTGCGCGAGACTTGGCAGCCAGAGTGCCAGGGATATAGCATTATGGCATGGAAACAGGCTGAGCAACAAATTAAAAAGGCACCATACTACGAGATATTCTGTCTGTGCTGGAAGTAGCAGTAGATATAGATCTATAGCTAGACTATCAGCATGTGCTCTGTGGCTTTTGCCTCTCTGTCTTTCTCCGAGTCTGAGTCTACATCCCTGACCTATCCTTCTTTCTCGCCTTTCTGACTCAGCTCAAGCCGAGTTGCATAGTGGCATTAATGCGCACGCGCGAATAAGTTGGTGTGGTACAGGGTCGTTAGTCATAGTTGCCCGTTCCACCATTCCACTATTCCATTCCACCGTTCCACTGTTCCATTCCACCGTTCCACGTTCCATTGAATCTAGACTCCCTTCTGCGAATTTCAAATTTGGGCGTACTTTATGGGGTCAAAGGTCAATATGTGCCAATTTTAACCCTGTACCACATAGATAATATAGACTACGTAACCGGGATTGGAAATGCATGCGCCGCCCCATAGAGTTCTAGGCAACCGAGTGCGGACAATGATAAGGTTGTCTGGAGCAAATATTCACGGTATCCAAGAAGAAGGAAGTGGTCAGGACTTGACCAGTGTGGGCATTTCAGGTAGCTTCTAAGCATGCCAACTTAGCTACAGCGCTGATGCACGCTGAGTAGATAAAGCAAATAAAGAAGCAACGTACCTATTTACACAGCATATTTGGGGCAATTTGTTATGCAGCAAAGGTATAGACTCTTCTTAAAGTTTTTGGACTGTAGCTCAAAGCTAAGTACTCTATAATGCCCATTCATGAATTAATAATGAAGTGTATGTGTATTAATATGAGGTTAGACGGTGGTTAGCTGTGGTGGCTGTGATAAATACTTACCATGGGAGTGAAAAAAGACTCAGTAGTGGGTGTAGCTAGGCAGACTTTGTAAGACTGTGGAGTTCCATACACTGATGTCAGAAGTAAAATTATTGGATTTTCAGTCACTTTTACGCCCCTTATACGAGGTTAACTAGGATATTTGGTTTGGTATTAAATATTTATTCCAGAATATCTAGTTCAAAAGTGGGCATTCATCCTTCATTTCCTTAATGTATACTATGCACAATGATATTGCAGATATGGGAGTAAGCAAATTGAGAATTTGGCATCCCAAGAATTATGAGAGAAAGAAGTATGCTGTTCGTTCTCTACCCATTTCGATATCTCTTAGCTAGCACATAATGGCTTATCGAGTATCGGTTCCTTTGTGCCTGATTATACCTACTGAGCTTGTGGTCTCTCTACCCATTGCCTCATCGTACCGAGAATGCCCAGTATGTAATCTGTCGCATCTTCAGTCTAGACTGACAAGAGAGACGGGTAGTCTACCTGATGACTGGATTAATTTAACACAGTCTCACCCTCCCCAGAAAAAGATCATGCTTGCCAAGTTTAATCTACATTCCATTCTTGGTGCTCCAGCCTGCGTCATCATAATTGATGATAATTTTACCTGGACATTGGCATGCTACGGTGTTCTAGTTAACAAGTTATGTGCAGGTAATGCTGCAACGGAATTCCAAGCGGTTATTGACATGAATAATGGAGGAGCTTTCAAGGATCAAGCAGGTACTAACATTGTTATAATTAAGGCCCACCGCCCACATGCTTTAGCTACCACCACACCAATTATTATTATTATTTTATTACAGGAAAGCAAGTTGCTTACCAAGATTTATCAATTGTCATTGCAACAGCCAACAATCTGATCGAGTTCCTGTGAATTCATTCTGCCATCAGGCAGCAAAAATAAACGCTGTACAGCTTGCTCTTCATTTCGATCCAATCTGAGAATCCATCAAAAACGTTTGATGTCTAGATCCAGTGAAATCAGAGAGTCCATCTCAAGTCGTGCCCCTTACAGTAGTCTCTCTCAAAAAGAAATGAAGAAATGAATGGCAAACCTTCAACAAGAGCTCAGCAGAATCAGGGAGCTAAATATGCGACTGAAAGCAAAAGTAGCTGAAGAATCAGAAAGTATTGGAGTTACAGTTGATAGTGACATGCACCAGAACTTAGAGAAGATAATGGAAGAAGAAGAGAAGAAGCCTACTTGCCACCAAATCTCATTTCAGAGACTATTTTGGGAACAACAGCTTAATGCTGCACGGTAACGTAATGCTAACTCTATGAGATGGCACCCACTAATGATTCATTGGTGTCATCTCAGACACCAGTTGCAATCAGCACATGAGACATTAAGATCAACTGGATGCATTTCTCTCCCGTCGCAACGTACACTGCGTGATTACACTCACTACATTCCAGCTACAACAGGCTTCAGCATATTGAAGCAACTCATGGATGCAGGTAAAATCCTTACCTGTGAGCACTATGAGAAATGTATCATCTTGCTCCTGGATGAAATGCACATCAGGGAGTTTCTCTTTCACTGGCCATGGCACGTTGCCGTCTATCTTCTCTTTCTTCAACTGACTCAGCTGCCAGTCCTTCACGTTGGTTAGTGCTCAGTTGCAGTAACCTGGCTTCTCTGTCTTCAGTTGACTCCGCAGCCAATCTTTCGTGCTGGTTAGTGCTCAGTCGCAGTAGCCTGGCTTCTCTGTCTTCAACTGATTCAATAGCCAGTCTTTCACTCTGGGGTTAATCCTCATTCACTGTAGTCTAGCTTCTCTCTCTTCAGCTGACTCTGCAGCTAGTCTGTCTTGCATATGCTGTAGCCTAACGTCTCTTTCTTCGGCTGACTCAACATTCAGCCTATCACGTCTGCCTTGCAGATACGATTGCCTTTGTTCTGCTGTTTGAGCTGCTCGCCTGGCCCTGTCTCTGACTCGCCTTCTTGCCAATCTTTCTTCTCTTTGTTCAGCTGTCTCGGAGGCACGACGAGCTCTGTCTCGCTCTCGCCTCCTTTGAAGCCTTCTTTCTCTTTGCTCTTCGGCTGATTCAGAGAAGGACTAACGTTTGTCATTTGAAGAGGCCATCACATTTGGGTTTGTACCCGAGCTTAAAATCGAAAAAATTGACTCTTCCATTAGCTACACGAGTGTAAATTTATAATTCGCTAAATTAGAGTGGATAGTTGCGCATGCGCAATATAATATTTCGCGTCTATCTCCATACCTACATGTATTATAATTATTTCGTGTGCATGCAGGTGCACAGGATATTCTCATACTCAGATGTACAGAACAATCCTCAACCACATCGCCAGTTGACAAAACTCAGAAATATGATTGTTAACATCAAGACAAAGGTGCTGATCAAATTTGGAACTTCAGAGATGATGTGTGAAGAATTTAGAGCTTAAAAGCTATGAAAATTGTACCAAAATACTGATGTATGCACATAATATGGAAACTTAGAATACACACGCAGAGTATGGCACCAATACCATGCCCACTGTTTACACCACTATAGATTATAAATATAGACATCAAAATAAAGGTACTGGTCTGGTTTTGATACTAGGAAAGTGTGGGGTGTACAAATTAGACCAAAAAAGCTACAAGATGTGTACGGTATCGAGTACACACTAAATGCTCATCCTCACACACACAGAAGTCACCAATGCCATGTCCACTGTTTACACCACTATAGATTATGAATATAGACATCAAAATAAAGGTAGTGGTCTGGTTTTGATACTTGGAAAGTGTGGGGTGTACAAATTAGACCAAAAAAGCTACAAGATGTGTACGGTATCGATTGACATGAAGTACACACTAAATGCTCATCCTCACACACACAGAAGTCACCAATGCCATGTCCACTGTTTACACCACTATAGATTATGAATATAGACATCAAAATAAAGGTAGTGGTCTGGTTTTGATACTTGGAAAGTGTGGGGTGTACAAATTAGACCAAAAAAGCTACAAAATGTGTACAGTATCGATTGACTTATATAAAGTACACTAAATGCTCATCCTCACACACACAGAAGTCACCAACGCCATGTCCACTGTTTACACCACTATGGATTATGAATATAGACATCAAAATAAAGGTAGTGGTCTGGTTTTGATACTTGGAAAGTGTGGGGTGTACAAATTAGACCAAAAAAGCTACAAGATGTGTACAGTATCGATTGACATGAAGTACACACTAAATGCTCATCCTCACACACACAGAAGTCACCAATGCCATGTCCACTGTTTACACCACTATAGATTATGAATATAGACATCAAAATAAAGGTACTGGTCTGGTTTTGATACTTGGAAAGTGTGGGGTGTACAAATTAGACCAAAAAAGCTACAAAATGTGTACAGTATCGATTGACATGAAGTACACACTAAATGCTCATCCTCACACACTCAAAAGTCACCAATGCCATGTCTACTGTTTACACCACTCTAGATTATGGTTATAGACATCAAAATAAAGATATTGATCAAGTCTGGTACTCCAGAGATGTTGTATGTGGAATTGAGAGCTAAAAAGCTATAAAAATTGTACCGATTACTGTGAATGCATGTGCACAAGATACTCTCATACTCACATGTACAGAACATGCTTCAACCACATCGCCAGTCAACGAAACTCAGAGGTATGATTGTCAACATCAAGACAAAGGTACTGTTTAAGTTTGGAAATTTAGAGATGATGTGTGCAAAATTAAGAGCTAAAAAGCTATGAAAGTTGTACCTTGGTTACTGTGAATACACACATGGAAAACTCTTAGACTACACATGCAGAGTAAGTCACCAATGTCATTTCCACTGTTTACACCACTCTAGATTAAGGTTATAGACACAAGAACAACTGTACTGGGATGGCTTTTGTACCTAGAAAGTGTGGGGTGTACAAGTGAGACCAAGAAAGCTACAAGATGTGTACAGTATCGACATTGAAGTACATACAAAATGCCTATACTCACACACACAGAAGTCACCAATACCATGTCCACTGTTAACACCACTCTAGATTATAATTATAGACACAAGAATAAAGGTACTGATCAAGTCTGGTACTCCAGAGATGTTGTATGTGCTATTGAGAGCTAAAAAGCTATAAAAATTGCACCGATTATTGTAACCGTGAATGCATGTGCACAGGATATTCTCATACTCATATGTACAGAACATGCCTCAACCACATCGCCAGTCAATGTAACTCAGAAGTATGATGGTTAACATCAAGTCAAGGGTACTGATCAAGTTTGGAACTTAAGGGATGCTATGTGAAGAATTGAGAGTTAAAACGCTTCGAAATGTGTACTATGTATACATGTAGATGATTGCCTGGAAAATTCTCAGAATGCACACACGCAGAAGTCACCAATACCATGTCCACTGTTTACACCACACTAGATTATGGTTATAGACACAAGAACAAAGGTACTGATTTGATATTGGTGCCCAGAAACTGTTGGGTGTACAAATGAGACCAAAAAACTACAAAATGTGTACAGTTTCGATTAACATGAAGTACACACAAAATGCTCATCCTCACACACACAGAAGTCACCAATGCCATGTCCACTGTTTACACCACTCTAGACTATGGTTATAGACACAAGAACAAATGTACTGTTATGGGTTTGGTACCTAGAAAGTGTGGGGTGTACAAATGAGACCAAGAATGCTGCAAGATGTGTACTATATACCGGAATAATTACACTCAAAATCCTCTTCTACATATTGAACAGACTTAATAAGCACTAGTTGTTATGGATTTATTTCTAGTTATTGATTAGCATCATTCAACACACTAAATCTTGCAAGTTTTAATAATATTATTATTACGGTAGTTGTCATAATTGTCCCCTATTGTATCATCATGCATTGCCAATTGACTGATTTCAAGAAAAGGGATTTTATTAAAATTTACTAAAATAGGTGTATGTTCATAACATAACTTGAAAATACATTATAGTAAATGCAAATGAACAAAAAAAATCCCTGCATAGAAGTCAACAACATACAATGTAACAATAGTGCTCAGGTAAACTGAGGTACATACTTTAATTAATGCATGATCTTGGTGGTGAGCTGCTGACCACGTGGCTTGTATCTCAAGTAGGCTAGTGGTTATGCTCAAGTAGTTTGTGGCTTAATTATAATTAGGCAAGCTATTGTGCCAACATCAGTGGAGACTTAGATCCTCAGCTGTAATTCCCAAGTCATGATTGGCTTAGACCCTAAGCTGATGGCACTGGCTTAAATGCTAAGCTGAGAATGGCTTAGATCCTAAGCTGAGGTTGTCTTAGATACTAGTGGCTTAGATCCTAAGCAGCTGAGGTTGACTTAGATTCTAAGCCAAGGTTGTCTTAGATCCTAAGCAGCTGAGGTTGGCTTATATTCTAAGCCAAGGTTGTCTTAGATATTAGTGGCTTAGATCCTAAGCAGCTGAGGTTGGCTTAGATTCTAAGCCAAGGTTGTCTTGGATACTAGTGGCTTAGATCCTAAGCGGAGGTTGGCTTAGATCCTAAGCGGAGGGTAGCTTAGATACTAGTGGCTTAGATCCTAAGCTGATGGTAATGGCTTAGATTCTAAGCTAAGCGGAGGTTGGCTTAGATCCTAAGCTGATGGGACTGGCTTAGATTCTAAGCTAGCGGAGGTTGGCTTAGATACTAGTGGCTTAGATCCTAAGCTGATGGTACTGGCTTAGATTCTAAGCTAAGCGGAGGTTGGCTTAGATCCTAAGCTACCCTCGGTTCATTAAAGTGTAAATTTTTACAGAATCCGGGAAAAAAATATTCCGGATCTTAAATGGATACTGTTACAGTGTTCTTAAATCAAATATGACTAGGCTTTAAGTAGATACCCCTCATGTCATAATTATTCAGACACTTTCTGTATGAAGACATTAAGATTGAAGATATAATATAGAGCTGTCCCTATGGCATATAGTACTGAATAGTGCAGGTGGTGGATCCAGAGAGGATGCTATACGTATACCCTGGTTCCATTACATTAATCTTCCCTTGTGGATCACATCTAGTAATAAAGTGATGTTATGACCTGTGGCACTCAGCTAGCTATATAGCCTTCGGACCCAGCTCATCAAGGATTTATATGATAATTCCATAATTGAAGTTTATTGGGATGACATGTGGATAAGATTATTATGACTTAGCTAACACAATATCTTTACATATGAAATTTAATTTAGTTCAAGATAGTACAAAGGCACCTCTTTTGTATTATAATAGTTCCAAAAAGTATAATAATCATATTTTAAGTATTAATGTAGCTAGATGTGCATTTTTAGAGTACAGGATTTAGTCTTGTTTAGTAACTCGATCAAATTTCATTAATTCTCTTGTAGCTACTTGGGATTTTGGCAGGAGAAATTGCAGCAATTACAACATTGTAATATTGTTGGATTTGGTATATCGTTTGGGGAAACTCTATTTTGGGAAACTTCATGATTTCTTCTTCGTTGTTGTATAAAATTATCCATTTTTCTGCAAATATGTTTTCGACAGATATTTCTAGCACTTCTATTTCTGTAACAATTGGGAAATAATAGTAGGTTTTTAAATGACATTCATACATTGTGGAACTCAATAACCATACTCACTTCCAATAATCTCGGCAACGCCGTTTAATGAAGCATGCACTTGCAATTATTATTATTGTGACAGTTACGGATATTAAAGCACAAACTCCTCCTATAACACCTGCTACACGTCGTGGTTTCATTTTTCCTCCTGCATGATAATAATTATTATAATTTTTGTGCATGTGTTTACATAAAAGTAGAAAAACTGCCATGATTTTATCATGAGAAGATCAGTTTACGTGACTTCTCCCTTTGGTTAATCATGGGGAGATTTTACGTGACTTCTGTCATGATCTAACCATGGGAGGATTTTACATCACATGTGAAGTATTCCCGGTGATTACATTTGTTACTTTATATGGGAAGATTTTACATAAGGTCAAAGTTCTTACGTAAAATCTTTCTATGTAGCTAATACTGATTTACCAATAATCAGGAGACACTTAATGTAGATAATTGTGCTCTTCAAAAACTTTTGCTTCGGGGTACAAAGTTGTTCACTGCTATTTCAGTCGTCTTCGTCCAACCGTTCTGATGGCTAGGGTACCAGCAACTCGAGCATGATTCAGCGATCATGCAGAGTGAAACTTCTAAAAAATTACTGAAACTAGAACCATATTTTGTTGCTCTCGCCACTGTCATATTCACTGTCACTAAATAGTACTGGTTAGTGATAGCGCTTGAGCTCTGGCAAAACGTCCAGAACCATTCTAATTGCAGCGCTTAGGCACCTCCCTAATTTAGGCGCACTTTGACTTGCTCGTGAAGTGTTCTTAATTGAGGTAGGTACATGTAGGTTACAGGTCATCACTGCATGCTATGACTACAAGCTTGATAGATTATTAACTTCATACCCCGCCGCTTTTTTGAGCACCTGGGTAGCTATATACGAGGCCCTGCAGATTGATTAGAAGTAGCTATAATGTCAAAATTCTTATGCAAAATCTTCCTATATCTCCATTACTTCTCTCAACTGTATAAACAGAGTCAAAGGTCCAGCATATCTTTTGCCGGCATTAATGCCATCCCATAATACTTGCTTAATTGTTTATATATATGGGAAGGTTTTACGTGAGGTTAAAGTCCATGTGTTGTTGCAGTATTATCAGCCCACATACCTATACCTTGTATACATCTGGGGAGATTTTACATGAGGTCAGAGCTCATACATATAAATCACCCCCTGATTATTGTGTTGGTAAATAAGTATTACATGGTAAGATTTTACGTAAGAACTTTGATCTTACATAAAATCTTCCCATATAAAATTTATTGTAAACACTGGGAATACTTTACATGTGACATAAATTTAAATCCTCCCATGATTAGGTCATGGTAGAAGGCACGTAAATCTTCCCATGATTAACCCAAGGGAGAAGTCACGTAAAATCTTCCCATGACAGAATAATGGCAATTTTCCTACTTTTATGTAAACATCTAAATATGGCAATCCAAAATTATCAAATTCAAGCTCAAAATGTAGGATAAATACAAACTCAAGGGTACAAAAGTACAAACTTTGCATATGGAAGGTGCAAAAGGTCAAACCTGTAAATTCAAGAATACAAACGTACATACAGATCCCACAAACATTCTAGTTACACCAGTCCATTCCAGAATTAATTTCAGAGATACCTTGCCTGGGAATGCGAATTCGCTGGGGTTGTAGGTATTATATAATGCACACGAAGCGGGGTTGGGTTGCAATCGCGCCCACTTTTAATCACCTATGCCCGCACCCCAGAGAGCGACTGGTACCACAGCTGACTCTTGGTTTGCAATAGATTTTTCATAGCTGAAGCGATGTTATGTTAAGGGTGTAGTACCACTAACCACCAGCCTCGTCCCCAGGCTCTCTTTGGGACAAGGCTACACTAACCACCTGTTGCTTTGAGGCCAATTATGTACTACTACACAGTTTGTCTGCTGACCATACAGTGGCAGCTACTATGCCGACCTATAGTAAGTGGGAGGGGCTGCTCAAAATCATTTGGGGGAGTGGTTTGCAACCCCGCCCCCTAGATCTGCCCATGTTATGATAATAATACTTTGCTAATGGAAAAACTCATAATTCGCAATAATTAGCTAATAGCTAGATGCTCACACTGATTAAAACCCGAACTATGGTATACTTAATTAATGATTCTTTATTAATTTGAGGTTGTAACAGGGCGTGCATGGTCTCACTTTCATGCACAGTTTCCCCAGCAAACAATTATTATTCATTTGTATATTTATGTCATATACATTCAAGATAATAATAATAATATTATTATTCCCTCTAGAACCCCGCAGATCTAGTTGTCAAACTCAAAACTAGGTAAGGAAAACATGTCTTCAATCACGATTAATTTCTATGGAGTAATTAAATTGATGCTAGGTTGTACAAATTTACACTCAGTCCAGCATAATGCATGGTGTTATAATTATGGTGCTGTCAAAGAAGAGAACTAATTAAAAAAATTATTAATGGTACAAATATGCTGCAGTTATAGCTACACATTATAATACCTTGACATTTTGATGAGGAGAAATTTATACTATGCAGTTGGCATTTGCTGTGAATGTTCGTAGCAGAAGCATCAGCTGAAATCAAAGTGGCAGACAAAGTATATTGTGTTGCACAGATGTCATTCACAAGGTGTGCAGCTGAATAATTGATACAAGAGGTGTTGTTTACATAGTGATTACTGACTGCGTTAGATTCTATTTCAATTTTAAGGTATATGTTGGTTGAAAGATGCGACTGACAGGATATCATCATCATGCCACTGTCATCAATAGAGAATTCAGCACCAACTGAAAATCATTCAAGCACGTTATTATACTGTATATGGCGGGAATTTCAAACTTTCGAGGGAGAAAACCTTCACAAATTTTGTGATTTTATAGCCGCCTGCAAAAATTTTCTTCACAAAATTTTAGGAATGCCACACCCATCCATGCAATCAGTTTATAACATTCTGTGAAATTTCTCTTCATGATGTGCTCCTTTCTACTGATCTGCGAAAATTTTCTCCCTCGAAAACTTCTTCATACAATACTTTCAATTAGTACCATGCATAAACCCACACAACAGCAGATATTATAAAAGAGAAGGTACATAGTATTGGTGTACATTCGAAGCGACTTATTAATATTATACTATAAAGTTATAGCCATGTCGCAGTTTGTTGAGGTGTACATTTCATCTCTCCTTTGTTCACATCTTGCATACAATTCAAATACAGCGCAACCCGTATAAGGACACCCCTGAAGTGAGAATATCTCTTTTAATCATGACACCATGCATGCATAGTCCCAGCTATAGAACAGTGTACAAATTAAAACTACACATGAAATGAGGTTACCTCCTTTAATCAGATTTGAAATTAAGCTATCCTGGATGTCCAGAAAAGAGGGATTCCACTGATGCACTCAAGGCTAAATACTAACATTTCTCCAAGCCCATGCAGCTACCTTTGTACAGCAGTTAGCCAATGTAATAAAGATCATCATAATATTATGCTCAATGTAATCTTTTATAACACAGGAAAAAGATTTTCACCATGCAGTGAGAGCATGTGGTGAAATTGGTAAAGTTTTTCTCCTTGCGAGTTTTTTTTTTTTTTTTTTACACAATACAATTATAATAATTATAGTAAATTACCACCATCTTTCAGACAAGAGCAAAATTTCTTATCTTCAGTTTCACATACACATGTATCTAAAATTATTGTCATGAATTAAGCTGCCTTTAATGATTATCATAATAGCCACTATCACTTACCTGGGGGTAATACAGTCAATGTAGTCTTATGACTTTCAATACGACAAAATTCAAAATCATCATCAAGGGAAGTAAAATAGCACTGGTAAGTCACGTTGTTTAAACTCATATCAACGTTTTCAATAGTCAAAACTGTACCATTAAACCTATGATGTGGTGGTAATCTTGTTAAAGAAGTGTAGCTTGTTGAATTTATTTCCCATGACGGACGCTGATCTGTTCCTTGAATTTTGCAATCGATTGTTACTGTTCCCCCAAAGCATACAGTAACAAATCTGTCTTCAGAATTTGAAAGTATAACTGGAACATCTTATTAGTTATAATAATATAATAGGAGTAATAAATTAATGACATTATTATTAACAACATGCATGCAGGTTGATAATGTTGTCGTCATACAAGATTTATTTTGTCTTACCTTGACTCTGCTCACATCTCTGTGCAGCAGAATATAAGACAACTGAAGAGATAATGCAGGACACTAATGACAATTTCTGATTTAGAATCATCTTTACTGCAACTGAATCATTATTTTTGTTATATATAGATATAGCTGATACATTATTATGAATCAGGCCGAATCATATTTACATACTTGCCCATAGTACAAAGGCTATTCATTGTAATACTAGGTGAGGGTTTAATATTATGTGTGTGGTCCATCAGATTCATATCTCTGGGTTTGCAGGCGTGTGTGTTTATGTGTGGTCCATGCATCAGAGTCATACACATCATGCAGGTGGTCTCAACGAAATTAATAACCTTGTTTTTGACCAATCATTGTGCTAGTACTTCATGGTGGGAGGAAAACAAGACATGAATATCAACAATTATAGTGGAATACATCTAATAGCTTTATTAATAGTGGATCAGTAGCATTCAGAATTCTATTAATTGTACTCGATACAAATCTGTGGACTATTATTATATATAACATTATTATACATGCATGCTCATGGTATGTTCAGAATGAATGGTATGGAGAATATACTGCTAGGTATCAGTCTAATAATAATATTGTCTTACGTCATAATAATAAAATACTTGTCATACATAGCTAGTAACAATATTATTATAATGACATTGTAACAAGAATTAAGATAGTATGCAGTTAGGAAAGGACACTCAGGTAATATATTCTGAATATAATATATTGTGCAGTAGCTATAGGCAAGTTAATTATCATCAGCCTTTACTAGATTATAGTAATACTTTCTGAAGATATACCCCTTTCGTTTGCAGAATATTATAGTAACACTTAATAATATCGTAAAAAATGATAAAAAGGTGACACTGATTGTTATGGCGATGATGTTGAAAAGACTTAAGCTTGCGTCTGGTACTGTAACTGTGGTACATTCATCTGAAAAGATATGCTAAGTCAAAATTATTAAAACTACTATTATTATGTTATAATTTTTACCTGTTCCATTCCTTATGATTTGAATCAATTTACATGGCTCTGGCACATAGACCATGTCTCTAGTAGAATTACCCTTTATACATACACTTATGTAAGTATTGTTCTGGACACAGCCCAAAGATTCAATTTCAGTACAATGTTCTTGTGCTGAATCCAATCTTATCCTGCTAACCACACTGTTCGATACATTGGAACCTACATTAGCTATTATAATACAAGAGTATTCAAGATAAAGATGAAACTTGAATGAGTACTTAGGTACTTACTAGTCATGATCAATGAATTATTTTGATTTCTCAATTCATACAGCAATGAAATCTCTGTCGTAGTCTGAGACTCATTGAATGGAACAAATATGCAAACTATCACTGTTGTTGAGTTGTTTGATAGAATATAAGAGCTACCACAAAATATTACTGTAGGAACTGATAATAATTTTGCAATTAAACGTTGTTTATTATAACTATTAATAATTTAAAACACTTACTGTTGCAGAATTCATCAGCTTTTTTTGCAATTGTAGGAGGATCACTGCCTATTAAGCAAAAATAATATTATGAATATAAATAGTAATCAGCATGATCTGCATTATACCTGCATTCTCAGTGGATATCATCAGTTGTGATCTAGATATGATGGTGATGTTACCAGTATAATTTGAACACACTGAGCATATAGATTGTGCAACGCATGTTTCATAGAGAACAGCATTTGATTCTAATCGACTAAAACAAAATTTGCCTCCGGATATGTAATATACATTGCTTCTGTCACTATCAACTGGAATTGCTGTGTCATTTAGGATAAATGTTGGTAATACTCTATTAGAGCACAATCGAATTGGAATACAGACTTCCTGACCAATTTCTGATGAATTGTACGCTGTACAGATAAAAAAAACCCATATACTAATAAATAAATTATAACATTCTAATGAGCATGCATAGTTTGATAGTAGCTAGCTAACATTATAAATTATTATAATATTATGACTGGCATGATTTAACATTATTAAAAGGCATACCATATAGCTGAAATGTCTCATAGTACGATTCGCTTATCATTATACAGCTGCTTATAAGTTCCTGAACAGGAGACAAGTAATTAATTTGAACTTCTGCAATCACTTGAAAGTAGTATTCACCAGTAGCACACGCCATAACTATCTCTTCATCATTTAACACTAGACTAGTTTTATTGCTTTCCAGTGTAATATTCTTCAAATTTGGTGAGCAACCTTTTCCAAACCTAACTGTAACATGTAATACAGAGGCATTGCACTCCTGGATCACTGGTGATTTCCAGTTTATACTCATTGAACAGTTATCAAAGTAAACACCATACACATCTATGTTGTGTACTTTGCTATCAATGCAATCCTGGACCTGTCTGCTGCAGTAGGCCACCTGCATAACAAGTGAAAGCAGCAAGAATCCCTTCTTATTCATTATTCTCAAACCGTAGAGCGATGTAACGAGTACGCAGTAGCTTCTTATTATCACTGTATAATCTAATAGTGTGATACAAAGTGTTCGCGAACACGATAACTGAATTCGAGCCCCGCCCTCGAAAGGGGAGGGACATTGTTATCGAAATCGGAGATACTAATTAGATTATTGGCGCGTCGTTGTGACGCAATCACGCGCGCGCGTATCTCAGTTTTAGTTGTGTGTCCGTTACGGAAGGTCAGCGGAAGTGTTTGACCCCGCGACAATATCTCTGGCCCTCGAGCATTAGAAGCTACAACCAGGCGATCTCTGTGAACGCCAGCCTTGGCACTAGCTACAGGCATGCACGAACGCTAGCTTCTTGGACGGACTGTCACGACAAAACCAAGCAACAAATGGGGGCTTACATTCAGTGGTCTGCAGTTAAGCAAGCAGCTCGATTCATGAGAAGACATGGTCCAATTGGACATCACGGAGGTAGTAGATTCTGCGTTTGACTCACTCTCGCGTTCTCAAGTCTCGCGAGGGGAGCTATACGAGCAAGCTAACTACTGGCGTAGGAAGCATGGGTGCACCGGGTGCTGGTGCACCCATGAAATTTCTGAGTGGAACACAATGTCATACTTCACTCTGATTCAGAAGTGTTTAAGGTACCATTTAATTGCGTGGGCGTGAGCGTCAGGAATGGCTAATTCAATTAGCGAATCGTGAAGGGGCGTGGCCGAAGAGGCCATACGAGTGCTTTTGGTCGAAGGTGGGCGTGTCCAGAATCGGCCAGGGATGATTATGCGCGTGTAATTAGCGACCGGAAGTGGCCCCTGAAGAAAAGGCCGGTAATTGCCCACATCAAAGCAAGATCAAAGCATTCTTTCTTAACTATTAACCGCAACGACAAAAAAAAAAAAAAAAAAAAAGCTTATTAGGCCTAATTAAGCATGTGGGCGTGTTCCTGGCACTGTGCGGAGTGTGTGCGTGTGCGTTAATGCAGGTTTTATTGCTTCCGATTGGGCGTGGCTTCACGGGCCAGTTCTTGGACATCGGCGCCTGGGACTTGGCCTCGGCGATAGGTGGGCGTGTCCCGGAAGCGGTGGTGACCTTTGAACCCCGCGAGGAGGCTTTGGGGGCGTGGCAGGAGGTCAAAGGTGAGGCCATGTCTGTTAATGAGGCACTGTACGGCGGTGCGATCGAGGGGCCCGTACGGCTGGACGGAAGCTGACGATGGTTTGAAGCGGATGTGGTTGCGATGACGTGTTGTTACTCCGCCCACACAGGAAATGAGGTGAGCTCTTGCGTGGGCGGTGTGGCAGAACGGCCTCCAAGTGTTTGTGTGTGTTTTGGCCTTGAGGACGCTGTGTGTTTTAATTGGGATTGATTGTGGGCTTCCGGTGGACATCCGGTGGTTAGTAGGCACTTGATTGAGAATGGTGGTCCTTGGGGAACAGGGTGGGGCTGTTTTGGGCGTGGCCTGGCCCCTCCCTTCCGGCTCGGCTTCCGGTCCATGGAGGATATTAAATGAACACTTCCGGCTCTAGCAGCCACACCCCTGAGACCTGTGCAATTAAAAGGGCGTGGTTACACAACATGCACCTCACTAATGACTTTGATGTGGTTTAGGTGTCATATCCCCCACCTCACGCCCACGCAATTTAATGGTACCTTAATCAATTTAATTTAGTGTAAACATAGGCACCAGAGCACCCATTTATCAAATTGTCTTCCTACGCCTCTGCTAACGACTTTTTTGGACAATTGATTGATTTAGCCATGTGCTCAAACAGGATGCCATGAATGCGATTGCAGTTCCAGAACACAGGTAAGAGTTGTTCGTAATGCTGCTAAATCCAGTAAGGGTACATCTACTACAGCACCTTGTGTTGATCACTGTTCTTGCAATGCTGACATTGCTAATTCCTTTGGTGACAAGCTTCATAGTCTCTTGAACTCAGATAACTCTTCTCGCTCTCTTCTCACTAATATTGAAAGCTCTCTCTCCTCCTCTGACATAGCTTCAATTTCTGTGTCCCCTCATACTGTTTCCGAGGCTCTGTCGCATCTTAAATTGAACAAGTCAGAGCTGAGATGGTACATCACTAATGTCTAATCACTTTATCCTTGCATCCACTTCCTTAGTCCATCTGCTCTCCAAACTTTTCACAGCTATGCTCCGTCATGGTTATGTCCCTAAGTCTCTTAGAGATTGTGTGTTGCAGCCCATTTTGAAACCTGGTAAAGACCCCTCTGACTCAGACAGTTATCGGCCAATTGCTCTCGCACCCACTCTAAGTAAGATCTTCGAATGGACCATCCTAATTGACCACAGATCGGCATTTTCTACCTCTTCTTTACAGTTTGGCTTCAAGCAGGGCTTGTCAATTCAGCTTTGTACGGGTCTCATCAAGAATGTCATTGCCCGTTATAATGTCAATGATTCTAGTGTTTATGGCTGTTTTCTTGATGCTAGCAAAGCTTTTGACCGAGTCAATCATTCTATTCTTTTTGATAGGCTACTTCAGCGTGATTTATCTCCTGTCATCACAAGAGCTCTTCTCAATTGGTACTCTGACCAGAATGTCTGTGTATCCTGGAATGGTCAATTTTCCAACAAATTCTCTGTTTCAAATGGGATGCGTCAGGGTGGAGTTCTTTCTCCTGTTTATATTGACGATCTACTGACAGAGCTTGAGAAAAAAGGTGTCGGTTGTCACTGGAACAATCACTTTGTGGGTGCTCTATGCTACGCTGATGACATTGCTCTCCTTGCGCCATCTCCTGCTGCTCTTCGCTTGATGCTTGATACTTGTTCTTCCTTTGCATCCTCTCGTAGCCTATTATTTAATGCTAGTAAGACCCAACTTGTTTGTTTCTCACGCACTAGTTCCTCATATTGTTCTCCTGCAGCTAGTTTTTTCTTCAATGGTTTGGAGCTCAATTTGAATCACTCAGCCAAACACTTAGGTCATATACTTTCCTCTAAATTAATCTTTCTGACACTGATGATATTGTTAGAGTGAAGAAAGATCTAGTTCGCAAAGCTAACTGCATGCTCCATTCATTCTCTCCCTGCAATCCTCTAGTTAAAACCAAGCTATTTGAGAGTTTTTGCCTATCTCTATATGGCTCAGCTCTTTGGTTTTCTTCTTCTCCGGAACTAAGGTCACTCGAAGTTACTTTTAACAATATCCTCCGTAGGATTTGGTCCCTCCCTCGTATGTGCCATACTGGGATACTTCACTGCACAGCTCGACTCAACAGCGTGTATAATATTGTTGTTCAGAGGTCATTCAAGCTTTTATCTGCAGCCCTTAAGTCTCATTCTTCACTGGTTCGGGATATATTTCTACAGAGCTCAACCCTCACTTCCACAAGCATAGGGTATAACTCAGTCTTCGGTTCCCATCATAAGAAGTTTTACACAGAACAAGACAGTCTTTGTGCTAACTTTATACGAGATGTACATGTCAGACTGGCACCAGACCTGAATTCACATTTAAGTGAAGAAATTATCCATATCTGTTCAGCCTAACATTTCATTTTCTTTCTTTATCATCCTATAATATCTATTTTATTTATACTTTAATTTATGCTGCACCTATGGTCGTGTGATTATCAAATCAATAATAATAATAATAATAATAATAAAAGGGCGGTCTCAGCCGCTTTGACGATAATTACGAATCCCGTTATGTACCGAGAAACCCGCGCGCGCCTCCCTCACTTAGAATATTTCCAGAGTATAAGGGGAAAAAAAGAAAGTAATGAATGAATAGAGCGAGGATCGAACTGGGGCACATGAATCCACACACCAAAGCCCTAGCCACTGCACCACCGTGAACGCCGCTGGCGATTGCCCTTTGTCACGACTTTATAGACAATAGTAGCTAGTACTAACCCTTGTGTGTCAAACCTACCCTAAACCCAAACAGCCCCCTACGGGAGCTGGGCCGTGCGCCTATGGCGCGCGGGTTTCTCGGTACATAACGGGATTCGATAATTACCGGTATGCAGTTGCTATTAAAGTAGCACTCTGGCCTGTGGCCTTGCACCTGGGCCTCATATGCATCACAGGTGTGCAGTTGTACTTAATATCCCCTACTTTTGTGGGGTCCTATTAATGCAACAATCACATGCAGCAGGAGGCGAGCGAAGCCGCGAGCCCCCCCCCCCCCCCCCCCCCCCCGCTTGTATAATATTATAATGCAATATGGATGGGAGGGGCTGAAGACCCGGGATTTGGGGATGGGTTGCCAATGGTAGCAGGGTTAGTCTTTAGGGGTTATCTATAAATTATTGGCAGCAGCGACAACAGCGATGGTTGTAACAAGTAGTTGGGACCCTTGTGTGCCGAACAGAGTGTAGCTCAGAGAGTTCAAATCTCGCTTTAGGTCCAGATGTTTATGCAAAAGTAGGAAAAGCATTGCCATAATTCTATCATGGGAAGATTTTATGTGACTTCTCCCTTGGGTTAAGCATGGGAAATTTTACGTGATTTCTTATTAAATTTTGGGTTAATCATGGGAAGATTTTACGTGACTTCTCCCTTGGGTAAAGTATTCCCAGTGTTCAAGTACATTAAATTTTGTTACATATGGAGAACTAGTGATCTTTTCACTATTTTTCGCACCATCTATCACCTTTTTTGGCAGGAATGCTGCCTTTTTAGCCCAAATTTTCCATGAATTCCATGAATATCTTCAGTTGTAAGTAAAAATTAAACAATTACAACCCAGAGCATCATTATTTAGGCCAAGATAAACCAGTTTTTGTTAAAATTACCAATTTCTATGATAGTTTAGTTCTGTCATTTTTGAGTCGAAGTTGGAGATGCTTGTATTGTCAGGTATGGGAAGGAGAAGCATCATGATGCTTTAAGTTGAAATATATCACTATGCAAGCAAAAACTCAACAATTGCAACTGAGAACACTATACTAGGATGTAATACCTTCATTAATAATATTATTTGCTATGGCTTAGCAGCAGCATCACCGTGGCTACATTAAAGAGCAATACCAAGTATCATTCATATTCCATTGCACAGGTGCCCAGCAGAACGCAGAACTCCAGATTCCCCACTTGCTCAACAACCCGATCCTAACCTGGCTGGCATGCAAACTATTATCATTGCCCTCATGCGTGAGCCAGAGCGCGCAGCGGATCTCCTCGCTTAGTGACTATCATCATCAAATCGAGCTTAGATTATGCACTAATTGGCGCCATTGTTATAATAGTTTGCACGCGCCAATCATGTAGCTACTGGCCACACACTATAGCTACCTTCATATACCCACAACATTTAATTTATAGGCTCATAGCTGGCGCACTATATTATAATTATTATAGTACCATATTTGACAGAAATAGGGCCATATGGCTTAGCAGCAGCACTACTGTGGCTACATTAAAAGCAATACCAATTATCATTCATATCGCAGGGGCTCAGCAAACACGCAGCACTCCAACTTGCCCAACTACCTGATCCCTATACCCTAGCTGGCGTGTGAACCATTACCATTATCCTCATGCATGAACCACATTGCGCAGCGGATCTCCTCGCTTATAATACAATGGTGCAAGTGTTAAAGAAAAATACTGATCACAAATGAAGTTATGACCATTTTTATACAGTCGGGTAGATAGAGTCGTTTTTGGGAAATAGGCGTTTTTTAATTAAATTTTGTATTAAGTTGCATATATCGGAGGTATTAATTGCGTCCATAGCTACATTTTATTTCATACAAGTGTACGAACATAATATATCAAAATAAAGCCAAAATTTTCCATTTTTTGACAGTCTAAAAACCAGAAAATTGAAGAAAAACAGATTTTTTCACATTTTGGCCATTATTGGAAAATGAATATTTATGCTGAACGGTCCCTTTTCCTGGAGCAGGTCACTATTATTCTATCATCATTAATTAAAAGTGAGCTTAGAATATTGGGATATGCCGTGGTTTGACTGCGACACCCACTTCCGCCGATAAATAGCAATGAAACCCAACGAGCCAAGAGTCCACCTTGATGCAGCTTTAGGAACAACGTACTTCATAATTATGCTGGCGGGAAAAGTGCCAAGCCTATGGACAAGCTGCGGGCTGACCCACACACCACCGTGCCATTCCAATCTGCAGAAAATACAATTCGGTAGGATACATGTAACCTTCAATTTAAATTTGTACGTACCAACACTGTTATTCAAAGCACAACTTTACATTGCACAAAATAATTTAATCAATCAGCAGACTCTGAGGCAAATTTGGAGAGGTAGCTAGCTACCTCACACCCAGAAGCATCACCATCCGTCCGATTCTTGCTGTTCTTCACAACACTCCCCCCACACGAGATTACAATCATATGTACTGTGACAGATGTCTGCACAAGATATATAGTTTGCTACAAATATTATATAAATATTGGAAATGAGTAAAGCAATAATCCTCAGTTGTACCCCTTATAGCTACTTAACGTTTGCAAAAAATTAGAGTCCGAGTCACACAGAGGCAGAACCAATCCCACTGCCTCCTCACGGCCCTCAACATCACAACCCCCCTCCTTGTTCACCATCATAATAATGGGAGAAGGTCCGGGTGTTCCACTCCGACAGAAAATTGGTACAAATCCGACCTAGCATGGCGGCGCACTTTTGGCCAATTGGGAGTTCTGGAAGGGCACATCATGCACAGTGCAGGTAGCTATAGTCACACCCATACATCCCCTAGCCCATAGATTATAATCTATGCCTAGCCTTCACAATCACTACACACACGTCAAGTAGCTAGTGGCTGCCACTATTATATAATATGGGGCTCATATTGGCGTGATTCCCAGATCCTGTTCGATATCATGGCAGTAGTTATCATCTTGGCTAATTTTATCCCCTTGGTTATTCACCTCTTGCGTATGCTACACTGCATTCTGGCATTATTATAATATTTCACTTGCACTTTAATAATTGCCAAACACATCCCTGCATGGTACCAATAACTCCATTGCTGATGCTAATTTTCGCAACACTGTTTTGGGATATTTGACTCATTTGGTAACCCGAATGGCTGTCGGACATCTGGTGAACATTGCTACAATAGCCTGCTTTGCCCCAAATTCCTCAAAAATATGCTCTTCCACTCACGCAAGATACCTGATCTTCTATTCTGGTATGCAGATTTCAGCAAACCAACATACTATCACAGTCGTGGCGGACTCTCCCGGACTTGGGGCAAGCAGTGTGCCTTAGAGTTCAGAGCAAATTATAACGGTCGGCCATCGGCCGTTTTCCGGGTCATAACATCACATGTCCGATCAATTAATCTTCTAATTGGACAGTATGTCCGTTCACTATACACAGTGTGTACTGTAGTGCACAGTTTCATACTATTGCTAGACTGGGGTCAATGGTTTGTGCTACTGGGTGAGCAGGGGTACCCCATGAATAGTTTTTAACACTCACTTTGTGGTACACCACTGGCAGGCTGGCTGATACTTTCGCTGTGTACACATAGTGCACACGGTGATAGAGCAATTGACTCACAAAGCACAGTATACAGCAAGAGTGAATTTATAGTGGTAGCTAGCTTTATATGGAGCTATATTGTATATAATATGTAAATGGGACTATAATATTATTATAACTTGATGTCAGATCATGTCCTGGTGTTGGTCCAACATGCATAGTGTCAGGTATTATAATAATCTGCTTTGTAGTCGGGCATAACAAACTCCCATATTTGTCCAATAAAGGCAGTGTTAGCCTACATTGCAGTTAGAGGTTTTAAACTAGGGGCCCTTCTTAATTAATAGCAAGCACTATTGTAATTGCAAACAAATTAATCTGACATCATTGATATCATAGCAACAGCATGCATGCATACATGTTCCACTGCCATCAATTGATAAGGGAAGGGACATGCAGGTCCCTTCCCAGAGCCAGCAGCAGCAACTAGTAGTAAGGAGAGAATGTACTAGCATATATCTCCCAGCAGCACATGCAGTACATGCAGTACATGCAGCATGCGGAGCACATGTGGCACATGCAACAGCACATGCAGTACATGCAGCAGCACACGCAGCAGCAGCAACAGCGTGCAAGCAGAGTGGGAGGCATGACCCTGCCACAGCAGCAAAAGCCCAGCATTCACCAAATACAACCAATCGATGTATAGATTGGTGTTACACTAGATAATTGCGAACAGGAGTTAATAACAGTAGCTATAATGTGTAAAAGCCATAGCAAGTAGGGATTTATCTTGGAAAACCACCCTGATCACAAGGGCAGAGCCTTAGTGGGGAGGGGGGTATGGTTTTGCAAGATAAGTAGTAAATCCCTAATTGCTATGGTTTAACCGTTATTAATAATACTATATCTAGTTTCCTATTGGTCAATCTGCACAACTAACATGACAAAATAAACATCTTGTAATAAATTGCCAATTACAAGTTTACAAGTAGAGGGAGTTTATCAGACCACAAGCAGGGATTGATCATTCATAATCTACCCCTGTTGCCTAGGATATAATATTATTATTGATTATTATATAGCCTGAGCTGTTTATGCAATTCAAAGGTCAATAGTTGTGATATAATATTATTAGTTGTGTACACATGACATTGTGCGTGTATTTCACAACACATGTACAGCTATGAATTATGTTAAGTCCATTGGTACGTGAGAAGGTAAGTTATTCATATAGTAGATGAATACATGCACAATAATTATACCTATAGGCAGAAAAAAATACAATTTTAATGGCTTAATGTGTGCAATGTTATCATATTATAATCTACTAATACCAGCCTGCTAATTTCTGCATTGCATATACTTTCGCCACGTATGCACAGAGGCAGAGTTTCCCCTAACTATTGTAGTGACACATCAATCAGATTCTCTGAATCGTAAGCAAAGTTGAGAGATAATGTGTTTTATCAAGTATACAGGTGAAAACTGAGTGAATATAATATAGGCTCAGCTTGATTGAAGAGCACAGTGATTATTAATGGTGTCAGTACTGTTACAGTAACTGTAGCTATAGGTCAAACCCTATTAGTATTATGATGCACATCATTAATTATTTTATTCATTGCTAGATCACTGCATACACTAGCTAAATAGTGTAAATTTGAAGACTCAATGGTTACACCGGGTGGATGGCCATTCTGCACTAGCAGCACTGCAAGGTATAAGTATAATGCAAGTATAATATAGTATAGACAATGTTAATGAAACCTGTCATTGTCATCATAACATACTTGCCAGCTTCTTGCATGATTGTATGTAAGCAAATTATTTTTGTACAACAAATTTTCTGTTTCTCATGTGATTGATTTCTAAGTAAGCCCGGCAAATCCCTGGCCCAAATAGGTATGAATGCTACAGTAACAAATTCTGCACGTGCTAATTACTAGTGCCCCCCCCCCGCCCCCTTCATCCACAGTGTGGTGCATAATAATACTGGGTGATTCAATCGGCACAGGGTCGCCGCCACGATAAGTTCTAAATCATATTATTAGCAATAATTCGCGTTTGTGACGCTGTGCGCACAGCGTCACAAACGCGAATTATTGATCATGGCGGCGGTTTGACACGTCACACAGAGGGAAACTTAGTTGCCAGGTAACAAAACACCAGGACACGTGTTGATCACATAATTTGTGTGTGCTAGTATGTGCAATGTAATACAGCTGTTGCTGACTAGACTAAAAGTGGAATATAATAAATGAACACACATTTTAAATCAAGTCTGGCCTGCTCAGCCGGATGCTTGCAATTGAGGAGATACTTAGCTATTAGGCAAGTTATGGTTACTTTTGTTGTATGACAGGGGAGGCGGAACAGGGGGGGCAGGGGGGCAGTCGATCCCCCCCCCCCCCCCCCCCCCCCCCCCCCCCCCCAAACTGACCTACCCTCAGCCACCTCTGTATGAGTGGTTCTTTGTGCATGATTATAGCTATAATAGTGTACATACTTCTGTGACTACTTGGTTTCTTAGTGCTTACCAGTGTTTATAATGCATAGTGACCTTGTATAAGATGTTCTACCTTTATGCTTTGGTATCTATATTGCTGTGACCATGGGCTTTAGTCCATGGCAACCTGGGGGTCTGGGGGCATGCGCATGCTCCCAGAAAACATTGTCTATTTAAATTTTCCCTTTTCAAAATGGTGGTGGTGGGGGGAGGGGGGTGGCGTAGGGGTATGATTACCATCTTATTACAGTAGTGCCTGTGCTAATAACGTTAATAACCTGTGACCCTCTGTAGCATTTCAGACACCGTTACAGTACCCTAGGGATACAATATTTCCCTAGGGACTCTATACAGTGCAATAGGAAGCAATTGCATATTGCAGGGGCCACCGATACAAGTTGTGGGTGTGACCTTGATTACTGAATTTTGTGACCATAATTATTCTTTTGTAGAGGTCGTATTTTAGTAATTTAAACCAGATTTTTACAAAGAAAGTCTGATATGATGATAAAAATTAAAAGAATACATACACAAGGATTTTGTATCAAGCCTGATTATTAGTGGGGGGGGGGGGGGGGGGGGGGGTGCGTGAAATATTGGGGGGGGGGGGGCAGTGGCCCCCTCTGGCCCCCATGGTTCCTACTCCACTGTAGGGCACACATTATTCTCTGGGGCCGTATAGGTCCTCATACAATATTAATTTTGTAAACTTCAAGTTAAGTTAATAACTTACCTATATATTTCATAACACATAATGGTAATACAGTAATAGTTCAATCTAGATTATGTATACATCAAGGGCATATAGACTTCCTTGATTATATGTGTTGCATAAATCAATAATATCTAAAACACACCATAGCTCAGTTCTATGACGCTTATCTTTGAATTCAAACTATGTAGTAGAGTAGATTCATTTGAATTCCGGGAAACATACTTTGTTTGAAATAATAATAATTATACTTGTGCATGGTCACGTTATTTTTGTGGTTTATTCATGATATGAATAATGACACACCCTTTTTGATCCAAGAAAATATGGCAGGCAACTTCTATCTATTATTAGTGTCGCTGATTCTACATCAAACACAAGGACAACTTTGTCCACCAAGAGATGGTATGTTACCTGTAATGGACTATAATAGTAATTATAGTTCAAAATTTGTAGGTGTTGGTTTTGTGGATCAACCACAAGATGCTACTGTTTGTGTTGGTAACCAACTAAAGATGGATTGTAACTTCAGGGGAATTTCCAGTGCACCCTTGTGGCTTATTAACTCCACTGTTTACAGGTCATCGGAACTTCCACCTCACCATATGTACGATGGTCGCACTCTGATTGTGAACAATGTATTTCTAGAGGATAATGATACCACCTACCAGTGTTTTTTTGGCTTGTTTGTTAATGGGTCTTTTTGTCAGTTGCGAAGTACTGTGGGAAAGCTAATAGTACTAACCATTGGTGAGTATAATAATTATTAGTTACTATACTATACCATAAAACTGGAAATTTTAGACAGGAAAAAAGTTTCACCAATTTCGCCTCCAGCTCTCATCAGCAAATTTTTTATCACAGTCATTTCTTGTCCTATGTGAATGATTGCATGGAAGATATATCGACATAACTTGTAGTTGTTACAGTATCGTGCTACCATGATGCAATTAACCCTTCATTCTGTGTACTTTTCAATAATGTTGCTTGAGGGGACAAATTATGACTCATATTTCCCTTGTACCCCTGAAGGGCCAAATTATGATTTTTGTTGCCCACTTGGCTCTATAGTGAAAGTATATTATGAGGTAGGATATATTATATATCTTCATTAATTTTCTGCAATACAAAGGTAGCTGGGCTAGGTGAAATTTTTATCCATCAAAATTTTACTATAATAAAATCAATTAAATCTTGTAACTGCTCAGACACATGTGGACAGCATTTAGGTCCCAGAAATATTACCCACAGAGAAGGTGATCATGATGTTCTCATTCCATGCACTGTGTTCAGCTACATTCCTCCAATATGGGAAGTAAATGGGTCAATATTTGAACTATTGCAGCTACCTGAAATATTCATGCCAATTTATGGGGGAATTGTTATCAAACTTGTTCAAAGAGACCTAAATGGTATTTACTTTCGCTGCTATGCATCACGTGGTACTGGATACACAGTAACGTCAAGTACTACCGGTTACCTAACTGTTACATCAAGAGGTAATGAAATAACAGACTGCAAATTCATGTGCTTTTAACAATAATTAACATTTTATTCAGGTGGACCACTGACAATTAATGTGGACAATACTGATCTCTATTTAGATCATCAAAACACATTCCTTAACCAAAATGTAACATTGTCATGGAAACCAATCCTAAACCATCAGTGTGACGATTTCAAAGTGATATCTAGAGCTACTTGTGGGCAAACAAATCAGATACAGAATAGATGGCCAGTTAACATGAGTCAAAGCGTTGACATTCCACTTAATGATTTGAGTATACAAGGAGCTGAAGATGATTTAAAGCTGGCAGATATTCTAATAGAGGCACTTAACGAAGGTGGTTCTGTATGCAACAAGACTGATGCAACTATTCAGATACAGAATTCAGGTAAACATTGATAATATTTTTGGCTTAATTAAAAAAAACTCTTCAATTACAGCTACTATGGTGAATTTATATTCATCGCTCTCTAGAACACTAATATTTACTTTTTCAAATCTAATAACTTCTACCTTCCATCTTGTGTTACCACGGTCTGGATTTGAAGAAGATTGCTTCTGTCCAGTCTTATTTGCTGAAGATAGCAAATATTATGACCTCAAAAGCTGCTCATGTCTTAATAACACCGTTTTTCAAAACTCCTATTTTAATTTTTGCCTAACTGAGGATCAAAAAATCTCTTTTCAAATTAAGAACTTAACAAGGAATATGAACGGTAGTCGCCTATCAATATTTCATGAATTCTTCTGCACAAGGAATTTCCTACCACCATACAGAATTTATACACATTCATTTGAGATTGCAATAGGTAAGAGCAACATTAATTGTAAATTTTATCACGACATACATTAATGTACATAAATTTAATTACCGATTCACATATAATGTCACTTTCTGGTATTCTAAGATAAAATATTACTGTCTAATGTAATCAATTACAAACATTAATTTTAGTCTGAATTAACACTGTACACATTATTGTGTTCTTATGAATTATCCCATATATGGGATAATTCATAAGAACACAATAATGTGTGCATTAACTTGTGCAAACTACAATCTAGGGTATATTATGATATTGGTCGATTATATAATCGATCAATATCATAATATACCCTAGATTGTAGTTTGCACATGCGTTTTGAGCAATAATCATGCTTTAGCTTCCTGGCCTTAGAGATACATATCATACAACTAACTGGCCCAGTGATTATTATAACTGTCACACTCATATTGATGTGATTTTTCAGTGTTGCCAGAACCACCAGATGTAATAATCGACAACGGAACCAATACGATACATGTTCTACCTTATGATGACAATGGAAACCCACCAGATTACTACCATTTTCTTGTATCTGACATCACTGGTGAAACAATACTAAGTAATATTTTAGCTGCTACTGGGTCAGATGTTTCCATTGATGATCCTATATTGTATCAGTATTCAAGTGAATGTGCACCTTTCCTAGTATCAGTGAGTGCAGTTAATAAATATGGTGAAGTAGATACAAATGTGTTCATCAACTCCAAGGATGCTATTGGGGATATATGCATTTGTATCAATGAAACAGGTAAATCAACAAGACAAAGCATTCCATAATAATATTATTATCATAATTATTTTGCTACACATGCAGTAAAGTACTCATCAGTTCATACCGAAAATCAAGCATTAAGTATATCCTGTAATCAGTCAAGATACTTATCAGATTTTAAGTTGAAAGCTGCAGTTGATTCCAAAATTATTGATATTGCATGCCATGAAAATAGTGTTGAGAAATCAGTGCAACTGAGTAATGGACTCAAGTGTGGTACAACTTATAATGTCTCCATATACTGGGAATCTCCTCAAGAGTCTTCAGATATCTACTGCTTGTTAGAAAACATGGATGTAGTAACTCCCCCATGTAAACACAATGGTGAAGAGAAAATTATTCAATTTTTATCTGCATTGACTTTCAATTAATTTACTTTCTTCATGCAGAAGTTTCAATAGCCCTGGGTGTTATTTTACCTATCGTAATAATAAGCAGTCTTATAATAATTGCCATCAATTGCTATCGGTAAGGGTTTGTGCTGAATAATAATAAATATGGATGTATTTACACAATCATACACTGTCATGATCAGCTGCTGCAAACGTTCTCATACCACAAGTGGTCCTAGTCAGCAGTCTGATCCACCTAGTGGCGTTACAAATTCACTGGATGATGGTGACTCAAGAAAGCTAATGAAGTATGACTCAGGTAAGGATCCTGCGTATATAGATACAGAAATAAAATTATGCATAACTATTACCTAATTGCTACATCTTCTTACACAGATAATGAGTCTGCTTCAGTTTAAATTTGTTTTTAGTAACTGTTATAGTGTGGTTAACAATAGTAATATCTTCATGTATGATAATAATTGTGCTTATTGAGGAACAATGTATGTATTAAACGACTTTTTATGACACGTTCGTAATTGGATCTGGAGTGAAAGTGTATGATTCCATGTAACACAATTAATTGGCCGGGTTAAAAAGATACTACAAAAATTTAATATTAAATTTTAATATGTATGCCACATCAATAGAGTTAGGTGAATTATTACGAATCAGATGCTAGCGTAAGATTATTATTAACATTTGGAAAGGGCATGTTTAATTATTAGGAGAGAATTTAGGGCATACAAGTAGGTTTATTGATTATATGGATACTCTTAGGGTCACAATATTTTATGACTAATAGACAAAAATTGAATAAGTGATATTGTATGAATTTTATTGTACACAAAATTATTGTAATTCGCGAAAAATATCTTCGTTTTGCTTAAAGAGATGAAATTTCTTATGATATTCAAACCTTTATTTAGGATTGTCGTCAAGGGGGGGGGGGGCTATAGCGATGATTGCTGAATTAAGAGGGGGCATGGGTGTGGCCTATCACATACACTTTGCACACACTGTTGTAACAACCCTACCATTAAACTTTTTAATAGAACAGTGCAGCGTATAGTACATGTGCATAGCTATTAATTATTTAATACCAAGGGGTGGGTGTGGGAGGGGGATGTGCCGCCTCCCATCACCCTCCCACACGGAGCGCGAAGCTGTCAATAATTCACATGTTAAAAAAATGAGCAAGAACTTCTGATTTAGACAGCTTTTTGTATCAATCACAGGAAAACTATCTATATTGTGTACATGATTGGTGCCCCCCCCCTCCCCCCCTCCCCCCCCCCCCCCCCCCCCCCCCAAATGAAGCCCTGACATTTTGCACAGTGAAGTTATGGTGTGCACTTAAAGTTGACGAGAATATTAAGTGCAAATAATCCTTTCGCTAAAAATATAACACAAATTTTTCAAATGAAATTAACATCAATTACAGTTTGAAAAGATCTATCTATGAACACACAGATCATTCATAGACTGAGCGGATTGTAATATTGGAATGTATTCTTGTGTAGCAGAATTGGAATCGATTATGTTATACTTTAACAACATTCAATGCTATGAATTAATCAATAAAGATTGTTTATCAAAACCAAAGTTTCAAACTAGAAGGTTCATCAGACACAATTTTCCAATGGGGACTATCATACTAGTAAACTTTACTATAACAAGTAGTGATCAACGTTAGGTACCTAACACAATAATACGTAAATTAATGATAATCCTACAGTGTCATAAACTTTGTTATAGTAAGAATAGAAGGGATCAACAACTAAAGGTAACTGTCCTCCAGACTAGTACAGTTATAGTACCTGAAAACGATCACTATCATAATGAAGATTCCTTGTGCTATCATCCTTATATTATTATCAGCACTTTCTAAATATTGTACGTTACAATTTTCTGGTACTGATTCAGTAGCTACTTGTGTGTATGTATAATAATTAGGTTTCTGTCAGTACTCTTGCCATCCAGAAGTTACAGATTTTTCTACAGTTTATGATTTCATCAAGTGGAGTACACCACACTGCTCTAATGATCTGCACATCGACCAGTACCAAATTTGGTTTGCAGATATCTCTGAAATCGAAATTCAAACTTACATAACAAACTTGACAAGTACCAGCTCATCTTGTGCCATTATTAATAGCAGTACTTGTTACTTTCGTGTCAGGGCAGAGTTAAATGATGATTCCATATCCTCTTACAGTGCTTGTCTTCAGATTAGTAATCAGTTCAATGAGAATAGAGGTACCATATATGGCACTATTAATTCTACATTACATGTATGCATCATATTAATTATTATAGTGACAAATAAAAATTTTCAAGATGTATGTTTTCAAGTCAGGGGTATATGTTTGGATGGATATACTCCTTCACGATTCAGAATTGATGGGGAGCCACTCAACACAAATGATTACAATGTGTCATATGTCAGAGGTTCTGGATTTGTATTTTGTTTAAAAAATCTGTCAAGGATGGTAGTGGTAACAGAATTGTGTGAATTCATTGCACAAAATGACTTTTGTCTTCCTGGTGTTATTGTACAGACATTTCTCTCACGTACAGAAGTATATCTTTTAAATCAAGAATTTCAAACATCTACAACTGAATGTATTATTTAAATTAAATGCACACACTGTCATGTAACCACAATTAATTATCTTTCGTTACAGATATATCTGTTACAATTTCGATTCCAATTGAAGAATCGTTAAGTATTAGTCCAACAAGTACATATAAAAGCATATTGCACACTCTATGGATATCAACAAGTATCACTACAATAAATACCACTATAATTACTACCTTCAGTCATCCAAAAATAACTATCTGGATTGCAGGTATAATAATTATTTCAATTATCAGTCTTCACAATGAATGATCAAGATTCTTATAATAATGATCAGTAACTTTGGGGATTTTGTTGATGTTAATTCTCACAGTCATCTTCTTATTTGGCCTTTTCATTTACAAGAAGCAGAAGAAATTTAGAGGTATAGCTACCATTTAAGTAACTCATAATTATAACACATGAATTTTGTTTAGATCTACCAGATCCAGAACCATTTTATGAAACTATTCAACCCCATAACAAAGAAGTCGTTTTAGAAATCAAACAGAATGAGGCTTATCTCTCCTTATCAAGGATCACCCTACAGAATTGCCCAGCATACACTACACATAAGCAGTTGTACATGAATGAGACATGATAATTGTATTGTTATTGTCATAATAATATTATTATAATAATTGTATGAATAATGAAAAATGTAGACATGTGACTGATGTAGCTATTATATTCACGATACCTAAGACAACGCAAACATGGCTGGTGTGCCAACCTATATTCTTTGGTTTGGAAGTATTATGATCCTATTCTGTGTTGGAGGAGGTATGTATGTCACTGAATAAGACGTGTTTAGATTATAATATTATGATAATAGATGCTCAGCTTTCTAATCTCCATCACCTGGTTATTGAAGAAGGAAGAACACACCCGATATCAATTGAAACCTCACTTCCCGAGTATTTGGAAGCCACAACAATTGCACATGTAGTCACTCTTAACGAATACAAACTATTAGCAAACAGTTCAAACTCTGTGTGCAGAATGGGACTAAATGATGTATTAAGCTTTAGTGAGACACAGCTTTCAGATTTGGATCCAGCAGAAGGTGAGAATTATGGCAATCTGTATTATCGATCCAATTTATTATAGGTGATTTTAGATGTGGATTTTAGTGATAGAAGCTTTGCTATTTCATTTCACTCTGGAGTTGCAACATTCAGTCTTGAGGTTGCAGATGACAGTATCTTTGAAAATGAAGAGTTTTTTGTTCTATACATTGAGATTCCTACAGCAATTCCTGCCTGTGCTCTATTGGCCACAATTCGTGATAATGATGGTAACTGTAATCATAATCACCTATACTGGAAAACTGTAGTTATTTGAGCTTTCTACAGAGTTATCATTTACATGGAATGAACTAAGAATCAAGGTAAATGAAGATGAAGGAATTGTTCGTCAATTATGGATCATTAAACATGGGGACAATGAGCAGAATGTAACTGTTCATGTGAATCAAACGTTAACAAATGATTCTGACTCCAATAGAATAGTTGAAGCAATAAATGGTAATACAAAAATTATAGGGCTTGCTACAGATGTTACCATTCCATTTCCATTCAGGAATTGATTTTTGTCTGCTTCAAACGAGGTTTGTCTTCGACAGTAATAAGACAAACGAAAGTGTCCTTTTCCAAGTATACAATGATAGCATTGATGAACTACCGGAATACTTTTATCTGAATTTAATATCTGAATCTAGAGGTGTCACATTGGATCCTGAAGCTGAAGTTTATATTATTAATAGTATACAATGAAATAACTTATTATAATAATTATTAATTTATTATTTCTATAGACTTACCATGCCATTTGTCACTGTAGGGATTAAATTCATTTCGCAGCCCAAAAATGTGTATGCTGGCTATGGCGAAACAGTTATAATTCCTTGCATTATTACAACAACAACAGCGCCAGTGTGGAGGATAGGATATTCTAACGGAACTCTTTTATCCCATTATTCTTCATCTTCATCAACTTACATGAGTGTTGCTGCTGATGGACTCAAAGTTTCTATTCAGGATCTTGCATTGAATGTATCAAACTATACATGTTCATTTGAATGGTGGGATGTCATACTCGAAAGTGGAATTACTCATTCAGTCATACAGCGGAGTGATACTGGAATACTCACTATCAATTACTTTTCAGCCACGTTTAGTTTAATATCCCAAAATAGCATCGAACCACATGTTACTTACATCACAAAAGGAGAAACTATTCATTTGACAATAAAAAAGGAAGGTGGTGGAAGTTACAATGTCACAGTACATAGTACAAGTAAGAGAATATTGATCAATAACAGTAATAATAATTACACCCCATGCTTCTGTTAATTCTATGAATAATAAATTAATTTTATGCATCATAATGTAGATTCATTGATAATTGCTCACTCGGTATCAGCAGCTGTGTTCGAGTCGAATACAAAACAGCAGAATGTGACATTTCAAATACGCCAAAATATTGACCTGTCAGTAAATGATGTGCTCAAGTTTGAGATAAAAATTGCTAATGTCACTGTTAAAGGATACGGAAAAGTTAATGTTGATACTGGTAAACCTGTCAATGTCACCCTCTACGATAATGTCTGTAAGTATTAATTATTGTGTACCAACAGCCAAGGATCACAACCACTAACCTATGACTCAGCACTCTTCATCGAGCTTATTTCAGTATTTCACTCAAGAGGGGGCAAATACATAATAAGGGGGGTTTGCCCCCCCAAAATGAGCCCCATGCTTATAAAACTTAACTATAGCTATTTACTGTAAATATGTGTTTCATGAGCAACAATTCACATTGTATAATTTCATAGAACGCATATGATTCCTGAGTTTCTTAGACATTAATTTTGCTTACATTGATCAGCTAACTATAATATAATAATATGACTCTTGCCATGGTCTTCACTGCTACTGTTCCTTTTTCCAGATACAATCAAGCTGTATAATCAATCAACTAAGGAGTATGGGTATTGTGCCAGCATCTCTAAACCTGCGTTGATCTATCCACGAGCAACATTTCCACTTTTGATAGAGAATCCATGTCAGTTGCAATCTTTATTACCGTTACATAATAATTAATATGTACTTATACTGAGTAAATGGATGGGACAGAAATTAGTCAATGACATGTCCCCATTTGCGTATAGGTAGTATTATCTGGTAATTATGCAAATTAATTAGGAAATCCAAAAATAAGCATATAGATAGCTACTGCATCCATGGTAGTTGTGGCATGATGTATGGTATTCCAACAGATTATAGCTATATTATTATACCTCCTCAGTGGGGGAGATGTGGGGCAATGTAGAAATTTTATAAGAAGTGGTGAAAATTTCATGATCTGTAATAGCCACTGACTTTCACTAAAATAACATTCACTAGTTAGAGCAATGTTAGAGCATAGTACTATGGTAGCCACTGACTTTCACTAAAATAACATTCTCTAGTTAGAGCAATGCAACCAAGTGTTATATCCCCATTAGCAATGTATTATTCTTCTGTGGTGACTAATAACATGATGAAACCTATGATGGGATTATTAGGTGATAATTTATGCGGTAATTATGAGAAATAGTTGCCATGCCCATTTTTCATTAAAAACAAAACCAAAAGCCGCCTCTTATTAAATAGTTTTTTGAATTTGAAAGCTGAGAAACTATTACTTATTACATACCAAGTAGGAAAAAAATATTACTGGGCCTCTGCATGTTAACTAGTTACCTTTGTGACACGGGACTTTCCCAGAGGTAGCTATAGTTGTGACCGTAAATTTTACAGAATGGTTCAGATAGCATAGGCCACCAATTATCAGCCTAGGTCGTCACATATATGTATACGCATGCAGCCCCACCCATTTTGTAGCGTGTGAGTGTGGTATATCACACCACTAATGAAGATACTGCTAAGTAGCTAATTAACTAACTAACTTGCAAGTGGGAAGTCTATCCTAGCTAGCACTGTCACTGAGGTAAATATTTTAGCACCAAGACATACATACAGATAGAGAGCACAAGCTGAGATGACAGACTAGACTGAGTAGAACAGGAAATGCATGAGACTTAAATATGCATACACAAAGGAAGTGACTAATAATGACCAAAACATGCATACAGGATGACAAAATATACCACAGTAATGAGCAAATTTGGAAAGGGTCGTAAATTTTACATGCAAACATAGCCCTGCGCATTTCGTAGCGTGTGGGCAAAGAAAATGTATGGCATACACATAATATTATATGGAGAGCACCATAACTTCAATTTAATTAGGTATGAGCCAACTTCTAAATATTATTATTATAAAGGATAATGTCTAGGTATAATATTATACATTTTGCATGCAAAACTACGTCGTCCAATGCTCTGAACAGGCCCCCCCCCCTCCCCCAGTTTCTCATCTTCTCGGCAGCATGCTATATAGCTAGCTTTAAGTCTGGAAGCCATGCATTTCAACATTATGAATAATAATATAATATTATTTGCAGAGTATGAGGAGCCTGCCTGGCAATTTTTTTTGTGTTTGACTCCAATTCCTTGATTCTATTATATAATAGGCCACGAGTTCAGTGTCAATGAAGTGGTCCTGAATAGCACAAACCGGACTGTATGCTTTGAAATACTGAAACTCAAACCTGGTTGCTGCAACCACGTACTCAAACTACATTTGAAGACAAAAAGCACATACAGTATAACATTTCAGCCAAAGAGCATCAATATTCCCACTGGAAATGGTAATTGTAATAGTAACTACTCATCTGTCTCATGATCATAGATAGGAGAGAAGCTATAGAATCGTTATTATTAAGTGTCCTGCCAAACTTGAATTTATATCTATCAGTATTACGCTAAGCATGATTGTGCATACATGTACATAGCCATAATAATATTATTCCATAACAATTATAATACCTGGGGGTATTAATAAATTAAATATCATGAATAAATTTTATAGAGATCACGCTGTTTTATAAGTATAATACCGTAAAATAATTATTGGGGGATCAGCCGATGGTAGCTACTATCTGAATCAGATCAATTCAATAAACTTTACGGAATTGATCTGATTCAGAAAATGTTTCGAATTGTTAATTTTTGTTGCACACTGCATTGTCAATATCAAAACTGACTCAAAATTAATCATATAGGGCCCTCAATATTAAACTCATGCATGTATACCGCCTCTTTCATTCATGAATAATGCATACAATCTCTGCTAGGTTGTGAACCTACTCAAGGTCAAGGTTCAATTATTGCAGAAATAATAATACCAGTACTATCCTCTTTGTTGATTATCTTTGGTTTTATAATATATTATTTTTGTTGTCACCGGAGATATGTAAAAAAGTGTAAGTGTGTAAACAAAACCAATGATAAGAATAAATAAAGTTAGATGTAGTATAACATGTAATAATGATATAATTGTCATTGTTACATTATCATTAATCTCATAGCTATATAAAAGTTTATAACTGAATAATATTATAGCTACTGCCTTTTAATTATCATGTGATGTTGTATTAAATTTTGATGAAACTTTTAAATTATAATTATTTACATTTAGAACTGAAATTTAATTATTGATTTGTGATGTAATTTCCAAAGCTATGATTTGCTAGTGTATACTCAGTCTGTATGCATGCACAATGTGATAAATTAATGAAAGATATTGAATTTCAACTGATCTCCGAGACGCAGGCACTACATTTGGGACCTTATCCAGGATCTCTCAGAAGTTGTGAGTTTGATCAGATTGGATCATACTTAGTCGGGCACCCTAGCTGGGGGAAACATCCCAGCATAATTTATTATTGAGAGGCTATAAGTAAATTTAATACCTCAGTTAATTCAACTATATCTGATAGAGTTGAATCAGATGCAGATTTAGCTAGACCAGCTTCGCTGGGAAAACAAATTAGAAGTATAGATAATGATAGATAGCTATGTAGCACTCACATTTGACTGGACCAGGTTTCTGTTTGCCTGTCAAACCTCAAAATATTACTAGTCTGGTATACCAACCCCTTCACAAGAGAGAGGTAGGGTCTGGTAACACTGTTATATATACCCACGTTGTGCTCATGTCTGAAATGTGGATATGACCACTCAGATCAAACTGTGATCTTGACCACGTACAGTGCTCATGTGATGCACAATTGGCTTTGAATTGCGCCAGTACATACATATAGCTAGTGCTATGACCATTGGCACGTGCATGATAATATTATTTTGGTTAGCAGCCACTTGAGTTGCGGTCCACAATGTAATTACATTCACAACATTCCACTTGAACAAAGGCAGTGTGCCAATGTTACCAGACCCTTCCTCTCTCTTGCGAAGGGGCTGATACCCCAGACTACGAAATTATGTCTCAGCTCTGTTTGTTGGCGTAAAAATTGTCAGACCTGGAGACCTAGGCATGTGAGCAACCTGAGCAACTCATAAGCGCAGCAAATCTGTTAAAATTGTCAAGTCCACCCTACTGCAGGCTATGTGCTCTCTAGCTATGCTCATGTGCACAAACTACCACAATAATTGTATAAGTAAAGATTGTCATAAGGCAGGATTTAATTCAGGGAGGAGGGTGGGGTGGGGGGAGGGTGTGCTTCATATTATGGAGTTGTCCCCATCTTAAAGTTTAATTACTGCTATGTACTTGCTCCCTCTTTAGCGAAAATTATCCTTAAGTACACCTTGAAAGCTCCATGCTGCAGCTACAGATGCAACACGCATGGGGTATGTGTAGCCTTGTCCCCAGGCCACTCCCACGCTGGGTGCTTCTTCATAATAAGCTTCCGTGTGATGATGTAATCTCTAATATACTAGTATATACATTCTATATAATATATACAATGCCATCAATGACTATAGTGTCCCAAGTGACTGCAATGTCCGAGGCTCTAGTGACAGTAGTGTTCACAGTGTCTCCAGTGACAGCAGTGTCTCCAGTGTATCTAGTGACAGCAGTGTCTCCAGTGACAACAGTGTCTCCAGTGACAGCAGTGTCTCTAGTGTCTCTAGTGACAGTAGTGTCCCCGGTGACGGCAGTGTCTCCAGTGACAGCAGTGTCTCCAGTGACAGCAGTGTCTCTAGTGACAGCAGTGTCCCTAGTGATAGCAGTGTCTCCCAGTGTCTGCAGTGACAACAGTGTCTCTAGTGACAGCAGTGTCCCCAGTGACAGCAGTGTCCCCAGTGTCTCCCAGTGTCTCCAGTGACAGCAGTGTCTCCAGTGACAGCCGTGTCTCTAGTGTCTCTAGTGACAGCAGTGTCCCCGGTGACGGCAGTGTCTCCAGTGACAGCAGTGTCTCCCAGTGTCTCCCAGTGTCTCCAGTGACAGCAGTGTCCCCAGTGATAGCAGTGTCTCTAGTGACAGCAGTGTCTCCAGTGACAGCAGTGTCCCCAGTGTCTCCAGTGACAGCAGTGTCTCTAGTGTCTCTAGTGACAGCAGTGTCCCCGGTGACTCCAGTGACAGCAGTGTCTCCAGTGACAGCAGTGTCCCTAGTGACAGCAGTGTCTCCAGTGACAGCAGTGTCCCCAGTGTCTCCCAGTGTCTCCAGTGACAGCAGTGTCTCCAATGATAGCAGTGTCTCTAGTGACGGCAGTGACTCCAGTGTCTCTAGTGACAACAGTGTCCCCAGTGATAGCAGTGTCTCCAGTGACAGCAGTGTCCCCAGTGTCTCCAGTGTCTCCAGTGACAAGTGTTTCCAGTGACAGCAGTGTCTCCAGTGACAGCAGTGTCTCTAGTGACAGCAGTGTCTCCAGTGTTTCTAGTGACAGCAGTGTCCCCAGTGACAGCAGTGTCTCCAGTGACAGCAGTGTATCCCAGTGTCTCCATTGACAATAGTGTCTCCAGTGACAGCAGTGTCTCCAGTGACAACAGTGTCTCTAGTGTTTCTAGTGTCTCTAGTGACAGCAGTGTTCCCAGTGACAGCAGTGTCTCCAGTGTCAGCAGTGTCCCCAGTGATAGCAGTGTCTCCAGTGACAGCAGTGCCCCCAGTGTCTCCAATGTCTCTAGTGACAACAGTGTTCCCAGTGATAGCAGTGTCTCCAGTGACAGCAGTGTCCCCAGTGTCTCCCAGTGTCTCCAGTGACAAGTGTTTCCAGTGACAGCAGTGTCTCCAGTGACAGCAGTGTCTCTAGTGACAGCAGTGTCTCCAGTGTTTCTAGTGACAGCAGTGTCGCCAGTGACAGCAGTGTATCCCAGTGTCTCCATTGACAACAGTGTCTCCAGTGACAGCAGTGTCTCCAGTGACAGCAGTGTCTCGAGTGACAGCAGTGTCCCCAGTGTCTCCCAGTGTCTCCAGTGACAACAGTGTCTCTAGTGTTTCTAGTGTCTCTAGTGACAGCAGTGTCCCCAGTGACAGCAGTGTCTCCAGTGTCAGCAGTGTCCCCAGTGTCTCCCAGTGTCTCCAGTGACAGCAGTGTCTCCAGTGACAGCAGTGTCTCCAGTGTTTCTAGTGACTGCAGTATCCCCAGTGGCAGCAGTGTATACCAGTGTCTCCAGTGATAGCAGTGTCCCCAGTGTCTCCAGTGACAACAGTGTCTCCAGTGACAGCAGTGTCTCTAGTGACAGCAGTGTCCCCAGTGTCTCCAGTGACAGCAGTGTCTCCAGTGACAGCAGTGTCTCTAGTGACAGCAGTGTCTCCAGTGTTTCTAGTGACAGCAGTGTCCCCAGTGACAGCAGTGTCTCCAGTGTCTCTAGTGACAACATGCAGTGTCCCCAGTGTCTCCAGTGACAGCAGTGTCTCTAGTGTCTCCAGTGACTCCCCAGTGATAGCAGTGTTTCCAGTGACAGCAGTGTCCCCAGTGTCTCCAGTGACAGCAGTGTCTCCAGTGACAACAGTGTCTCTAGTGACAGCAGTGTCCCCAGAGACAGCAGTGTCTCCAGTGACAGCAGTGTCCCCAGTGTCTCCAGTGACAACAGTGTTTCCAGTGATAGCAGTGTCTCCAGTGATAGCAGTGTCCCCAGTGTCTCCAGTGACAACAGTGTCTCCAGTGACAGCAGTGTCTCTAGTGACAGCAGTGTCGCCAGTGACAGCAGTGTCCCCAGTGTCCATAGTGTCTCCCAGTGTCTCCAGTGATAACAGTATCTCCAGTGACAGCAGTGTCTCTAGTAAAAGCAGTGTCTCCAATGTCTCTAGTGACAGCAGTGTCCCCAGTGACAGTAGTGTCTCCAGTGATATAGCAGTGTCCCCAGTGTCTCCCAGCTAGTGTCTCCAGTGTTCGCAGTGACAGCAGTGTCTCCAGTGACAACAGCGTCCCTAGTGAGAGCAATGTTCTAAGTGTCTCCAGTGAAAGCAGGGTTCCCGGTGTCTCCAGTGTCTCTAGTGACAGCAGTGTCCCTAGTGACAGCAGTCTAGTGACAGCAGTGGCAGCAGTGTCCCCAGTGTCTCCAGTGACAGTAGTTTTCCCAGTGATATGACAGTGTCTCAAATGATAGCAGTGTCCTAAGTGCTGCATACACTGCTGTCACTGGAGACACTACTGTCACTGGAGACACTGGGTCACTGGAGACACTAGCTGCTGTCTCTGGAAACACTGGGGACACTGCTGTCACTGGAGACACTACCATCAATGGAGACACTGGGGACACTGCTGTCACTGGAGACACTGCTGTCACTGGAGACACTGCTGTCACTGGGGACACTGCTGTCACTCGAGACACTGGGGACACTACTGTCACTGGAGACACTGCTGTCAGTGGGGACACTGCCGTCACTGGGGACACTGGGAGACACTGGGGACACTGCTGTAACTGGAGACACTGCTGTCACTGGGGACACTGCCATCACTTGAGACACTGGGGACACTGCTGTCACTAGTAACACTGCCGTCACTGGAAACACTGGGGACACTCCTGTTACTGGAAACACTGCAGTCATTGGGAACACTGCTGTCACTGGAGACACTGGGGACACTGGAGACACTGCTGTCACTGGGAACACTGCCATCACTGGAGACATTAGGGACACTGCTGTCACTGGAGACACTGGAAACACTGGTATCACTGGAGACACTGCTGTCACTGGGGACACTGCCGTCACTGGGGACACTGGGAGACACTTGGGACACTGCTGTCACTGGAGACACTGCAGTCACTGGAGACACTGCTGTCACTGGAGACACTGGGGACACTGGGGACACTGGAGACATACCCAAGCAATAAAGATGTACATTGGGACCACAAAAGCTGCTCTACCACAATGTCATAATAATAATATTATTATTATTATACAGACAATTTTTTAGTGCACCATTAATTTTGAAAATTCCTAAAAATATCACCACAAAGGAAAGTGCCTATCATTCTCAATTCGTTTCCCATTATTTTTTTTTTTTAGCAATTTTTGGGCGAAATTTAAAGTTAAAGAATTTCAAGTACAAACAATAATTATAATAAGGTATTATGAGTCATTATGACAGTTAAAAATAATCATTAATCGTATAATAGTATTATTATGATAAACAGTTAGTTACAGTTTCATTAATTACCGACAAAAATATTGCTGTTCATATTAATTTTTCCATTTTATTATGTCAGTTATTTATTGCTGAACTTCTGGATCAAGCAGAACTGTGAGACGTCGCCGCCGCCGAGTGCATATGCCCCCATCATTTGGAGCTCGAGGTGCGATGAACAACTCCGAACTCCCAGCAGGAATCTCTAGTTGAATGGGACTTGGGCCACCTAGGGGGAAAAATTTATTTATTTAGATGTTTTAACTATATATTGGTGAACTGAGATAAAATTTAATTTGTACACATTATCCATATACTAGAGTGGAGTAACAAAAATATTGGATTAAAATAATAATAATATTATAATTGTTATTATGTAGCTAGCCAAAAAATTTGGTGGGAAATAGTAGTACCGGTAATAACATTTTGATTGGTGGTCTACCCTCACAATCACTAATTAAAAAATTAAAAGTCTACCAAAATGCTGTTCTTCTGTAACAGTCCTAGTCTGAAACTTACATGGAAAGGCTGGTTCATTAGGAAACTGGCATCTGAATTCTGTGATTCTATTAGCAGCAGACGGTCCGGTACCTTGGACTTCAACAATTGCAGTTTGCCCATCAATTATTGTCAATCCCTCGTTGATCAAATGAACAGCACAATCCCCAGTTGTGTCTGTGAAAACAGGACATTGTTGTTAGATGCATTAGTATAGGTAATCACATGAATTCGAGTGCAATTTGGGAAATAATTGCATGAGTTATGTATTAGAAGGATAAATTGCACTCGGCTTCGCCTCGTGCAATTATTTTCCTTTAACTCATGCAATTATTTCCCAAATTGCACTTGAATTCATGTGATTACCTATACTAATCATATAGTACAGTTAGCAAAGGAGCTGTGGGGCAGCCACTGTTGTAGCTGAGGCACAAGGCCAACCACAAGTAAGGTCAATGTTGGTAAGTGGTCGACGAGTTCAACAGTCACAAGAAGCTATTGTGCTAACTGAAGTCTTGACCACGCCTCACTCATTGTCATAATACATGCACGAGGAATAGTACAAGTCGGTCGCCGTTTCGCTCGCTCGTTCTAGAGCTCAGCATTCTGACAGCAGAGCAGACGCATGGATACAAGCGAAGAAGAAGGGTCTAGCTCGATGACTTCTACAAAGCCTTCTCTGTCGATCTCTTCAGCGCCACGGTGGCCGTGCTTGTTGCTATGATCGTACGGGCGATCTGATTGGTCCAGCGCGCGCCGCTATCGGTCAGTAAGTGTGCAATTACTAAGCAAATGTTAAAGTGTGCAATTAAGAAAATAATTGCACACTTAGTCTATGGGACTTTTGTATAGAGACAAAATAACTATAATAATTATTATGATTAATGATAATATTATTATTATTGCACATTATTATATTAAATAATATTATTATTAGATTCCACTGCAGCATTATACAATCAAAAATTTTTTTTTTGTTTTCATAATGTCTGCCACAAGTTATACTATCGCATGTGATAATTTTTATTATCCATGTTGGAATCCAACTAGGGGAACAACCACTATATTATATAATCGTTTAATAATAATATTATTATGCAAGATACATTCTTTGTAGTTGGTAATGCATACTTATATACCTGAGTAGAATATCCGTTGTATTGTACGAGTCTCATCACCCGCTCTAGCAGTGATAGTTGCTGTGTATTCCCTCCTGCGCCTTCGACGAACTATGGTAAATGAACCACTACCCTCCCTGCCTGTAAAAAGAATAGCCGATAACAAAAATTAATACAAACAGTATCCTCGTGAAATAAGCCCCCCCCCCCCCCCCCCCTCCTCCTCCTCGAGCTCCTTTTGTCAGCATGTAATTGTTTTGCCAAGACTGGGTAGAAGATTATTAATGTTGGTACCTCTAAGATACTACAGCCATATGCATGCAGTTTGTAAACTATTGTATAATAATTATAGCAATAACATAATGTTATACTATATGTTACAATTAAATTTTAAGAGTAGTCTTCAACACAGTCGACACTGCCCAGGCGAGGTGATACGCTGCACGTAGCTTCAGCCACAGGAATTGTTGATGAGAAACTCAGTGACACATCGAGATCATTGATCAGCGGAGTGTCAGATGTGAACTGAATTTCAAATTCTGCATGAACAAGTATTTAATTAACTTAATTTAATTAAGATAAGGCAGTAATCAAATAGTACGCTTAATAATTAATATTGATACCCAATTTGATAGCTGCACAGCAATAATTGTAACTATATTGTATACTCCTAAAGGAGATTTATTGCTACAAATCAACGCTCATAATCATTCTGCTCTTGCATGGGATCATAGTAAAGGGCATCTCATCATAATATTATTAATTAACCTGGGATATCATCATCTATGATATTGATGACAGCTTCTCCTCTTGTTACTTTAACATTGAGATCGACCACCACTGCATGTACAGAGAAGTACTCCAGTTCCTCAGTTTCATTGTCGTTTATGATATAGATTGATGTGCAGACGGTATCGCCAATTTCACTTCCAACCGGAAGTGATAAGATCCTCAAAGTGGAGTTATAATCTTCGTCAGCTGCATAATAGGCATATAAGCAATGATAACTAGAGCAAAGACAAAAAAGATCTTATATATACATTATGCACCCACAAAATATCTGAAGTATTAAAAGCAATGGACACCATCACGATTCTAATCAACAAGTGTATTTTGTGCACTCGTAATTATTATAGTTATTAACTTAGACTAGAGTAGTATTTTAATAATTAGGTTGCTTTAAATTAATTCCATTTCGTTCATTAAATTAATATTAGCGTACCAGTAGCATTTCCATCTTCAGTGTACAGCCTAACATTCACAGGACGACAACAGGCACATCCTTCCAGTAGCTCAATACAAACAGTAACAAATGAAGCATTCTCATACACTTCGTAGACATCCTGCTGAAATCCAATCTGTAAAACTGTAAAAAAAATCGTGATTGTTACTTGAATTTGAGCCTGTATTGCTAATAGCAAAGCCCTTACTGTCGTTATCAACTATGAACAACCAAGAAGTGTTTCGTTGAAATTTGATTGTAGTATTCTCTGGCGGGCTCAATACTGTGAAGTATATTTGATATTCTTTGTCTTTATCCAGACACAGGTTGTCTGGAATTGAGAGATTCGCACAGCTTCTCAAGTCGCCTGGTTCCACCGTGATATTGGTCCAAATATGATATGCTACATCAATAATAATTAAAGATACGATCATTCATTAGTAGGAAGAGTTACAGCCAGCATAATATAGTACTGCTCTATTAGCATTCTTTCTTAATAAGGTCATGATAATTGTAGCTATATACAGGTATTGAACAAGCTGCTAATTAACCACTTTTTGCAGCTGAATATAGTATTAAACTGTGGTTTATTGAACGTGCAGCAACAGTTTGCACTGCTGCACAATTACACCACCACTAACAGCATACAATTTCATGATATCAATGAGCAAGAATGCTGTTATCACATCTTCCATGGGTGACTTACATTTATGATAGATATCTACAATGACTTCAAACTCAATCATAATTGATTGGGACAATACAATGATACACACTTCCAAATCGTTCCCTTCAAGGATGCTATAGGTGTCACGTTCAGGGGTAATCTCAATCACATCGTCTGTTGGTTGAAAGAATGTAATTAACAACAAAAATTAATGATAAACTTAGAATTAATAAAATAATGAACCATTCGTATCCCTTAAGCAATACCCTTTTTAAAGCTTGTAAAAAAAATTAGGCTACATGATAGTTAGCTACTATAACAAAATTACAATCATAAATAACAAAAAAATAAATATGCAAACAATGTACTAAGTCTTACTATTGTTATTGGGACACTGGACGCAATTGCCGTATGATGTTCGATAGGCATTCCCCCCATCCTCAACACAGCACTGAAAGGGTGAAATGGATGGTCTGAGAAGTGCTGAGCAAGACCCAGAGTCATACATTAGAAAGCATTGCACTCTGTTGCCTGGAAGTGGCTCTGTAAGCATAATCATAATAATAATCAATGACACTATTCACATTCATTTATTGCACTAGAAGTGCCACAATGTCTTCCTTTCTATCAAATGTGTGCCTGTGATACTGTGCACTGTTTATCTCATTGTGTAAATGTTAATAAGTTGCGAGTAATAGGTTAATTTCACCATCTTGTACCAGACAAATAAAGTAAGAGGCAAAACATTCATATACTGTGTAATAGAAATCATGATACACAATTGTAGTTGTAATACCTGCAAGTGTCTGTTGACCAGGACAAGCATTAGGCTCTGTAAAATAGAGGAGAAAGTTTTATTAAAATCAAAAGCAATATCAAAGTGAAAACTCACCTGGGTCGGGGCAGTTTTCTAGCTCATCCTATACACAATTTTAGAATTATTATGATTGTGCTCATTGCTGGGAACTATTGTTAACTTACAAAGCAGTGGGTGAGGCAAGAGGGACAGATGAAAGAGCCTTGATAGCGAATGCCATCAATATCCTGGTCTATTAAAAGCTGAAAATTATTGATGTAACAGTTAATGTTACATAGTCAAAACATTATTATACCAGTTAGGTACCTCTTCTCCTTCACAGGAACAAAGATATCGAAAACCCAACAGATGAATTTCCACTCCAAGTGGTGAACAGGAATACTACAGTAATGATAAACCAGAACAAGAGTAACAACTAAAAGACAATCTAACTTGATATTCAGACATTCACAATTTGGTCAACCCCAAAAATCTCTAGTGTGATTAAAGGACTAGTCTCTGGGTAGGCTTATCAAATATTGCATGTTGTAAAGTCAAGAAGTATGCAAAAGTTTCAAGTTCAAATCTTTTACAGAACATCCCCTAACGTGAAAATACAAAATTTGCACTATAAGAAAATCTCCCACTACCTTAAATTATGTACTAGCAGTAATAATATTAATATTATGTTCCATCTACCTGATAGCAGCCAACGCCAATATCGTAGGTGTCAACCTGTCCACCAGCTAATGTTCTAGTCCAGGTCTGTCCATGCTCTATGCAGCGTGAACCAGTGCCGTATGTCTCACCAGCAATGTTGTCCCCCGGTGCATCCATCGGGTTGGAGCAAGATGAAGGTGGAATGTCAATCTAGAAATAAAAATTTAGTTAAGGATTTTACATACTAATTTTGGTGGCAGTGTTATAGTAAGCATACTGGTGATAGAATTAAAGTTGCAAGTTCCATGCAATATTATGTCAAATCTAACTTAGAAAACCTTGCCACAATAATTAATATTATTATGCATAACTCACTGAGAAAGGACTAGCAAAAGGACAGTAGTCTGTTGGTGTAAAGCTGCTTCCTACACGAGGTGCAACATCAGATCCAAAATTGAATCCACCGTTGAAATACTGAAATAAATAATTGTGCTTAACATAGGGAGGCAAAGTTATGATACAAGTTAATGGAGTATCCGAGGAAATTCCGTTTCCCTTTTGGTTCATACAATCATGTATGTCTACATACTTCCTTGTGGTAAGAACCATGCAAGGGCTCTACCAGTGACATGACATTGTATCATGATAGCAGCCTGGTGACATTGGTATAATATACAATAGAATAGAAGATAGTATATACTTGAAACTCTGGTGGAACTTGTTCAGGTGGGAGGAATTCAATGAGGTTACACTCAGTAAATAGATCTCTATCGACGCTGCAGGTCCTGACTGGAGGCCCAACATTTTGAAGAACATTGCAGAATGGAGACAATGTACGTTGGCTGAATAGAATGAAATTAATAATAGCTGTGTCACTAATTAAATATGATATTATTTTAATGATGGCCTAACCTTGCTTGCTGGTTCTGGATGTGCTCAGCGCAGCTTCCATGAGGAATACTGCAGCCTCTGTTTCGGCCCCAGGCAAGCTCTTGTGCAAATTCGTAATTAGGAACATACCATCTGCATTAATTATAAATACCCCAGATGTGTTACAAAGTCAAAATAATTAATAATTAATACATACCCTGAGTCTTCAAACAGACCGAATGTCATCCGTGAAAATGGTCCAACAAAGAGAAAGAATCCGCCCATTGCTTCATTCTGTAATAACATTATTATGATCACGGAACAATAATAATTTAAATTGTGATTGTCAGATTATTATTAATTTTAATACAATTGTTTGTATGATAAGAATCCTATACAAACACCATAGGCACTTTATACAAGATTAATGAAATGTGTGGATGATTCCCGGTGACTATAGGCGCCTGAAGGCCCTTTAAAGCAGTTATGATCATGATCATCTCGATCTACAAACATACCCCAACTATTCTGTGCTCCCAATGAGAAAATATAGTTCCAGGGCCTCCTTGATTTTCTAACTCCATTCCGATAATATCATCACATCCATAGTGAATCTTGGCTTGCTCCTGTATCAAGAGATGGTGCATGACATAATGATATTATGCATTAGCGAATACATAGTAAGAAAGATGCCTATAGCTTTTAGAGTAGGTGGGGAGGGACCATTAATCGCAACATTGAAATGGTCCTGGTGGAGGCCATGCACACAAGTTAGACTATGATTATACTATGATGGACATAATAAATATCTTGTGTACTCCCCCAGGGATCTTTGTTATGACATTGAGCTAGCTCTTGTGAACAGCCAAAACTGAGACTTACAATAACATTTGGTGTCACCAACATGTTGACGTTCCTCTCGATCGGACCATTCCGTGTCAGCCAGTCAGTATATGTAACGGTAGCAACCGTGCTGTATAATTGAGTTAACAGACACAGGAGAATGCAAGTATCACTACATCATCTTCTTTATTTCTTTAATAATGGCATATTATTACATTAAAGCTATTAAAGTGTTCGTTCTAGCTATATATCTAAAAACTGGCACCAAACTGATAACCTTTGTTGCACAGATTATGATACACTGACCTAGTGCTTGGAGCAGATGGTGGGATTCCGTTTACATCACGTGGTGTACGTGGTATGCCATTTTCATCTCGGTAGAAGCGATAAAGCGATGAACTGAATGCCTAACAGAACCAGTAACATTATTGTGGGCTCTATTGATTTTATTCTAATTAGTACTTACCAAGACGTGTGTGAGCTCATGCAGAGCCACTTGAATGTTTTCTCCCTCACTCAGAGTAAAAAAATTTGGGCAGAAATTGACAAATCCTGCAATCGGCCTAAAAATACAAAGTTGAATAAACAAGGCCCAGATCATGATGCATTGGGTAGAAGTAGCTATAGAGCCGACACACCTCTCCAGGAGGTGAGAGTTAATAATTAGAAAATATGAGAAGTAAAGGGCTACTAGCTAGCTATTAGTAAGAGATAGAGATTTTCCACACTAGCTCAAGCTCCATTGATTTATCTACCAATTGTAAGGCTTAGATAGTATATACCTGTCCAGGGTGCTTTCAAGCTGACAAGCACCAGCAAAAGCAATAGTACCTCCAGAACAAAACCCTCCCAAAGTAGTGGCACTAACATAAACAATGATATCGGCATTAGGAACGCCACTGCCATCTGTACTTCCAGGTCGAGTGTTGCAATTAGTAGGCGAGCCATTACATTCTACACATCGCTGGATAATAGGAAGACATAATATTATAATACATAAGAGGAGGCCACAGAGGGTATTGACAACACTATACTGATCTATTTTCATGGAATATTTTAATTAGTAGGTTTAGGTAGCAAAAAAATCTAATTGCATACTAATAATATTATTATGGTGCTCTGGAATTTTTTATTTGTATTAGTGCAGATTAACCTTAAGATGTTGTTCGGGAATGGCAAACACTGGTCCACACATGGTCACATTTTCACACATATTTGCACATTCCCTAACTTCACCAACAGGGACAAAGAAAGAGTTAGCACTGCAATCTCTGTAATGATGCATAGTTCACAATAATAAACAGTCTGACAATTTTGATTTTATGAGCAATTACCTGTCTAGAAGTATTGTACCACTTGGGGAACGTACAGACAAGGCAGATTCAAGGTAGGTTTCCGCAGCTGGAAGCACCACAGTCTATTGTTGACATAGCACAAAATTAATGGATAATCATACAGAAATGCAGAGACCAATAGTGAAGGTGTTTCTCATTTCTAACACCCAATGATCCTTAGATATCATACAATTTACACTGCAATAGGTAAACAAGTGCTCAGTTTATAGTTGACATTCCAAGATAGTCAAGCTGCTCCATGGGTATCCAGGGTTTCATCCAGTGAGGGGGTAGGGGGGAAGCTTCCCCCCTAAGAATTTGACTTTAATTAAATTAAGCATCAAGACATCACAATAAGTCACCAAATCAAACCAGTAGCATTAAGTTGGTTTTTGATCAAAAACTATCTGAAAAAAGTAAAGAAATATTCTCCTACGTCCCATGAACTTGGCTTGCTAAATACGCCTGCTCATCTATTGTGCTTCCACCCCAAATTTTTATTGCTAGCTAACTAGATGAAACCCTGGTATCCATGACATTCTGGGGTTTCCCATGATATGCCGTGGATCATCCCAATTCTAAGAGTAATACAGGAACTGTGCTTCTATACTGCACAGAAAAGGTTTTCACACGTACCAGTAGTCTGTTTCGTTGAGCATCGTTAAGCCTGAATAATACAATGTGTTTGTACATAATGGCAATGATTGTGGCATGCACTATTTTAATACTGTATTAATTTTAGTCTGCAACTCACTCGAGAAAGATTGAGATATGAAAGTCAAAAACTATCCTTAATGATGGATATCCTGGAACATCACGTTTCTCTCGAATACCTTCACCAGATTCACTAGGAATATGGACACCAACCGTAGGCTGTATGATGATATTAAAGGAGAAAACTAATGAATGCTTGCAGTGACGTAGTTGCTCGATCAAATTGATTCTCCGTTTGACAGTGCAAAATTAATTATTAGCGTACAATAAAATTAATTTAAAAGCTTTTGTAGATATGACGGAAGAATGTAGTTTGACAAGTGCTGTGTCTGCATATGCATGAAGCCTCTAGTAGTAGCTCATCGATACCTAATTTGGATTCTCCCCTTTATCACATTTAAGGAACTTGTACTAGTTCAGAAGCCTGTTGGGTCAAATTATTAATTTTGTCATTATCAGTCAGATCTCGCTACATTAATTCACATATCTGCTTCGTAACACTGGCACAATAGCAATATTAATTTATTGTTATTATAGCTAGTGTACTATAACTAAAATTTAACTGATTTCATAAGGAATCCAAGTGCAAGCATGCTGGAGTCATGGCATGCATACATAGCGCACGTGCCTGTTTGTGCCAAGCATCATACCCTTGATTTTACAGTAAACAAGCAACATTATGTTGGTTGCTTGGGGATTTTTTCGGGTCAAACTTAGAAACGAAACATATTACATACGTTAGATGAAATATTTTTGAATCTCTGCAAAGTCTTACTGAAATAGGCAAAGGGACTATTTTCAAAGCTAACTGACAAGTTAAAACTGTTTTAAACTGGATCCATGTCAAGGTCATCTTGACACACCCTTAGGTTGTGCCTGTTTGTGCTTAGTATTGCATCTTTGTCAACAAACAACATTATTTTGTTAAATGCATGATTGCTTGGGGGATTTTTAGACAAAGAAATTCACAAACTTATAATTAATAATACTTTGAATCTTTACAAAGAATATCATAAATAATTTATAGTGGGGAACTCTGATCTAAAGTTCAGAAATCTACCTGTCACTGGTTGGAACACATTCAATGTGTCCTTGCATAAATTTGCTTCAGTTGCATTTTGAGGCTTTCAATGTCAACAAACAACATTGTGTTGGTTGCTGGGGAATAATAATATTATTTCTGATCAAACTTGGAAAGTAGATACAGAGTTAATTTTTGATTAACTTTTGAGGTAACTATTAATATAAAACTTGCAGATTAATCTGAAATCAGTGGTCATTTTGACAGCTTCATAATAATTTTCAACCATTAAATACTAAATCGGGGACTCGAGCGTTCTTTTTACTCATTGTTCATAGCTGGAAAGAAACTTACTTACTAAGATTGAAAGGCCCCTAGACCGATCATAGATGCAAGATTTTGCTTGTAAGCTCAAGTGAACTTATACATAATTTAATACTTTAAATTTAGAGTCAATAATATTACCGGTATCATAATTAATGCATTCAGGTAAAAATATCAAGATAAAATAAGTTTATGGCATGCATAGCTATAAATTAAATACAATAATCACTCAAATGCTATAAGATAGAGAGACTGCTTAAGCAGAAACTCAAAAAGGAGGTATTTAACCATTACCCTCGTGATTCACAGCTCTCATTCTAATAGCATCATGACAATAATAGCTAATATATAGCCCCCTGAATCTTTGAAATTTTTGGCAACTTGGTAGAGTACAATGTATGGTTTCACAGCAAGAAAGACTTAGCTAAGTGCACAAGAGTTCCATGGCTTGTTCACTGAGAGTTTCCAACCAGTTTCAAAGTTTGGGAAGTGAACTCAGTGTGCAAGCGTGGACACTCAGGAAGTTAATGTTATCTTACATTTGTGGTTGCTTGTACACTGAGTTCATTTCCCAAGTTTGGAAACTGTTTGGAAACTACAAGTGAATATGGAGTGTAACGCTTGTGCACTGCAGTCGTTCATGCAGCAGTGTTTTGAGCTTAAACAATTCCCCACATTTAGTTCGGGGTTAGCCCACTTTGCTTCTGAGCCCTTCAAATTTATTATTATTGTTATCATTACTGTAACACAGATTAATTTTTATAGCAAGTAGCTTTGTATTAATTATAGTCTGACCTCATCAGGAGAATGGTAGCACCTTGGTTCACTGGTCGGCTGGTCTATAGATGAAGAGTATGCCGTATCAGTGATGGCCAGTATCAAAACCAATGGAATGATAAGATGGGTTAAAATTATTGCCATTTTTAGCTTTCTTCTTTGAGCAAGCTAGGTCAAGCTAAGATATGGATAAAAGCAGACAAGATCACAAATTTAAGTCTAGTGCCATGGAGTTGGCTTCTTTACATATGGCATTGTTGTACCAGGCACAGGTTTTGCAATTGATAGTGAAACCTTGAAGATAGATTGTAACAAGCATTCCAATCTTTTCATTACGTTATCGAGATACTTAATGTATAATTCAACATGTTACTAATGAACTTGATCTGTACGTAATAATACTATAGCATTATTGAGATACCATAATATTCTACGTCACCAATAATAATATTATGGTCTGACATTGTTTAAAACTATCTAACTATCGACTCTATGATTATATCACCCACTCACCACCCAATCCACGCATAATAACAATAATAATAATATTATTATTATTATTAATATTACAATAATTAATATTATGCAGCCAAAATTTAGAATAGCTAAAGACAGTATTATAATATTATTATTGGCACGAACACTATTTTAGAAGGCTTAGTTAATTATCAGATGATGTCTCTTAATCATGAGAACTTTGTGTGCTTCTGACACTTTGCATGGTCCCGCTATCCACAATGTTGGTGCCACGGTCATTGACTGTGTATTTACGTTTCCTTGATCGACAGTAGCGAGCTATTATACAAATGGCGACGATGATAATCTATGAAAGAATTTTAAAGCAGCTGTCATTGAGTGGTCATATTAAGACTGTATACTCACTATTATAAAACACATTAAGAAAAAAAGAACCGCAAGAGATGAAGTAATAAGAAGTTCCACAGGTACTCCTGGATCAGCGTTGTCAGTAGTAGCTGCTGATATGACAATACGATTATCATGATTACACTAAAGTAAAGGGACACTGGAAATGCTTACTTAAGGTTATGTTGAGGAATGGTTGAAGCATTGTGACAGTCACACTGTTCTCCCCCACATCTTCATAGGTAGCCATTACAGTGACGTTCATCTCAAGATCACCGTCACATGTTCCTTTTGAGACAGTGGTACATCCAATTGCACTTGTAGAATTGAGCACAATGAAATTTTGCTCAAATAGTACACAACCTGTGTATGCATATTAATATTATAATGGTTATCGTGTACAATAGATGTGGGAGTAATAAATAAATGTATTATACCTTCAATGCTATCCAGTGATTGAAGGGTAAAATTTAGACTAATGGACTGATGGACTTTCTTATCGTATGTTGTCAAGCAGATTTGTCCCATTATTCCTTCTTGAAGGCTTATATTTTCTTCAGTGAACCCTACAGAAACTGTAACATTGATGAATAAATAATACTACCCATCATTATGCTGACACAATTACTTATCTCTTACAGTGTTTATCAAAAATATCAACATGTATGGGTTCCGGAACGAGAACATGGGCACCGCTCATCTCAATGCTGCTTACTGGATCAATGATCTCAACAAGATAGTTGCTTGAATGTGGCAGTTCATCAAGCATTGTATCACGTAACGTATGCTCATACGTTTGTGTATCAAAAGCGTACCATAACACTTGCTCTCTGACTGCTATGAATGAGAAAAATTAAAGAAGTAACAACTACAGATAAAAAATTAATATTACAATTACTGTAACATGTATACTGTCTTACTTGTGCTACAACGATCATCATTGAAGCTCTTGATTTTTACGATAACAATAAAAGTATCTGCAGAATACCCAAACTTTCTGATGGTCATTGATGGAATTTCGTCACCACGAAACAATTCGATTATCTGATGAGCTAAAGAATGATCAAAATAATTGCTTCCACTACTCAACTGGATGTCAAATGCAATGGTATCCAACACCATCAATGTTCCTTCACGACTAGATATTCGTACAACTTGATCTCTATCATAAATTTGAAAGTGACAAGCATATGATGTCCTATTGTGGCTTTCATCCACATTTCTGATTGATAGACCCTTCCCTGTTGAGAAATGATTACGTGGTAATCTGGCTGCAGATACAGTTCTTATTGTTCCTGTTGGGTGTGCGATTGTCCACAGTGGGCTAGCATGAGTTCCAATGTAGTTACAGTCAAAATGGACATCCATTCCCATGCCTGTCGTGATATTGCTTGGTTCTGAAATAAAAACCAGCCCTGTATGTATACATAAAAAGTACCATTAACAAGAGTACTACCTTGCTATATTATAAACTCAAACTTTCACTTACCATGATAATCTGCAATATAAACCTTTAAATATTGACGAGAGAAAACGACTTTACTTCTTGATACTGATGTACCCCTGATTTGCAATGACAGTAGATGCATTGACTCATTCAAGTTTGTGTCGAAGGGACTTGAAATTTCCAGACAATCTTCATGTGCATGCTCATAGATGTATAACGTGTTCGAAGGTTTCAGTATTAAATCTAATATTATATGTATTATCAATACACATTAACCACATAAAATAATACATGGACTGACATAATTCTAGGCAGGTTCTTAACAGTAATTACCGTGTCCTGTTCCAGGAGTAATGGGTGACAAATCAGCTACTATAAAGATGAAGTCAACCCCATTGTCAATTTCTATTCCATCCATATCTTCATCATCAAAGCCAGCACAAATTTTAGCAGATCCACCTCCCTCTTGGAGCATCGCATCTCCAGCCATTGTAAATCCAACCACAGCAACTAAAAGCATTAAAAAAGGGGATGCATAAACTATAGGAACAATTATTCAATGACATGCTCAGATAAGGACAAGCTTAATTTGACAGTATTATAGTTGTGGTAGCTTTCTAGCTAGCTATAGCTAATTGTAATTATTATGCAGGGAGTCCATGAAATTCTATAGGGGTGCAAATAAATGCTAGCAGATTGTTTATACAGATTTAGGTTACTGTTATCCTTGTATGATTAGTAAGTAGTTGATATACAGGGGCAGCAGAAGGTTGCGAATAGTGGTGTGGCAAGCCTACCATTACAAAGGCACAGTATAACATCATAAACATGCTTTAAATGAACGAGCTTTAATATTATGAGAAAAGTGGGCATAGCAGGGTAAGTCGCGAATCATTGGCCTCATGTTCAAGCCAAACTGCGTCTGTCATGACCGTGGCAATACTAGCTACTAGTGGAATCAAAAGACATGACCTGCTCATTGCTATAGCCAAGCTACAGCATTTCAAGTTCAGGAAAGTATTAGTGCCATAGCGGCAGCAGCTATTAAAAATCTGGTATGGCATTGCCTATCCATGAAAAAGGTGGTAAGGCAAAAGCCACACCAGCCATACCACTTCCGCCGCCCTTGATATACACACATACTCAGATCAACGCTCCTTCACCGGCCGCGTTGTTATGCTAGTTCTTGCTAATGGCATACCTTCATCCTCTTGAATGATCACTGTCACACTACTAGGTGTCAGGGTAATGTGCTGCACATCATGGCTTCCTGTCTGTGATGGGAAATATAGCTCGAATTGCTCCTCAATGCCAAGTTTGTCATCATCATAAACTTGAATTCGCACTATTTGCTCACTGGTTTCATTATCAAAAACATAGTGAGTTTCAAATAAATCGAAATCCCTTCCTGCATTCAAAGGAGGCATAGCAATCATCATCCAGGAATCGTAATTAATCTTATCTACCAACTGTTAGGTTATACAGAGATAAAGTATCACAATATAAGGAATACTTCTATAATAGGGATGTGCTAAGAAGTTTTACATATAATAAGATGATGATTACAGATAGACCAATTGTAGTGACGTAATCAATGAGGTTTCTCTAGGCTATACTAGGTATCCGATTTCAAGATTTCATTTAATTATTGCCTTATTATGCATGTGTGCATATTACACTTTGTTAAGTATTCACCTTCAACTCCCTTTTGCAATTCCCTAACTGCAATTTGAACAGTGACATTTGGTTCATTTTCTCCAGTCTTGACAATGGATAGGTTCAAGTACTCTCCTGCATTTTCATCAATTATGGCCTGGCTTGTACTAAAATTGAATATCAGGCCTAAGCAAAATTAATAATAATATTATTATTGTTAATGATGAATATTATTGTTAGGTATTCTCTATCTTACGATCATTATCCATAATGCCGACAGCAATTGCACATCGATCAGTTGCATGTTCTGTATAGTTTAGGGATAGGATGAAGTACTCTTCTTTCTCTGATAATTGGTCATCGTATACTTCAACATCGATGTATACTTCACGAACATTAGCATCAAACTTGACATCATATTCAAATCTTTTGAGGTCAGTGTCTGAGCATAACGGAATAAAAATTAATTCTAAAGAATCTGATTATATTACTACAAAAATTACCTTCAGCAGGATCTAGCTGTGATTCTTGGATATTAAGATCATTCAAGGTAAGATTACATCCCATCTCAACATGATTTTCTCTGTATTCAGTAATCGTGCTTGCAAAAACTTTTATTTCAAGAGAACCAGATATGTCTCGCCTTTGAATTGCAAGTGAACGTGAAGTCGGTCCTTCTCTAACAAATAAATCACTTTCTCCAAATTGTAGGCCTGCCATAAAAACATTAATGCTTAATGGTGATACTGTACACTAACGGATGTTAAGGTAAAAACATACCATAACTTGAGTGAAATCTTCCACATAGCACTATAATAATTGTGGCAAACAATGTCCTATTTCGATCACAAGTGATCAGTCTGGGAAAGGCCAGTACAGCAAGGAGTAACAAAAGCAAGTTCACGATCAGGTTGGTAGAGGACATCTTATTTGTGTGTACATTTGTTTCCACACACTTTTCAACATTGATATGGTCACTATTAACGTCTGATTCATTGATATGGAAATCTCTTGCACTGCCTAATTGCTCAACAAGGATAGGAAAATCCAATACTGCAGATTCTGTGTAGGATAGAAGAAGCAGCATGAATTAGGAGACACGAATTAAACTATGGCAAGTTATCTCCTGGACCACAAAACATGAGATAATATTGCATTTAGTCAAATACTAGCCATAGCTAACCTTACTGGAGAGCTAGTGCGGCCAGTATTTTTCACAGATCTCCATGTGCGGCCAATATTCGAGTCTAGCTAGCTACTAATCAGTACAGCTTCTATTTGAGTAAGTACTGTAACAGTATTCAAATTCATCATTTTCACACAATTGATAGGTGATTCAAGCAATGACTTCAATAAAAGCTATATATAGTTACTATTGACATTAATAGCCAATTTTATATAATATTATGTCATGCACATGACAGTAGATTTGGCCTCTAATATGACCAGCACAGTACAGCATTGGTATTCACTTCTGCTGAGCATGTTAGCAAATCATCCGGCGATTGTTCTACCAGAATGCTAGGATATCATAAGAATATCGAAAACAAACATATACAGTGCATGCAAACACATGACTATAGCCGTATGACACTTTTACAGCCAACTACTATAGGTACCTGGTCAAGTGGTCAGACTCGCGGACACTAAACTTGTAGCTAGTATTATAATATTGTTATTACAACAGTGCATGGGGATACATAATAGTTACTAGACACCGAGGACAAGGGATCTCAGTACAGTATTTAGCTTCCCGGTGGCCCTGAGCTGTGACACCCAAGCGTTGTGAGGGTGTTACTAAGGGGACAAAGGGATGCTAAATACCGGTAGTATGGATCCCATTGGCTGAGGTGAGCTAAGTTATTTAGAGTTTTACAATTATTGCTATAGTAGTACAGCTATTTGCCTTTGAGCTCTCATAATACCTACTGGCCAAAATTTACAAGTAATTAAGTAAAATTTACCAAGCAAAACCTACAAGTAACTAAGCTACTTTTATTGACCGATTAGATTACAGGTAAAATTCTAAAACCCAGTTAATACTCCCCTACTAGTGCTGTATTGGTTCACAAATTTGAATTTTGTTGAGGAAATGTAACACAGTGATACAGTAGCTAACTGTAAATAAAAATCTCATCCAAAATATTTGAGACAGCCGTTATAGAAAATTTATGTGTACGGATTTGAGGCTACATGTATTTATTGTAGCTAACATGCCACAGAGAATTATCAATGTAAATTTTATCCAAGTGTGCACACTTGATGGTCCAAATCTTCAGAGTGAATGTACATACACAAATACAAGGTATAGAGGGATTTACCAGGGGGCCCTAGCCCCCTATAAGGGATGTTTTGATATCATCATCTAGATCCATGTATACAATAATTGCCGGCATGATTGTCAATGAACACGAATAATTACTGAGTACTCTAATTTCTTTTCCCAACATGGAATTTGAGCAATACTATGTGTACATGGTTACGTAGGAATACACATCAGTGATTATGAAAACAAGAATACAACAACAACATTAATTGCTGATTATAGCCAAGACTGATCAATCTATAACATCATCTATGACAATAGTCACATATCGAGTCAGATGTTCATATGTAACATATAGAGTATACTTACATAATATTGGTTATTGAAAATGAATGTATTAACACTTTGTTGCCGTGTAGTATCTTTTGCCGTCACGGTAGTTTCCTTAATTGTCAGAAGTCAATGTCAGCCTAACAGAGCCGCTAGATCGTGGTTTAACTCAATGGAAGCTCAAAGTTTAATTATGATAACTAACTTTGTGTTTCTGACGATGTACTTATGCTCACTTTATTGTGGAGGTATGTTGTCAAAATTTTATGTGGCATATCTCCATCTATTGGTATTTCTTGCTATCTATATTATTATGCTGGGCATATTAAATAATTTCTCATCGTTCACTAGTTGTTGAGACATCAGATTCTACTGGTGTGTTCTCCTCTGAACCAAAAGATGTCTGTGCAGTAAATGGGCAAAAAGTGTTCTTTCCATGTGAATACAATAACACTGCAGAGTCATTTTATTCAGAATCTGTATCATGGAGGATCAATGAACGAACTTGGTCAGCATCTAGACTCCCACCTAATCACAGGCAAAATGCAACAGGATTGGTTGTCAGGATAGATACATCTAACAACCAATCTAATTACTCTTGTATAATCCGAATCTCATTGGAGAGTGAGGTCATGGAATTTGAAAGCAACAGAGCAGTTCTGACTGTGGTAGCACCTGATAATGTGTCTAATATAGGTATACATGAATACGTAGCTCAAGCATGATGAGTAAATAAGTGCATATTAACTGATATTTAGCTTAGTATTGCATCTCCTTTCAGCATGTCCAACTCTGAAACCTACAATGGTGACATTATTTGTCACTACCAGCAGTTCCGGTACATCAGTAAACTACTCAGAGCGGTCAGAGAGCCTCGTGGTGCCTACGGTATCAGTATCATCAACCTCACGATCTACGAAGCTTAACATTGGTAATAGTATAGCCTCATTTCTAGGACACTGCACTGCGTGCAACAATGATAAACTTAATTGGGCTGGAGTGTCCTGGGATTGAGGCTAGTATAATAATAGTAAGAGTGTTGTTATTATCATGTTATAATAACTATCACAGTGCAGATAATCACTATCAGTGTGATGAGTACAATAGTAGCTTGTTTGTTGGTCACTGTGACCGTAGTGACAGCCATTGTATTGTTCAAGCACATGTCAAGCAAACGCTATGAGCCAAATGAGCAAAATGAACCTGTGTATGAAGAAATAAATGGTCTAGGAGAAGTTATTAACAGTGTAAACCCAACAGCCATTAATATGGAAATCAACTGCAGCTATGGAGATATAAAAACAATGAAGATGACTGACAGTCCGGCCTATGGTCACATTGAAAATTATTCATGGACAGCTCATCAATAGCAGTATATACTTTGTATTATTATCTGATACACACATATACAAGTAATAATGAAGCACTCAGATCTTGCAAAACCCTTGGTGGATTGCAAAAGCTATTGCTATAACTATTATAATAGTCTACATGTTGCAACTAGGCCAGCAATACTGTACTGTGCTGTGGCGATGCTCTATTGATTAAATAACGATTGCATGCTATTAAGTAATATTATACAAGGTGAATGTCAGATCAGCAGAAGTATAGTACATGTAGCTAAAGGCAAGAATTACGTAGCACGATAGTTGATAGCCTACTGTGACCAGTGGTGAGTCCGTTGAGTAGAAGTATGACTAGCTAGCTAAATGTTGAAATCATGCAAAGCATGCAATTGCTGTCTTTCACTGTGCAAGCTTGGCAGGGTACTCTGTACTCTGGAGATCAGTACCTTGCGTAGTGGCTGGTTACGCTACGGTTGCGCTACGTAACCTTTTTTACCTCTGCTCTACGTGCACTTTTAAAAATTAAATTTTTGTCAGATCATACATATTTATGTGACCACATCCCAGGTTCCCTGACCACACCTTCAAACAATTATTATTCTAAAATTATGCTGACATAATTTTATGTGCATGGGTAGCAGTAAATAATTGATTAGGATAGGGAAATTTTGCCAGTGCTATGTGCAAATTCTGGCAGAACTCCTAGTGAATGTAGGAAATATGAGACTGGAGAATGTTTAGTAAACACTACATGTAGTGTAGCTGTAGTAGTTGACCATAACAAATAATTATAGCTAATAGAGATACAAATAAGGAGAGTTGTTTAGATAGATAGAATCGATATGCATGGAGAGCACATGCATGTTATTTGATCATTGTTTATATAATAGCCATGTGACACTGAAATCCCCCCTTCCTTCCCCCACACTTTTATATAATTTTATCTTATCAGCTAACCCTTATCTTGTCTTATCAGGGGATTACTACAATTGTTTGTTGCATGCCTTCTGCATTTACATTGCACCTAATACCACAGCTACATGACTGATTTGCTTTGCTGGTTAATAATATTGTCCAGTATAGAAAGTGCACAGTGGCTCTCAAATGCTTATTAGTTTAGGTATTGTCACAGAGACTTTCATCTTATATTGACATAGCCAGGTGCTTTCCCCCTACTCCTAGAGCATGCATGCTCCAAGCTAGAGCAAACGTACTACATACGAAGGTAGAAGCCTATATGCAGTGTAGCTGCCAATACGTACTGCATATGGAATGAACGTAGCAGTTGTACACATATTTCAGACTGAAGTGTGACATTGTGGGAGGACAAGATGAATTTGCCACATCATGTAATAATGATAGAGCAGCCACTGTAACAGTGCAATTAGCACATAAACTTGACTCCTACTGTAGCTCTAAACTTTACAATAGAAATACAATGTGTATAATTATTATTACTGATTACCGTAGTTAATCGGATACAACGTATGATCCAATTTAACATAAGAAATTAGCATTTTGCGAACTCTCACAATGTGTATAATAGTATATGGAGCGATTGATGACCTTTACCAGAAAGCCACACATACGTTTTTCATGTACTATTAAGTATGGTAGCTATTATTTTAATGTGGATTCAAGTCTTGTGCAAAAGTACGCGCTAATTATAAAAGGTTGGGAGTAGCTGTATGCGGAGGGTGGTTGGGACTGTATTGGAACGCACAATGGTGTACTTTGATCGAGAGATTTATATTCACAAGCTATGCATAGCCTCCTAGAGTGTTTTCTAGAATGCTTGGTTCGATAGGAAAGCCATGCTGGATTTGACAGCCTTAGTGTACATTACTTAGAATTGATGTGTGTTATTTAGAAATATGCAGCTGCTTCCATTGAATCTATATTTAGCTACCGTATCACGGTGTTTTCCAGAAAAAAATTCTATTGTGTGTGTCTGCTCCCTTAAACTGAGAATAGACAACTGATAGGCAGTTTGTGAGCATAATTGGTAAGAGCCTAACTTATCCCGATACTGCAGTATAAATCATAACACTCCTTTAATGGTACTCATATTGTAATTTTATGATAAGGTTACAACAATTATGTATACTCTGCGTGTGCAGGTGCACAGTAATACAATGGAATTTTACTAACTGGGAATTAGAGAGGAAAGTACCAATTTGATTACAAAACCGCAATATGCCAAATGTAGCTAGCTACCCAATGCACACATTGCGCAATCTGTAGCTAGCTAAAGAGATGACAAAACCGCAATATGCCAAATGTAGCCTTGTCGGCCTAGGCCACTCAATGTTACACAAAGTGGAATCGGGAGTGTCCTGGGGACTATAACTCTGGAAAGGTCAGCCAGGATGTTATGAGCATACATATTTTGACAATCTTTGCCAGGCTAGTTAGGCCATGCAAACTGCATTCATAGTTTAGCTGCTCAGCCTCCCCACTTCAAGCTGATTTGGCTGGGGTGTGGCACCAATTTGGGGATAGAGTAGCTAAGGCATCAAGGTTGTATCCTATGTATGTTCTACTATACCGACCTCAAGAATGTTATCATACCACCCGCCTGCCTGTAGTTCAAAGTGTTTCATAACAGTGTATTGTACCATGGTTGTAACATTCAGACCAATCAGATTGCTCTATAGGAGCTTAATAATCCACTTATTGACCTCCTAGTAGGTCAATAGATAACAATTTTATTCACTTAGATACGTCTGAGGTTTTACATGATCATGACTGCTAGGGTAGTTAGCTAGCTGCAGCAACTTCTGAAGGCAGCAGATATCACTTTTGAAACACACGGTTATTACCAAAAAGAAATTCTCCTAGAAATACATCCCAAGGAACTTGGCATGCTGAATACGCCCACTCATTTATGGCGCTTCCACCCCAAATTTTTGTCGCTAGATGAAACTGTGCAAAGGTGGCACTAGGGAGTGAAAAACTTCCGCTAAAGGAGCAACTTTTAGAAGCCAGTAAGTTATTGTTGGACCAGGTAATAATAGTAGCTTCTCTGGGCCTGGGAATGACGTTAGTCACTGAGCTGCCTGTTTGCGACAAATTAATGAGGGACATGGCTATGATGTTTGCACTCTCATCATCCTGGATATGCATAGTGTTATGCCACTGCACCGATTTGAGAGTTAATGGGAAAATCATGTCAGATAGCATTGATGAATTATCCTAAAGCGAAAGAAAAAAGAACAGAAACAAATATAAAATACGATAAAAATTAATAAGAGATGAAGTAGGAGTGGCAAGGCCAAATTTATAAGGATAATATTACATCCACTATTCATCCCTACACTTGCTTTTTGAGTAGGTGCTGGAACGAACTAGCTAATCAGGTGGTATACATATAGCTAATGCAGCAGTCAAAGCTGATTATCTATGAGCCATATTATTATTATTATAGGGGCATACCACAATGTCATATGCTTAGGAAGCTTTGATTAAGGATAGCACCAATAGACCACCATCAATAGATGCATAACAATCGAGAAAAGTGAGTGTAAGGATGTACAATGGACGTGATTACCCCTACAAATCTTGTTCATGTACTTTTTAGCCTTGCCGTCCCTATGCTGCCATCCCTGCCATTCATCTTTCTGCTTTTACACCTGTAGCATATTATAGATTTACCTTGTAAATAGTATCCACTTAACACTGCTAGGGTGAATATAGATTCTGACCATCCATTTGGCACCATGGCAAAGATTGTAATAGCTGAAATAATATACATACACGAGTTATCTGCCACAATACTAGCTGATTGGTTGCTTATGTCCGTTGTAGCTGATGTTTCCATGTCATTCCTTGTAGTTGCAGGATCAGTAGTTATAAGATCAGGTGGTCCAGGAGTAGTTACTTCGAGAGTTGTTGGTTGGTTAGTTATACAATCTAAATTATATAATGAATTCACACATTAATATATACACAGACTATTAAGGTTACTCACTCGGATTTGTTGTATTGTATAGCAAACTTTGTGATTGTAATACAACGAGAGTAGTACAACTGTTTAGCCAGGTATTTCTTCCTTCTGAATCACACTTAATCTCAGACTGTTGACGAAGAGGTTGCGTCACCCGGTAACTGCAAAGTCCTATCAGAAGAACTCCATTTTTCGCTTGTGATAAACAATTCTCTAAGTTGGTTATGCACGTGTCGTTGGATATTGGATTGCAACTTTCAAATATTCCTGTTGAATTTGAGTAATATTCGATGTTATGCCGTGTACAGGATATAGCATCATTGGTTATTGGAATACATTCGCCTCCACAGTGATACATCAACTGATCTATGATTAAGAATTCAATATTCGTATTAGCTACAATCATAGCAATTAACTGGCATGCTATTATCTTAACTTACTGTCTGTAGAAATGTTTAGGAACAGTATGCATACTTCAGACCCTTGAAATTGAATCGTACACTGCGATCCACATAAGTTATGATTAATCAGAACTTTTATGTGCCCACTGTTGTCTCTCATAGCAGATGTCATTAAATTGTGTATTCCTCCATCGCATCTGCTAACAGTTACATTATACGGGCCATTCTGCTGGCAATGATCATCATCTGAACGAAGTTCCCAGCCCACTTTTATGGCGTTTGATTGTGAATCATAAATTGCGTAATTGAAGATAGCACAGCTCAGAGAAGCTCTGATTTGCAAAGAAAGAATGATAAGGATACCGTAACATAGGTAGACCAATACTTTACGCGATAACGTCACACTATAATTATCCATATTGATTCACATCCAGCACTGGATAAAACTCAAACTGCTAAATCAATGCTGCACTATCATTATTGTATTAGTGTGCATGACGTCATGTGATTTGTATTGTGTATACCACAATGAACTTATCAGCTCATCATACAAAAATGGATACCTATATTATGACGTCGATATAGTATAATGAATACTCTTATAGCCCATCATTTATGTTTGGCCCAATAGCTACAATTTTAAATTAATACTATCTGGTATTATACTGTACCTGATCATGCTTAGCACACAAATGCGCATGCTGGCCAGTTCATTCATGATCAACCTGCTATGCAATGGAATATGAATTAACTCTTGAAATCTTATACTACCGCAGCCTGAGAATGAAATATCATGAATTATTTGTGAATAAGACTCGGAAACATCATAATTAGTATAATAAGCTATAGACGCAGTAGCAGAGGAGATTGGACACCACTAGACCAACACTAACATTTCCTTCTTTCAAAGCATGACATTTCCTATACATGATTATCAGAGGATGAGGCAGAGTTTTTGGTACCTTTATTACAAAATTTGCCCTATCCTACATATTTTCTACCTGTACGAAATCCATATTTTCATCTAGTGCACAATCACGTGTGCACAAAAAGTGGGCGTGTTGTCCCATACATAACACTGTAGCTACAAAATGTAATTCACGATGTAAAGCCTTTTAAATGTGAAAACAAGTTGAAATCCACGAGAAGAAGATCCAGCACCATAACCCATCAGTCCACCCCGCATACTTCTGGCAAATCGAGATAACTCTTTCCTCAAAATGATAATATCAAAAACTGTATTAAATTTATTGATTGCAGTCGGTTTCTTTCGCTGTTTAGCTAATACAACATTAGACCTACACCAGTCATATTTGTTTCAATATCACGTTTTGCCATAGTTCACAAACATTTAGCTACCAGCTACACTCGAAAATGTTATTCTTTAATTTGAACGTGTAGCAGCAAAATTGCATAGGTCATGTGACTGTGTAAATGTGCAACATGTCCAACCTCCTCCGATTCAGTAGTGTATGAAACCTTGACAAGCTGTACGTAATGATTTATGCGCTACGCATATAATAGCATACATATATCACATGCACTACATGTATGGATCACGGATGATTTTAGGCACAAATGTGTGAAGGAATTTTAATGTTGTTGTCAACACCTGTTCAGGAAGTCCCGATATGGTCATCTGCAATTGATGATTCATCAGTGTCACTATTAATACTGGAATCAGTCATGCATGCATTGACTGTCGCTACTCTTCTCTTTATGCTGTACTGAGGTTCACTATATTAAATTAAACGCATGGGAGTACAATTTTGCATATGTCAGCCGTTTTCACTCACGAATATCATTTGCATCTCATTAATTTTGTGTATCATTAACGCCAAGAACGCACATGCACATGATCACTGTCCATATTATTATGCTTTATCATGACGTAATCGATGTCAACAGGGGGAGGGAACATGGTGCGTGGAAACGCCTATGCCCAATTCCCCTGTTATGGCTGGCCGCCACCGAAATCAGGGAGGGAATGCTTGATCATCTCAAGAATGTGTCTTCCATATCTTGTCAGTAGAAAATCCCCTACAGCGATGAGCATATTTTTGAGACCAAATCACAATTGGATGACTAGCCTATACACATGTAATCAGATCATTAAATTTTAGATCTTTACGTGAAGTAGGAAAAAATTTAATGCCATGATTCTATCATTGGAAGATTTTACGTGACTTCTCCCTTGGGTTAATCATGGGGAGATTTTACGTGACTTCTGCCATGATCTAATCATGGGAGGATTTTACATCACATGTAAAGTACTCCCAGTGTTTACATTCGTTACTTTATAATATCACTCTTGGTGGTAAGGAAACATGCGCCTATTAGACGATGTGCGCTTAATAGAGAGTGACATTTTGGCCCCGCCCACTGCCAGCACGTTCGATCGAGCGCTCAATTACAAAGCTAGCAAATTATGCAGGGGTGGGCAAATGGGAGCCAAAGAGCCAATTGTGGCTCTACCAGGATTTCTTGTGGCTCTTGGCTAAGATCTGACAATAATTTATTATATTATTTGTCACTGGCTTTAATTGTGCATGTGATCAATCAAAGAATATCAGCCGCGTAGCTATTTATAATACAAGGCTCAAGGACATCTTATCAAGTATGCTCTTTTCACAAACAGGAGGGATAGCTAATAATCAGCTCCCATAGAAATGTTTCATGTCAGTGAAGCTTTGGTTGGGGAGGGGGGAGGAGGGAGGGGAGGTGGGGCCGGATCGTAGGTGCTGTGGTATGGGCATTGGCTCTACAGTAGAACTTTGTTTTGTAACTTTGGCTCAGTGTTTCAGTTCGCTTGCCCACCCCTGTTATGAATACAGCAAATCTTGAAATAAGCTCTAAAATAGTTCATAAGAGTATGATCGGAAGCCATCACTGGAAGAAAACAGTGGAATAATGGCCGACGTCTTTGGTAAGACTCGCTTCGAAGTCAAGGTCAAGCCTGAGTCCGAATCCGTCTCGGTGGAACATCGCAGTGTTGCGTATAGCTGATCTCGTGCAGCTGGCTATCCGAAAATAGGTTGGTAGCTAAATTAGTTCTAGCCATGTAGAGCATGGAACACTCTTGATTAAACGGTGAATTCAATATTACTGTCATCTTTATTGGATGCATGCGCTTATTAGACGATACTTAACCAAAGGAAGGAAGCATGCGCTATGCTTAATAAGCATGTGTGCTTATTAACCAGACTTTACGGTATATAGCTACAATGTATAGGTATGTGGGCTGATAATACTGCAACAACACACTGCTCATACAGATGGACTTCAACCTCACGTAAAACCTTCCCAGATATAAACAATGAATGTATTGTGGGATGACATTAATGCCAGCAAAAGATATGTGTCGTAAGTGAGCCATATGTAGGCTGACCTTTGACCCCAGGATTCACTTTAGGAACATATATACACACCATAAACTCATCGGGCACATTGACATTAATTTCAAGTTTGCAAACACGACAATGATCCGACTTGTGGCAGCCAATAAATTCATGATTGCATGTATATAATATACCTGATCATGAGTCAGCATCTAGCTACTTGTCGCGGCGTCAGAGGGAAGGGATTTGTACAAGTAGCTACGAGGTGTTAAATCTTCCCATGATAGAATCATGGCATTTTTCCTACTTTTACGTAAACATCTGTAGGACCATGTAATCATTAGCAAATAAATTTTACATTATTCAGGTTAGCACTTAAGTTGTGTACGTACATGCATCGTAAATCTTTTAAGGAACCATCGTTTCGCTGAGGATGGACCACTAGATAGTCTATTCTCTCAATTGGGTGAATGAAAGAATGATGAATATATACGTAGGAAATAAGATGACTAGTATGAAATTCATACAGTCATGTAAAAATGTAGATTTCTACAATCCTACAATCATGCATACGTACCATGCTGACAGCTAGCGCTGGTTTAGTCCCTTTTGATACTTGTGCAATTGCAGAAGACAACTGCCAGATACTAGAAACTGAGTGATGATATTATCACAATTAATCACATATACATAATGTCCATAAAAGTTAATATGATTTAGGAGATTATTATATTCCAAGACTCAAGTTGGTATACAGTAAATTTTTAGAAATTGTAGGAGGGAAATCAACCTCAGGGGCAATGGGAAATAGTTCTGCACCCCACACGTCCTCTATAATATTCTATGGTACATGATTGCAATTATGGAGTACGCACTATCATGGTTAACATCATGAATATGCGTGGTTTCATGTAGAATATTATTATGCTTTTTGCCATCATGGTGTGCTAGCAACTTGTTCGTGAACAGCTTACATTATTCAATAAAAACAGCTCCAGTTACAAACTTAGGGGACTACTGTAGTTACATAAACTTAGAAATAACATAATATATTTACAAAGCATCAATAGAAATATAACTACTTGTGGATAAAGAGTTTAACAATTTAAAATATCATTACTAAAGCTAATTATGGCACATTAACTTTTGTTATTCACCTGGCAGTGAGTTTAATAATACTCAGGTGTTGCTGTGCATGTAATTTCTCTGACCACAATCTGATAATTGTTTTCCACTGGTGGTGGAGACTGATCTCGAGGATTGGAGATTTCAACGACGGAGTAAGTCACTTCATCTTTAGCAGGCTGAACTGGGGCCAGTGGATACTCATGTTCCTCTTTTCCTGGTCGGGGATTGCCCTTTCTAACCAGCAAATATACGTGATAGATAATCACTCCAACCAGAAGGATGAAGGTTATGATGGTAGAGGTGTAGGCCACAGCTGTCTGCTTCTCAATGTCAACTTTGAAGCGGTACCAACTAAAAGCAGACAATGCAAGAAGATTAAAGTAGAGCACAGTCTCTATGATGCTCAAGAATGATTTTTTGTACACCCTCGCTCCAGTCATCACTTTTATTACAAAAAGGCATCCAACTATGATGATTGTTATTAAGAGTGAAGTTTGAGGATCTGTTGACACAGTGACTGAAGCAGTGACATACAAGACCACCCTCACGAGCAGTAGCAAGCCAGTCCAGTAGCGATACTTAGTGTTGTATGGAACATGGTGGACAGAGACAAAGGCATTGAGCTTAGTGTTCCTTGTCCACTTGAACACCTTCCACGCTGGAGCACGAACAAGCCACTGCCACAGAAAGAGAAGAATTGTGTAGGGGACTCCAACTAGAACAATCAACAGGGCAACAAAGACAAGAGCTACATGCTTCCCTCGAAGGTATGGCACATTTCCATCAGGAAGCCATACAGTCTCTCGTGAGCCATCGGGATAGTCAAGGACAGCAAACGACAAAGCTGTGATAGTCACTGAGAGGAGTTTGGCATAAGATAGCAGGATTAGTGTAGCTAGAGTTGCAATTGGATCTCGCTTTCCAATTAGTCCAGCAAATCGAGGGGAGTACTCACTGACTATGATCATGATAATCACTAGGGAGATAATGTAGATCGGAAATGCCAGTTGAAGCCAGGTTTTGGTGTATGTATCAAGACCATCAAAGAAGCAGACATCAATTCCTATATCCAGATTAAGCCAAGCTACAAACACAGTGGGAAAGCTAGGCTCTGACGATGGAAAGAAGATGGCATTATTAGCTACTACGATATTGGCATATAAGATAAAGCCATTGATCAATCCAATAGCTACTGTCATATTGAGGGCTAAGAGTGCAGTCACCAGCAAGATTCCTGCTATGGTGGCAGCTAGGAGAATTACAACAAGCACTGCAGGCCAGTGACTGTGACAAGATAAGCAACGTGAACTACCTAGAGAGAGACTGAGGTGTTCCTGACAACTTCCACATAAAATTCCACTACGATTGTATGCACATTGTGCATCTGATCCATCAGGAAGGTTGAGATTCATGCTGACATTTTCAGTTGGAGGTTGACAGTAGTCCAAAGGGCAGTTGGGATGAATGACATAGCCAGGTGGGTCAGTGTCATTAATGTGAGTAATCCATGAGTTAGTGTTCACTCTCACAAGAGATTTAGTTGTTGAGTTGCAGCTAGTGATATGGGGAGACAATTTTGAGTTGCAATCGCATCCACATCTTGTGTCACTATCAAGGGACTGAAAGCCAACCGGGCAGATGCAATCACTGAACTCTATATACAGATGTCGTATGGAGAGCTTGGAGCTTCCACAAGGACCATCAGCAAAGAGGTTTATTATTTCAGAGTTGTGAGGAGAGAACACATTGAATGTTACATTGCTACAATTCTTCCGTACACTTTGAATTTGCTGTCCTTCACTAAAGCCACCATCTTGTGAAGATAGAGAACTGATGATGTTTGCATCTACAGAATGATTGACCTGATCCACAACAACAAGAGGCACAGTGAAAGCTTCTCCTTTCTTGACTTTGGTGATTGGTGGCTGGTAGCTGCAGTCTGGCTCACTCTCACTCTTACAAAAACAAACTCGAACAGGCAGAGAGGATATAGTGCCTAATGCTGTTATGTTGGCAATGTCCCTAATGTAACTGACACCATAGTAATGTGATAGTGGTTCTGACCCCCCGTATACTTCAGCAAATTGATTTGGGATGCATCTGTCTAGTAGTCCTCCAAAGATATTAGGTCCTTGCTCACTTGCAGTGTTGCCAGAGAAGTGTATGTTTATTAATACATATTCTCCAATGTTTCCATGAAGTATAATTACTTGGATAAAGCATTCATTATCAGGTGAGCAAGTACCAGCATTGGTATCGTCCGCCACATATATGGCTCCTCCATAGTTGGCACAGTTAGCTTGGAATTGTATGAGTTCAGAATGATTATAAAAACTTGACATAGATTTTAGGACATACAATTTTGCATTAAGTTCTAAATAAAGTCCACTTCCATTTGTTGCTCTGTTGTTGACTAATTGAAGAGTCCATGGTTGATATACAGCAATTGTTGAACTGGTGGCATGGATTCCTCCACCCCTAATAGCATTGTTGCCAGAGATGATACAGTTTCCCCTGACTTCAAGATCACTTTGTTGGAGAGAAATACTACCTCCACTGCTGACTTTAGCTGTGGCTGTATTATTGGCTATTATTGTTTCACCATACATCACAATTTTACTCTCGGTGGCTAATATTGCTCCACCATGCCTTGCTTGGTTGTTTGATAAACTGCTTACTCCAGTGAAGATCACAGTCGACTGGAAGCTTGTGATTGCCCCTCCTTCTATTCGCGATCGAGCACCTGCAGTTGACTGTTTTGCATAGTTCTCTATTCTTGTGTAGCCAGTGAAAGTGAGGTTGCTATCAAAAATGTAGAGTGATCCTGAATTATTATTGAATGTACCATCACTAATATGTGTGGCGCTACCTACAGTTAAGAATATCCCTCCATAGCTGTTAGCTTTGTTAGCATAATAACTACAACCAATGATGTTGAATAATGAATTTCTGGAATGCATGACACCACCACTGATGGTAGCACTATTGCCAGTAAAAATACTACTGGTGATATTACTGGTAAATAATGAAGTACTAAACCACATGACACCACCATACCTAGCTCTATTGTTAGTAAAAGTACTGCTGGTAATATCAAATGACGAACCAGATGTAAACATGACGCCACCATATCCAGCTGAACTGTTAGTAAAAATACTGCTGACAATATTAAATGACGAATCAGATGTATACAAGATACCACCAAACACAGCTGCACTATTAGTGAAATTACTGCTGGTAATATTAAACAACGAATCAGATGACAATGTGAGAATGACACCACCACGATTAGCTGCACTGTTGCCAGTAAAAGTACTGCTGGTAATCTTAAACGACGAATCAGATGTGTGAATGACACCACCACGATTAGCTGCACTGTTGTTAGTAAAAGTACTGCTGGTAATCTTAAACGACGAATCAGACTCACTGTACATAACACCACCATGAGTAGCTACACTATTAGCAAAATTACTGCTGATAATATTAAGAGATGAACAAAATGTGGCTATGGTACCACCAAAATTAGCTGCACTGTTGCCAGTAAAAGTACTATTGATAATATTAAATGATGAATCAGACGCACTGTACATGACACCACCACGATTAGCTTCACTATTAGTAAAAGTACTGCTGGCAATATTAAAAGACGAATCAGATGTATACATGACACCACCGCGATTAGCTGCACTGCTAGTAAAATTACTGCTGGTAATATTAAGTGATGAATCAAATGTGGCTATGGTACCACCAAAAATATCTGCACTGCTGCCTGTAAAAGTACTGCTGGTAATATCAAATGACGAATGAAATGTAAACAAGATACCACCAAAAATGGCTGCACTGCTGCCAGTAAAAGTACTGCTGGTAATATCAAAGGACGAATCAGATGTGTACATGACACCACCACGATTGGCTGCACTGTTAGTAAAATTACTGCTGATAATATTAAATGATGAATCAGATGCATACATGACACCACCACGATTAGCTGCACTGTTAGTAAAATTACTGTTGGCAATATTAAATGATGAATCAGATGTATACATGACACCACCGTGGCCTTGGAGACGATGAGCAGCTTTATTGTCACTAAAAGTGTTATCTGTGATACTAAATATTGATTCAAATGTTAGCATTACTCCTGCACTAGCCCCAGCACTGTTGTTAGTAAAAGTGGTACTATGGATACTGAATGAGTCTCTATATGCTATCATCACTCCACTGTGGAATGTGGCTGCATTATCAATGAAATTGCTATTTTTGATCTTGATTGAGGATTCCGATGTGATCATTACCCCAGCAAAACTAGCTTTATTGTGGTTGTAAGTGCTTCCAACAATGTGGAGACTGCTATTGTGAGCAAACAGTGCTCCTCCTATCTCGGCTCTATTGTCTGTGAAGTTGCTGTTAATGATTGAAACATTGCTAAAGGCTGTATACAATGCTCCACCAACTGCAAGCGATGGATTTTGATTTAGATAGAGATATTTCAATATCTCTTGATCTCTTACAAAACGTGAGATAGCATGATACTCAAATATCCTAGCATGTAAATTGGAAAGGAATGAACTTTTTGCAACGCTGGCATCAGTCACTTGATTCAGGACTAGTGCTGTGCCTCTGCCTTCCACACCCTCAAAGATGGTGTCTTCAACTATAAACTGCTTCACTTGGCTAACTTTATTGCCTCCACAGCCTACAAAGTGCAGATCCTTTATCGCGGCAAATGTCATTTCACTGATATTGAACCTTCCTGATTGACTGCCACATTCTACTGACACAGTTCCATAATTGCCTCCTACAACCTTTGTCATTGAGAAATTGTCTGCATGAGACAGAGAGAGCTCTCCATCAAGACAGTGATTTCCTGGCAGAAAAGAGAGGGATATATTGGTTTTATTGCCAAAGTAGCTGGTGGAATTAGCAGCCAATTGTGCTAGAGTAAGGCAGGGATCTCCAGGACAGACAACACTCAGTGAGGGTGTGATGTAGTAGTGTGCATGGCCGTTTGCTGAGTCAGCGGCATACACATAGAGGAACAGCAACAGATGATGCAGAGTGAGAGCAAAACAATTGCTACTCATTGCTCCAGTAGCTATAGAGCTAACCTATGCAGTTCTTAATCAGTGAGTTAGTTTCTAGACATATGTATTTGAGCCAGTGCTCAGTCTAGTGACACTAGTTATATCGGTCAACGTTGAAGAGTGTTCAATGTTGTACTTCAAAAGACCCATTGTCTGATTCATGATGCATGCTTATGTATATCTTCACAGCATCACGCATATGCACAGGTATACACACTGTGTTTACAGAAATACATATTTCAAAGATCCTGTCTCTATGGGAGCATTATTCTTCACAGTGTCATGCATAGCTAGCTATATATGCACAGGTATTGTGTTTAAAATAATACAATATCATATTTCAAAGACCCACTGTCTCCATGGCAGCATCATTCTTCACACGTATATATGCGTTGCACTAACTTCCTGCTGGAGCCAGCTGTATACATAGTATTATACTTATTACGTAGCCATACACACCGTATTTACACAATGTCATAATAATATTATTTCAAGGACCACTAATTAAAGAGCCAACTATCTCCATGGGAACGCCATTTTTATGCACATGCACAGGTAGCTATATGCATACTATGATTACAAAGGATTAACATTAACACACACCAATTGAAGGGTCGAGAACAATGCAGAGTGGCCTAACCCCAAATTAAATGAGGAAATTGTCTAAAATGCTTAAAAAACCACCAAATATCCTACTCTACCAAATCACTCAAATTTTCAAAAATGTGAATTTTCTGTTGCTCATTTAAACATGTTTTTAAGATTAGGGGGGCTAACTCGATCAACATTTGTGGGTAAGCTAGGCCACTCTGGTAATGGGTTAATGACAGAAGTGACACAAGCAAAAGAGATAATACATGGTGCACATTTTATAATTATGAGTGTGTTCGAAGTGGTTGAATAGGAACCCTTGCTTTAAATTAATGGTCTCAATTGAGTCAGATAAAATGAAAGTGGATAGCTATGCATGATTCAATAATCGAACGATTTTGTTAAAGCAGAAATATTCTTAGCTCTCAGTGTGTGTGTAAGATTGGTATTTAGGCTCAGACCAGATGACCCAGCTCTATAGCTTATGGTAGTAGTGAATATTGTTTCCAAATTTAAACCCAAATACTGATAGAATCAACCATCACTGTACGTGACCTGCATGCATGTGCCTATCTGCATACTCGTATTGATCACACTATACCTCAGAATTGATTCAAGCAGCAGATAGTATTATAATAATATTATTTATATATCTGATCCACCACGTAGTTACAAGCTGAAAGTATGGGTGTGGTTACTTACAGCTAGTTCGAGCATTGTATATAGACAGCTAGTAGATGTAGTTGTTCTCGATGGATGAGTTGTCCGAAGAAGTTCAAAAATAAAAAAAAAAATTGCTTATAATTATCAAATCAAAGTTGGCTCAGCGATAGCTACTACTATGTACTATACGGTTATATTATATATCTCGCCTATAGATGCATACAGCCGGTTAGAGAGACCCTTATATCAAAACCGCTTCCTACTCTTCTGTACATGTAGCTACTTGTACCCCATCACATTAATTACTGTAACACATTTTCAAACAAAAACAATTCAGCTGTTTATAGCTAATGGCAAAGTTAAACTTTAGTATTATATAGTTAGTTCTGCAAATATTTAGCTATCACTGTTCTCGGTGTCTGGATCCTTCCAGAGATTCCAGCAGTAAATCTTTTTGTTATTGTCGTCAAAAATATGGCGATACTCGTGCTCAATCTTCTCCTTTTTCTCAACTCCTGGACTCTTCAAATCAGTTGCTAGCTTACGTGGTGATTCACCCCAGGGAGGCACTTCAATCAGGACAAAGGCTGACTGTTGCACGTTAGCTATACGCATAAGTGTCTTTAAATCTGTCACCATGGTATGTAATTATACCAAGCAGGGTTTTATCTGGCCTAAAAATTTAGGGGGGAAAACATGGGAGAAGTTGAAGTAATCGGCCGCCTTGGTGGCCCAAGGGGGTGGGTGCGGGAGGGGGATGTGCCCCCTCCCGCGCGAAGCGCGGGAAGCTAAAGCATAAATTAATATTAATGTTCCCATTAAGGCACCTAAGTAACACTTCAACATAATTAGTCCAGGTTTTAATTAATTTTTTGAAAATTTTTAGGGGGGGAAACAGAACCTCTTGGGGGGGGGAAACATACCCTGCTGGGCTCTATGCAGAAAAACCCCTGCCAAGTGTTGGGTTCTGTTGCTGAATAGAACACCGTAGCTTGTCACATGCATTAAGGATGATAGGAATATCTTCTTCACACACACCAGCTTCCTCTAATGCACACATTAGCTTCTTCCAGCATTTCAGCGCTAGCTTTAACTGGAGTTTTGATTAAATTAAACACAGAACTCCAGGTTATATCTGAGTCGCTGCCACAGATCTTGATACTATTAGGGTCTAGCAAGGTGGGATCGTCCTTGCTGTCAATGGAGTCTTGCATCATGTACCATTCTATTTTTTGACTAGGAAAATGATCTTCATTAAGCAATTCAGTAAGGGGGCTTGTCCAAAGTCCTTGTGGAAAAATTAACGTCATTATGACGTTAGGGGGGGAGGGGGTCTTGGTCCATGACGTTTTACAACTGCATTGTCAGCAGATTTTAGCTTTAATTGTGATTATGCATTCTTGTGGTTGAACAAGTCTGGGCACACCTCCAGCAGTGTCAAAATTTGCATTTTTGTGACAGCACTACCTAGCTGAAAGTGTGCATGTAGCTACAGGCAAGCAAGAAACTGTTAAAGAAGCACAGGTATGCAATGAATCCATGAAGACATAGCTAGCACTGTAGAATACAAGTGAATATCGACTGTGTAGGCTAAATGGAGCAGAATCAGAGTTTCAGTACTGAATCTATGCTGAAATGCTGTGACGTTAAGAGAGGGGGGGAGGGGGGTAAAATGTTAACGTCATAATGACGTTAATTTTTCCACAAGGACTTTGGACAAGGCCCCTAAATTGGCTACGACTACAATCATCATAACCATCACAATGAACGAAATCCAGCTCCTCGCTGTGTGGAAAGTATGGCAATAGATTGTTACACTCGGTACTTTGTACGACAGGTTTAACAGTCACTCTCAGCTTAAGCAACTTGGCTGAGGAAAATATCAAATAATCAGCTCCCTTTAGAACGTGGGGTAGTAGCTCCTTTTCATTGAGTAAGCCAAAAGCATAGAGGTGATCACATTCGAAAGCGAGACAGCCTCAGTCCCTCATGAAGTGGGATGTACCAATAGCTGTCTGGAGACAATTATGGAACGGATTACCCGATGGAATTGAACGCAGCCTTTCTTGCACCACATAAAGGTTGTAGGTAAGGGTGATGCAATGGCCGGCAGACACAGGGAGAATCTCATGCTCAACATCGCTGAAGAAAGCGGCCCAACAGACCTCACTCAGGGGAGAATCGGGCAAAGAAGACCAGTCAAAGACCACCTCCTGGTCCGCCCGCATAGAATTATAAAAACCGGTGGACGAGAAACTAATAATGTAGTTTGATTGACCTCAGTAAAGACTTAGAGTGGCAGCAGGTTGCCATTCCAGTGACTGTTCGTGCTATTTTTAGTAACATTTAGGTCTAGTACGCACTATTACCGGTACTATTGCATGCCCTCTCGCCGCTTACGCGTACAAAATAAATAAAAGTTTTTGCAACGGTACGCACTGTATACACTCACTACGGCGATTTAGGACAGATCCTTACTTAGGACAGATCCTTACTTAATAATAATTTACATCCTGCTGCACCTATTGTGGTGTGTTGTTTCAAATCAATAATAATAATAATAATAAAGAATGCACCGCTACTCTCTAGAACCCGTTCACACCACGCGGCATGAAATTTGGCGCATGCTCACGAAAAAATATTGGGGAAGGGTCGTACATAATAACATAATAATAATTAGCCGATCTACGTAAGCGCTAAGTCTCGAAATTTCGCAAGCCACACCCCCAAACACGCGTATTGGGGGGTGCGGCTTGCGAGCGCGAGACTACGATGCTGGTAGGTGGAGTCACTTTTAATTCCTTTTAATGCTCACCATTTCAAAATGTTGCGCCAGCTCCTGTTCACGATCACTTCTGTTTGGATCACACTCCTTGTATCAACTGAGTACTCCAGCCCTCTCCGTCCACCCATCCAGCCAAACATAGCCATCGATGAAGAACGCAAACTTTTGGGCGAGTCGAAACTTCGCGAACTGGAGCGCCAGTGTGAGGACGGCAGTCCATGCTGGAAGGCGGCTGTGTCCCAGCTTCACGCTTCGTGTAAGGAGCTCACAGATATGCAACAGAGTCGCTTAGCCGTGGCTTTCGCGAACTGCCACCTCGCGAAATCTGGACGCCAAACCTACCACTGCGACGACGCTATGACGATTGAAGAGTGCACTAGGGATATGAATGATGTTGCTTTTCAGACATACACAGAGTTTTTCACGCACACTGGACACATATGCTACTTCCTGCAAAGCCAGCTGTGGCAGGAGAGAACAGAAAACGTCATATCTAGACTTTCTGATTCGTCACACGAGGCCTTAGACAAGTTGGAAGAGAGTCTGGAATACCACAAGGTTCTCGACTTGAAGCAGAATGCAGCTTTAAATAATCAGGAGAAGATCTTAGACCAAGATCGTAAGATTGCCGATTCTCTGCAGAGAACTCGCGAGGACATGGGCCAGTCGTTTACCGACATGAGAGAAATGGCAGAAAAACAGAAAATTCTTCTGTCTGAAATGTTTGCCACGCTGCAAAACTCAGTCGAGACCATACGCTACCTGATGTCGCTATTTCTAGTCGAGTTTGTCGGCTATGAGACGTTTGCGTTTTTGATCGTCTACTGGCTGATCATACTCTTCTTGCCTAAGTTTGGATACAGTAGATTCAAGCTGCACATGGTACTGTTTGCCGAAGTTGCCCTGGAGATAGTGTTTAGGAGGATCTATGGATACTTTGCCTTTGGAGCTGCTAAGCCACCTCCAGAGAGTTTGGTGAGTTAAGTGATTGTGTAAAGTGATTGGCAGTAAATTGAATAATTGAGTGAATCAGTTAATTAGTTATAATTATTATGCTCATGCGTGATTTCATTTGGAATTCAAAATCATATCCATACATGGGTAAAGTATTCAGTTTGTGTCTATTGCCATCATTGTCTGCACGAAACTCAAGCTTCTACACTACTATATGCATGCATGTTGCCACTACACTCTATTCCTAGTGCACTGAGATGGCAACATGAAGATTTACAATAGTACGTGTGCATGTATGAACTATAGAACTCTAGTGAGATGACTGCTCATCTTGCAAGCACTGGCTGCACACCTCACTCAAATAGCTTACAAACTGTGCATGCATGTTATTTTCTTGTAGTGGTTACAACTAGATTTGTTGCCTAGCAACCTGCTAAGTACCAACACGTGTCACTCTGTTCTTAATTTTGAGTAAACAAACCACTGTACTAAGAGCTTTTACCCATGACGACCATTACCAACACCATTTTTGTGCAGTACCACCTTGTGAAGGTGATATCCTTTAGCAACAGTTATTATCACTTGTGTACAAGGAAGAAGGCAATTTTTTCATTAATTTAAAATTTTGTTGGCACAAAAATTGCCGAATTATTTATAACTTTTGGCGAGCCCCACTATCGTCATAGTTACTGTGTCTATTGGCCACGTCTTTGGACCCTACCCACTGTTGTGTTTATTATTTCTCATAAATATAAATGACCTTTTATTTTACCACCTCCATGCTAATAGTGTGTATGTACTGTCTTATTGTAGCTACCATCAACTACAAAAAATTATACCGTATAGCAAGAAAGTTTGGCGAGGTTATTGATTTGACAAATTCGGTATAGATCACCAAATTAAAACTCATCAGTTATACTTAATTAACACACTCGCGCCTATGGTGATAAGCATTCAGACGGTCAAATTTAAACTTTACCAATATCTTTCAAGATTTACAATATTCTTTGTGTGTTAATAAAATTAATTATTGTGACTGTAGAACACCCTGCACAACTGGCTTTGGAACTTTCGCTATCTCTCCCTCATTGCTGGTGTGATGGTCTATGTGTGGGAGTGGCTCAGCTATAGAGACTATGAGCTGGCAAACAAACAGAGCATCGACAAGATTCAGAGGTACATATACCTGATCAATAATTACAATGTAATATGCATGCTATTCAAAAGTATTACCTTTAATTTCTAATTTCAACAATTCCGAGATTATTTTTGGTTCTTCTAAGGCCTTTATCATAAATATTATACAAATTTGTTCAGGGGGGTGGGGATTCAGAATTCTAGGGTACCCAGGCCTTTTCCATCTTTAAGACCCTGCCTGTGCACATTTCGATGTTTCCCCCAGCATACCTGAATCAGGGTGGGCCACCCAGTTTGACTTTGGGCTAATTGTATGAATATCAAAGAAATTGGTGGAGTTTAAAGCCACAACTTAAGAAAAAAGAGCCTATAAATGTCATTAAGCACCCTGATTGGATTCTGTTCTGGGGGAATCCCTGCGTTTGTACATACTATAATATCTTTATTGTTTTTATAACAATTTGTACAGGCAGATGAAGCTGTTACTTCGTCACTATGGCATTGAGACCACTGAAATACCCGAAGATCAGCCCATGGCTCACGGCGGACCTCCCCCTCCCCCTACGCATAGAAGGGCCAGCGAGGGACTGGGGGTGGGGCCAAGCATGGAAGCCACACCCCCTGCTTCAGTATCATCGCCTCGTCATAGTTGGCCGAACACTGGTGGTGGGGTGGAGCCTGGCGTCAGTAGAGGACAAGTGGGAGGAGTCTTCAATTCATCACGAGTCATGGGATTTGCAGCAGCTCTAAATCCTCTACAGGTACAGGTACGTAACCCAATGTCTTATGGTGAAGATTTTTGTGATTCTAAAGAAGCACAGTGAAAGAAAGGGGACATAAGAGAAAAAAGGGAAAGAAATAGACAGGCCTTCATTTAGAAACCTTGGAGGGGGCAAGACTGTTTTCCAAGCACACAATCTCTTGGGGGGGGGGGCGGATCTGCGGGCATGCTCCCCGAGGAAATTTCTGCATTTTGGACTACCTGACATTGCTTCTGGTGCACTCTCAGGCACTACATTTTGAATACTTAATATCTTCACGTTAAGCAATTTCTTGATTTTATGCATTTGATAATTGGGGCGAGCCTGAGCGAGCCCCACATAAACGGGTATGAACTGTGCCAATGCGATATATATATATATATATATATATATGGTACGTCGGTCCTTAGTTACGCCCCGCCCAACGTCCATTCCGTATATATGCTGCTCTAATTCAACGACTTGCAAATTTACATTCATGTATGCTAGGCTATCGCTATGAACGAGGTAAGAGCAAGACAGAGTTCGTCGTCAATCGGAGCCTCAGCTAAACAGCGGCCAATAGTAGGAGACAGAATTTACTAGCTACAGAGTCGGCAGAAGAGAAAGAGGCCAGGCTACGAGCGTGCATCCTGCAGCCCTAGTCTGGCGTAGCCGACGAGGATCGGCTACGCCAGACTACCTGCAGCCCATAGTTTATAGTTGGGCGTGGCGCAACATAAATCACTGTTACACGTTCACTGTCGCTCAGGCTCGCCCCACAATGCTATGCATTTCCCTAGTTTTAGCTTTACATGTATAAGGGGGGGGGGGGGCAAATGAAGCCCTGATATATAGAGACAGGGTGGAGAGAAGGAGAGGGGGTGGGTGGGGGAGGAAGGATTGCGAGCATTCCAAGGTGGGAAGTCTTTTATATATGTAGCACTGTAAATTAAATTGTTTTCTGCATGTTATGAATTCATGTATATATACACATATAAATTTAGTACTAATTACATTGTATAGGTGACTCAATCTCCCGAGTCAACAATGGGACGCCCCTATCATCAACCGACAATCAGTCATTCTGGTAGGAAGTTGACCATAGGCAGTGACAGTGAGCCAGACTCTGGCGATGCGGTGGTGGACAGTGCCAGCTCAACTAGGAGGTTCCTGTTCAGCCACGGACACAGCAGGCACAGAGAGGGTTCACAGCAGCCCGAGTTTGAGCGACGACACTCACAGCCCTATGGGCAAAGGGAAGGTCAGTCACTGACTCTGTGTTTACGTGTGTGTATGTGTGTATGTGACTGTGCATGCAACATGCTATGTACAGTATACAGTGTACATGTACATGTACATGTATACATGCATGTACCGTAAATCAAAATATTTCTTTGTTAAAATATTTTCAGACAGCCAGGCTTGTGCGAAAATTAAACATGTGGAAATACATACGCAATATTAACGATATGGTGGTACAGGGTCGTTTGTCTGAAAATTTTTTTAACGCGAAATATTTTGGATACCAAATATTCGCGATTTACGGTAATTAATTTTGATGAATGATTGACAATTTGAGCATCAAAAGTCTCTCCTAAATATTAGGAGGTTGTTACCTGCACCTACTAGTGATTTCACTTATAAATAAAATTATTCTAATTTTCATTAATCTTCCAGGTCTCCCTCTCTCTCCTGTTATCCAGAATGACTCCATTCACTCAATATCCTCTCTCACCAGGCACCGCACTTACAGTAAGCCTCCTCTTTGCATTTCAACATACATGTACACTCGTGATTTCAACACTTACATAGTCTAGTGATAGTTGCTGGATGTTAAGCCATGAGGCTAGTGATAATGTAACTGCATGTGTTTGAGCCGCTGGTACAATGTGCTATATGTAATGTACATGTACATGTTATAGCAGCATTATTTTGACCATAGTATTATACATTTCTCTCTCTCCCTTTATCTCTGCCTCCTCTCTCTCTCCCCCCCCCCACTCTATCTCCCTCCCTCCCTCTCCCTCTCTTTCCCTCTCCCTCTCTCTCTCTCTCTCTCCCCCTCCCTCCCATTCTCTTTCTCCCTCTCCCTCCCTCCCTCCCTCTTTCTCACTCTCTCTCTCCCACCCCCCTCTCTCTCCCTCCCTCTTTCTCTCTCCCCCATTCTCTTTCTCCCTCTCCCTTCCTCCCTCTCTCTCTCTCACACTCTCTCTCCCCACTCTCTCTCTCCCTCTCTCCCACCCCTCTCTCTCTCTCTCCCTCCCTCTCTCTCTCTCTTCCCCCCCCCCCCCCCCCCCACTCTCTCTCTCCCTCTGTCTCTCTCTTCCTCCCTCTCTCCCTCCCTCCCCCTCTCTCTCTCACTCTCTCTCTACTCTCTACTCTCTTCCACTCTCTCGTTCTTTTATTTTACTCTCTCCCTCTCTCCCTCCCTTTTCCATCTCAGCTGCTTCTACTCTCTCTATAGACAGTGACTCCGATGCTGACACCTTTGTACCCTCTGATGATCCTATGGTTCGGCAGCCCATACGAGTCAGGCCTGGGAGCTCTTCTCCGAGTATGTTTGGTCTGCATGTGAGCATGATTGGGAATCTGTGTGTACATTCAGGGGGCCAAAGGGTGCTTTTGTTCTTCTAAAATACTGGTGTTTTGCATTTGGCCCCCTCCCAGCTGTAGTTATTACATATGTATATTATCGGATAATCCTAAAATTAGTATGCACATAAAGAAATTGCTGTCAAAAATGGGTCCATCTTCTCCTAACTAATTAATAGTAATTATTAAGAGTCAATAGAGAGTGGTTGAGTGATGCAGTGCTATTTTGATGTAATTATTAAAATACAAACACCTCGATCACAACATTGTCCTTAAAATTATATTGTGTTAGTTAAATGTTACTAACTTGATCTCACTGTAGACTTAATTCTCATACACGGTAAATGTATTGTTCAACTATGGTGTTCTAACACGGTTTTTGCTACTGGCTAGATACATGAATACAATCAATTAATCATGCTTTCATTCGAGCCTAAGTCGAGCAATGAGATTCTCGATCATTTCTTCTTTCCACATGCGGATCCTGACCAAATTCACACCAGTTTTTTTAAATTGCTTGATTGTATACTTCACGTCGCACTTGCACTTGGTTTTAGTTCCAAGAGTAGTATACGCGACAACTTTGGTTGGAATTGAGTCATAGGGCTCACTAGTCAACTTATCGACTAAATCATCGGTGCAACTCATACACGGCACTATCCAGGAATAGAGGAGCATTGCTTTTGGAGGTGAGCCGTACTTGCCCTTGTACTGATTGTAGAGGTCATCTAGGCGATCGAGAATCTGTGTCTCAGAATGTTCCCCATCGCTTGGCCGTGCTGCTAGGTAATTATAGTACCCGTTTTTATCGGGCGGCGAGAGGGAGCTACCCGGATCGATGACCGGTTCCTGGCCGTCTCTGTTCTTGCTGGGGGCGTAGAGGAAGTCCATCCACTGTGTATTAGGCAGGAAAGCTACTATTGCAAATTGAGTATGGCCCCGCTGTACCAGTCCACCATATCGAAAATCTGGTACAAAGTAATCTTTGACCAGTGTTTTCAGCTGACCCGCTGATGTTTGATTTACGATGACTACGGTAACCAGGAGAATTGGAAGGAGTACACATAGCTGCTTGCTTGAAGTCATTATGAAAGAAACTTCAAATCAAAACTTGTCTGAATGTGTCCCAAGTTATACCTGTGCAAGGTGTGCGCGCCGAATTTTATACTCAAAGTGTGCTTGTGTATGAATTGATCAAAGAATCACCGGTTTGTACACTGTTTTGTACGAACTCTGATGCATTTTACTCTCCTGCCATGTCACACCATTGACTGCTTGCTTGTATGATTTCATACAATAGACTTTGAAATAGAAAGTGAACACGAACATAGAAGTTCAGTAGATTTACATGTATCTTCCACGACCAGTCCCAAGCCCAGGAGAAACCATACCTTGATCCTAATTTACCTTCATGTATGTACGGAAGCCGACAATGGCCATTCAGGTTGTGGTAGTCGACATCTACAGGACCTGGTGCATATTACCGTGACTCGAAAAGCAAGCGTAGGGGTGTACGAATAGTGGATGTGATAAGTTATCATTACAGATCTTATACTATATAGCTACATGCGTATAATGTCAGAAAACAAGGAATCGAAGTCCCAGAAGGTTGTGAATATTGCTTTACAGTAGTATTGTCAACCCTCTAGGTCTGGCACTACCATCTCTACTTCATCTTTTAATTTTCAATTGTTTATTATCGTATACTCTGGTTAATAAGCGCATGCGCTTATAGCGGTAAACGGAACGACAGTATGCGCTTAATAAAAGATATGCACTTAAAAAGCACATAACCACGCCCACGAACGTTTGGGCACATGATGGATGCGAGGCCCGCTCGCGCTAGCACTAGCTGGCTCGATCGATCGAGCGCTTTAGCGTTTACAGCTGTCGCTCAAGACGACGAGTGCTAGCGATTTGTCTGAAATCCGGTCTTCTTGCATGATATGGCCATTATTTCTCCAAAGATATCTGGACTCCACATACTTTCCAGCCGGTCAAGGTCAGGTTCACAGATCGCCACGCCTATTAAGCGCATGCGCTTAATAGCGAGGTGCGCTTAATAACCAGAGTTTACGGTATGCTTGTAAACCTTTATATCATAGCTATAACGAATACTGCTATGTGATTGGCTACTGACAGGTATCTATGTGTCATAGTCACCTACAGGCTTCTCGTAGTTACCTACAAGATTTTCACAGACACCTATAAGTTGTACTTGTTAGACACTGTTTAGTCAGTTTCTATACACGTGATTTAGAAGACCTACATGTAGCTCAGGGCTCTCATAGAACTCTCGCTTCGCTCGGGATTCTATATACATGTCGAGTCCTTCGGTCTTCTAAATCACATAGAAGTCTCCTACATGTATGTTATAACCATGGCAAGTGAAGTGAATTGTTGAATAATTGAAAACAATTACTAAAATTACAGATTTCATAGCAAATACAATCCAACTAAAATGCATATCGAATTAGTCTAAGCTTCTCCTTTGTGACTTTACAATAGCTATTCTTGTGTAGATAGGTATTTAACAATATGTCAAACATGGGTCTAACCTCTCCTATATAACTAATAAGAGAGTTAATAAAGAGTGGTTGAGTGATGCAGTGCAGTTTTGATGTAATTATTAAAAATACAAAAATACCCTGATCACAACATTGTCCTTAAAATTATGTTATGTTAGCTAAATTTAACTATGATTATTTAACTTGAGCACACCGTATAGACTTAATTCTCATACACGGTACATGTAAATGTATTGTTCAACTATTATAGTAGTGTTCTAACACTGTTTTTGCTACTGACTAGGTACATGTATGTATACAATGAGTCAATTTATCATGCTTTTGTCATTGTATCATCCGAGCATGAGTCGAGCAATGAGATCCTCGAACCTCGGACGATTGCGACTCCTTGAACGATTGCGTCTCCCGTTATCCTCCCATTTTCCCCCCCGCCAATCCTCGAATCTCGAACGTTTGCGACTACTCGGACGATTGCGACTCCTCGCACGTTTGCGACTCCTCGAATGATTGCTCCTCCCGATATCCTCCCATTTTCCCCCCCACTGATCCACGAACCTCGGACGATTGCGCCTCTCCTTCTCCTCCCATTTTTCTCCCCGCCGATCCTCGAACCTCGGACGATTGCGACTCTCCTTCTCCTCCCATTTTCCTCCCCGCCGATCCTCGAACCTCGGACGAGTGCGAATCTCCTTCTCCTCCCATTTTCCTCGCCGCCGATCCTCGAACCTCGGACGAGTGCGAATCTCCTTCTCCTCCCATTTTCCTCCCCACCGATCCTCGAACCTCGGACGAGTGCGACTCCCCGAACGATTTCGACTCCTCAAACGAGTGCGACTCCCCTCCCCCTTCTCTTTTGTCCACCACCGATCCTCACGAGTGCGACTCCTCGAACCAGTGTGACTCCCCTTCCCCTTCTCTCTTATCCACCGCCAATCCTTGATCTCTTTCACATCCACTCCCATGCTCCTAAACTTATTGGATGTTTCTTCCCAATTGCATGTGCACCGTGTACTAAGGGTATTAAGTGTTTCTCCTTTAGTAGTATATCTGACAAATTTGTTTGGAATTTTACTGTAGGGATCTTTCTTCAATGTATCGATTAACATATCAGTGCAACCTACACACGGCACTATCCAGGAGTAGATGAGCATTGTATTTGGTGGTTTTTTGTGCTTTGCTTCGTACTGTTTGTAGAGGTGTTCTAGGCGATTGACAATCTGTACCTCAGAATGTACTGTCTCTTCGCCAAAGATTGGCCGTGCTGCTAGGTAGTTGCCATACTGCACTCCATCGGGTGGCGAGACGGAGCTCCTTGGATTGATGTACGGTTTCTTGCCATCATTATTCCTGCTGGGCTCGTAGTTGAACTGCTTCCAGTTTGTATCAGGCAGGAAGACTACTATTGCAAATTGATCATTCTCTACCAGGCCTCCATTACGAAAATCTGTTATAAAGCGGTGATAGATCAAGTTTCTCAGCTCATCTGCTGATGCTTGGTTTACAATGACCACAGTAACCAGAAGAATCGGAAGGAGTACGCATAGCTGCTTGCTTGAAGTCATGACGAAAGAAACTTCAAGTCAAAGCTTGTCTGAACGTGTCCCTTATACCTGTGCAAGGTGTGCATTCCGAATTTTATAGTCAAAGTGTGCTTGCGTATGAATTGATCAAAGAATCACCAGGTTGTACACTGTTTTGTACGAACTCTGATGCATTTTACTCTCCTGCCATGTCACACCATTGACTGCTTGCTTGTATGATTTCATACAATAGACTTTGAAATAGAAAGCGAACATGTACATAAAAGTTCAGTAGATTTACATGTATCTTCCATGACCAGTCCCAAGCCCAGGGGAAGCCATACCTTGATCCTAATTTACCTTCATGTATGTACGGAAGCCGACAATGGCCATTCAGGTTGTGGTAGTCGACATCTACAGGACCTGGTGCATATTACCGTGACTCGAAAAGCAAGCGTAGGGGTGTACGAATAGTGGATGTGATAAGTTACATGTATCATTAGAAATCTTGTTTGTGTAGGGATAACTTAATATGATGCACACATACTATAGCTACATGTGTATAATGTCAGAAAACAAGGAAGTCCCGGAAGGTTATGAATATTGCTTTACATTAGTATTGTCAACCCTCTAGATCTGGCGCTACCATCTCTACTTCATCCTTTGATTTTCATTTGTTTTTTGTACTTGTAAACCTTTATATCGTAGCTATAATGAATACTGCTCGTAATTGTAGTACCCGTTTTTATTGGGCGGCGAGAGGGAGCTACCCGGATCGATGACCGGTTTCTGGCCATCTCCTTTCTTGCTGGGGTTGTAGAGGAAGTCCAGCCACTGTGTATTAGGCAGGAAAGCTACTATTGCAAATTGAGTATGGCCCCACTGTACCAGTCCGCCGTATCGAAAATCTGGTACAAAGTAATCTTTGACCAGTGTTTTCAGCTGACCCGCTGATGTTTGATTTACGATGACTACGGTAACCAGAAGAATTGGAAGGAGTACACATAGCTGCTTGCTTGAAGTCATTATGAAAGAAACTTCAAATCAAAACTTGTCTGAATGTGTCCCTTATACCTATGCAAGGTGTGCATGCCAAATTTTATAGTCAAAGTGTGCTTGCGTATGAATTGATCGAAGAATCACCGGTTTGTACACTGTTTTGTGTGAACTCTGATATATTTTACTCTCCTACCATGTCACACCATTGACTGCTTGCTTGTATGATTTCATACGATAGACTTTGAAATAGAAAGCGAACACGAACATAGAAGTTCAGTAGATTTACATGTATCTTCCACGACCAGTCCCAAGCCCAGGAGAAACCATACCTTGATCCTAATTTACCTTCATGTATGTACGGAAGCCGACAATGGCCATTCAGGTTGTGGTAGTCGACATCTACAGGACCTGGTGCATGATATTACCGTGACTCGAAAAGCAAGCGTAGGGGTGTACGAATAGTGGATGTGATAAGTTATCATTACAGATCTTATACTATATAGCTACATGCGTATAATGTCAGAAAACAAGGAATCGAAGTCCCAGAAGGTTGTGAATATTGCTTTACAGTAGTATTGTCAACCCTCTAGGTCTGGCACTACCATCTCTACTTCATCTTTTAATTTTCAATTGTTTATTATCGTATACTCTGGTTAATAAGCGCATGCGCTTATAGCGGTAAACGGAACGACAGTATGCGCTTAATAAAAGATATGCACTTAAAAAGCACATAACCACGCCCACGAACGTTTGGGCACATGATGGATGCGAGGCCCGCTCGCGCTAGCACTAGCTGGCTCGATCGATCGAGCGCTTTAGCGTTTACAGCTGTCGCTCAAGACGACGAGTGCTAGCGATTTGTCTGAAATCCGGTCTTCTTGCATGATATGGCCATTATTTCTCCAAAGATATCTGGACTCCACATACTTTCCAGCCGGTCAAGGTCAGGTTCACAGATCGCCACGCCTATTAAGCGCATGCACTTAATAGCGAGGTGCGCTTAATAACCAGAGTTTACGGTATGCTTGTAAACCTTTATATCATAGCTATAACGAATACTGCTATGTGATTGGCTACTGACAGGTATCTATGTGTCATAGTCACCTACAGGCTTCTCGTAGTTACCTACAAGATTTTCACAGACACCTATAAGTTGTACTTGTTAGACACTGTTTAGTCAGTTTCTATACACGTGATTTAGAAGACCTACATGTAGCTCAGGGCTCTCATAGAACTCTCGCTTCGCTCGGGATTCTATATACATGTCGAGTCCTTCGGTCTTCTAAATCACATAGAAGTCTCCTACATGTATGTTATAACCATGGCAAGTGAAGTGAATTGTTGAATAATTGAAAACAATTATTAAAATTACAGATTTCATAGCAAATACAATCCAACTAAAATGCATATCGAATTAGTCCAAGCTTCTCCTTTGTGACTTTACAATAGCTATTCTTGTGTAGATAGGTATTTAACAATATGTCAAACATGGGTCTAACCTCTCCTATATAACTAATAAGAGAGTTAATAAAGAGTGGTTGAGTGATGCAGTGCAGTTTTGATGTAATTATTAAAAATACAAAAATACCCTGATCACAACATTGTCCTTAAAATTATGTTATGTTAGCTAAATTTAACGATGATTATTTAACTTGAATTGAGCACACTGTATAGACTTAATTCTCATACACGGTACATGTAAATGTATTGTTCAACTATTATAATAGTGTTCTAACACTGTTTTTGCTACTGACTAGGTACATGTATGTATACAATGAGTCAATTTATCATGCTTTTGTCATTGTATCATCCGAGCATGAGTCGAGCAATGAGATCCTCGAACCTCGGACGATTGCGACTCCTCGAACGATTGCGTCTCCCGTTATCCTCCCATTTTCCCCCCCGCCAATCCTCGAACCTCGAACGTTTGCGACTCCTCGGACGATTGCGACTCCTCGCACGTTTGCGACTCCTCGAATGATTGCTCCTCCCGATATCCTCCCATTTTCCCCCCCACTGATCCACGAACCTCGGACGAGTGCGACTCTCCTTCTCCCATTTTTCTCCCCGCCGATCCTCGAACCTCGGACGATTGCGACTCTCCTTCTCCTCCCATTTTCCTCCCCGCCGATCCTCGAACCTCGGACGAGTGTGACTCTCCTTCTCCCATTTTCCTCCCCACCGATCCTCGAACCTCGGACGATTACGCCTCTCCTTCTCCCATTTTCCTCCCCACCGATCCTCGAACCTTGGACGATTGCGCCTCTCCTTCTCCTCCCATTTTTCTCCCCACCGATCCTCGAACCTCGGACGAGTGCGAATCTCCTTCTCCTCCCATTTTCCTCCCCGCCGATCCTCGAATCTCGGACGAGTGCGAATCTCCTTCTCCTCCCATTTTCCTCCCCACCGATCCTCGAACCTCGGACGAGTGTGACTCCCCGAACGATTTCGACTCCTCAAACGAGTGCGACTCCCCTCCCCCTTCTCTTTTGTCCACCACCGATCCTCACGAGTGCGACTCCTCAAACCAGGGTGACTCCCCTTCCCCTTCTCTTTTATCCACCGCCAATCCTTGATCTCTTCCACATCCACTCCCATGCTCCTAAACTTATTGGATGTTTCTTTCCAATTGCATGTGCACCGTGTACTAAGGGTATTAAGTGTTTCTCCTTTAGTAGTATATCTGAGAAATTTGTTTGGAATTTTACTGTAGGGCTCTTTCTTCAATGTATCGATTAACATATCAGTGCAACCTACACCTACACACGGCACTATCCAGGAGTAGATGAGCATTGCATTTGGTGGTTTTTTGTGCTTTGCTTCGTACTGTTCGTAGAGGTGTTCTAGGCGATTGACAATCTGTACCTCAGAATGTACTGTCTCTTCGCCAAAGATTGGCCGTGCTGCTAGGTAGTTGCCATACTGCACTCCATCGGGTGGCGAGACGGAGCTCCTTGGATTGATGTACGGTTTCTTGCCATCATTATTCCTGCTGGGCTCGTAGTTGAACTGCTTCCAGTTTGTATCAGGCAGGAAGACTACTATTGCAAATTGATCATTCTCTACCAGGCCTCCATTACGAAAATCTGTTATAAAGCGGTGATAGATCAAGTTTCTCAGCTCATCTGCTGATGCTTGGTTTACAATGACCACAGTAACCAGAAGAATCGGAAGGAGTACGCATAGCTGCTTGCTTGAAGTCATGACGAAAGAAACTTCAAGTCAAAGCTTGTCTGAACGTGTCCCTTATACCTGTGCAAGGTGTGCATGCCGAATTTTATAGTCAAAGTGTGCTTGTGTATGAATTGATCAAAGAATCACCGGTTTGTACACTGTTTTGTACGAACTCTGATGCATTTTACTCTCCTACCATGTCACACCATTGACTGCTTGCTTGTATGATTTCATACAATAGACTTTGAAATAGAAAGCGAATATGTACATAAAAGTTCAGTAGATTTACATGTATCTTCCATGACCAGTCCCAAGCCCAGGGGAAGCCATACCTTGATCCTAATTTACCTTCATGTATGTACGGAAGCCGACAATGGCCATTCAGGTTGTGGTAGTCGACATCTACAGGACCTGGTGCATGATATTACCGTGACTCAAAAAGCATGCAAGCGTAAGGATGTACGAATAGTGGATGTGATAAGTTTTCCTTACAGATCTTATGCTATAGCTACATGCATATAATGTCAGAAAACAAGGAAGTCCCGGAAGGTTGTGAATATTGCTTTACAGTAGTATTGTCAACCCTCTAGATCTGGCACTACCATCTCTACTTCATCCTTTAATTTTCAATTGTTCTTTATACTTGTGAACCTTTATATCGTAGCTATAACGAATACTGCTATGTGATTGGCTACTGACATATATCTATATGTCATAGTCACCTACAGGCTTCTCGTAGTTGCCTACAAGATTTTCACAGACACCTATAAGTTTTTCTCTCTGGCTCTAGCAATACAAAACTATATGCATGAGCTAATTAAAACTTGTTAGATACTGTTTAGTCAGTTTCTATACATGTGATTTAGAAGACCTCAGGGCTCTCATAGAACCCTCGCTTCACTCGGGATTCTATATTCATGTAGAGTCCTTCGGTCTTCTAAATTACATAGAAATCTACTACATGTATGTTATAACCATGGCAAGTGAAGTGAATTGTTGAATAACTGTAAACAATTACTAAAATTACAAATTTCATAGCAAATATTACAATCCAACTAAATGCACATCGAATAAGTCTAAGCTTCTCCTTTGTAACTCTACAATAGTTATTCTTTTTGTAGATAGGTATTTAACGATATAAAGATGAATGTAGTAGCCTTAGTTGTAAGCTTTGATGACTCTATGCTTCGGGAGCCCATACGAGTCGGGCCTGGGAGCTCTTCTCCGAGTATGTTTGGTCTGCATGGTGAGGGTGAGTGGAAATCCATATGTACATTCAGGGGGCCAAAGGGTGCTTTCGTTCTTCTATAGTACTGGTGTTATGAATTTGGCCCCTGCTTCGGCTGTAGTAATTACCCCAAGGGGTAAAACAATCAGTTTGTCCGTCTGTCGTTGTTGTTGTTGTCGTCTTCGGCACGAAAATCGCCAGATCTCGAGTTCTAGGCGTCTGTGCATACTGTAAGCACAACCAATCGGTAGATATCGGTGAAAAATTGGTTTATACGGGCTTCAAATTGCTCAAAAGGGCTTACTAGTGCTACAAATCGTGTATTTTCTGTTCAACATGCCTGTGGTTTATCGACCACATCCACTCCTTAGCATGCTGATGCGACTGCGCATGCTCAAGCTCAGTGTTGGAAAGGGTCGTCAGGTCATAAAACAGCTATGCCATTGAGTGTTGCAGTACTACGCTACAGTGGCTACAGAGCGCGCGGGGTATGTGCTCTACAGAGCTCTAGTTATATCTTAAAGTTAGGCCCCTCCAAATCAATTAGTAGTTTCTCATCCCCTCTGAGCTCAAAATTGATGCGGGTGGGCGGTGGTAATGGTCGTCAATATGTATAATTTTTGATGGAAATGGTCGTCAAAATCGCTTGCAAAAAAGGAGGCGGTATACTTTTGCATTGTGCTCCTAATCACAAAATGCATGCGGGTGGAAATTAAGGGGGATGAGAAACTACTAATTGATTTGGAGTGGCCTTAGTAAGCATGCATGTGAAGAAATTGCTATCAAAAATGGGTCTATAGCCTCTACTAACTAATTAACGGAGAGTGATTGAGTGATGCAGTGCTTTTTGATGTGATTTTTAAAAACTACATGTACAAACACCCCGAACACAACATTGTCCTTAAAATTATTAAATTGTTTAACTTGAGCACACTGTAGACTTAATTCTCATACATGGTACATGTACTGTTCACCTATAGTGTTCTAACAAGTGCTCTTTGTCATTCAGGTACATGTACATCATTCGAGCCTAAATCGAGCGATGAGATTCTCGATTATTTCTTCTTCCCAGACTCGGATCCTGACCACATCCACTCCAGTATTCTCAAATTTCTTGATTGTATACTTCTGGTCGCACTTGCACTTTGTCGTAGTTCCAAGAGTAGTATATGCGACAATTTTGGTTGGAATCGAGTTATAGGGCTCACTCGTCAGCTAAATTATCGGTGCAGTGCATACACGGCACTATCCAGGAGTAGAGGAGCAAGGCTTGTGGGGGTGAGCCGTGCTTGCCTTTGTACTGATTGTGACAGTGCCTATTCAATGCATAATGCATGCAGACCATGTGCACAACCTAGCATAACAGGGCTAATTATAACGTTCGGTCATCGGTCATTTGACCGCCACAAAGAGCCTTGTGGCCGGTCAAATAGTATAGTGTCTGGACATAGTGACCGGCATACATGTATGCACTTCAGTACTGGTAGTGGACAGTGGTTGGTGGTCACTATGTGATGCTACTATAGTTTGTTCAACACCTACTTGAGGCTGATCTCCTTGTCTGTAGCATGGTTTGTGGTGCATGTACTTAGTAGTAGCTACTGTACTGTGGTGGTCAAGTTGCTGTAGGATACTTTTAAGTGTGCATTGTATTGTATATAACACTATTATGATATCTGTATACTATAGCTCTATAATACCAACAGTTAAAAAATCTTAGCATGGATCTATATTGTTACGTCCTGACAACATTTGGAGATGTCCGACCAACCTTTGGTCTGATCTGACATTTGTCAGGTCATCAGCAAAGAGTTATAATTAGCTCTGCATAATGTTATGCAATTAAAGATTGTCAACGGTTTATACACATGCTGCAGCAATAATAGCATAATTGTAGTATGTAGATGCAGTGCGCAGCATTTTTGCTCTTCAAAGCTCTAGTTCTTTCAAGAAATGGCTATGATGTTTCCCTCTCTCTTTTACTTTTTCGTTATTACTGCTTGTTAAAAAGTGAACCTGTTGCAGATCAATCCCTGACTAGTGTGATTTCACTCCGACCCGCACAAGCATTCGCTCCATATTTACAGTTACTATAATAATTAATTTTGACCATATTAATATAATTAATTCATTCCCAACAGCCTGTATTTGTACTTGATATATAATCACTGTGATATCATTAAGGCAAGCATACATCTATCTTGGTAGCATCTAGAAGATAATAATCACAAGTCAAGGTAAAAGTGACCAAATTTATAAATTTATAAATTTATTGCACAACAAACGTATAAATCAGCTAACCTCTAACGTTAAGGGTATATATTATTTTCGTAGTGATATGCATGACATTTACACACAAAGTTAACACGATGCCTCATGCAGTTGAGCCATAATTAGTCTGATTTCTTCCATTTGCCGGACCTTTATTGACTATTAAATTTTGTTGATTTATATCTTGGATGTACTCTTCAATCGGTAGCAGCAGACATGTGGTGATGATTCCAAAAATTAACAGTATCTGATTCCCATGTTCAGTCATAATTCTTATTACTGTACCGTATTCACGACCTTTGAAGTAAAGTATTGTAAGAGTGAGAACAAGTGCAGAAATTATGACTTCTATTATAACTGCAATAGCACTAATTATGTAACGAATGCATTTAAGCGTCTTCTTTGTACAATGGTATTTGTTATGTAGACAGGCACATATCGATATAAAGATGGATGCAATAGCCTTAACTGCGAGCTGAAAAAGGGAAATCAAAGCTCCAACTACGATAGTCACTCCTTTCAAGTTGTATACCCACTTGTAGCATACAACATATACTTGATCGGAAATGTTTGTATTTTCCCATTGTGAGCAGCTGTCTATTCGCTTATTGGTAATTCCTAATTCACTCTCATTGGCGTGAACATCAACTGGTAAGACAAAGCAATTAAAGCTCCTATCATCAGTGCATACATGAGACACATCCAAGAAGAATATATCAAAAGCAGTGATACCTATCAGAAGTCCTAACGTCAACATCAGAGTTGTTAAGACACCTACTTCAGCATAGCTTAAGGACTTATTTCGTATATATATGGGTGCAAAGGGTCTACCTTCTGAATCTTCATCTGGTTGATAGTCGTTGTGATGTCTTTCAACCACTCCTTCTTCTCTGCCCAGAAGCTGTTTTATCAACCAACGGTCAAATTTCTGACTATACTCAACAACCTTTTTTAGTGGATTGCTGGCACTACAAGCAGTTCCAACCACAAGTAAGTAGAAAAAATATTAAAGAGGGTTGACTATCGACATTTCGAATGCAAAAAGAACAAAGAAAATAATGCATAATTATATTAAATTTTGCAAACATATATAAGTAATAAATAACGATATGTGGCAGCAAAATGAAGGTGGTAAACTCATCGAATGTATCAAATGCCATAATGGATAACTGAACAATACTGATTAGCTCTCCAAAAATACACCTCGACTTGATTTAATGAATGTACTGCTAGTATAGCTGTTTTGTGCCTAAATTGAGAAAAGAAGGTGACTTCGGTTATCTATGCGGCAATAACTATATTATGACTTCTACAAAAACTAACATGTAATCAGACTGTATAAGACTGGATGACCCAGATATGCCATATACATTACAAAAACTCGGAGCAATTTAAGTATTAAGATTTTAATCATATTCAGCTTCAGCCCCAAACCCCATATCTACACCCATGATAAGTTATCCCTACAAATCTTGTTTGTGTACACGCTGCAATCCCAACTTCATCCATCAATTCCGTTTTTGTTTTTTTTTTCAAGGAGACCACACAACAAGCAGAAAAAAAATTGTCCGGAAACCACAACATAGTTGAGCTGGATGCTTAGTAGAGCCATACAATGCAAGCAGGCAGCCTATACTCCAATTTTGGCCAAATTGCTTTATTTTCTAGCGCACAGTGTAGGTCATGCTAGTTTTGCGTATCATGATGGTTATAATATGACTGTGGGTTCGTACAGTCCATTAATTTTTATGATTGTGCATGTGTGTCTGGTATTCCCATAATATGCGAGTGGCGCAGCACCGTTGCTTTTTGAGGTTTAGGAATAAACTAACCACCCCCCTCCAGCCATGCTATAACTGAAGAACTTTTCCCACATGCATATAGTTGACTCAAATGAAGGATAGCACCAATGGATCAACATTACCAAATTTTCCAGGTCTCCTCTTTCCTCGATTAGCCATAATAACTCCCTCCCCCCCAGTTTGGAAGCTCTTCTCAAAGTGTGCTTGCTTTGTTTAACAAGCACGAGAGGGGATGTACATTTCTTTATTTCTAAGCATTCCCTTTGATTTTGATTCTTGAAATAAGCATTGGTGCTCCTTTCCAAATCTCAAGGATTTATTTATGTTTTGCTCTACTGCCAAAACTTTCCTACCCTAGGTACGGAAAGAGTGCCACCACCTGAGCCTTCAAGCTAAACTGCTCACAATAATGATGTATACATCATCATAATGATCATGTAAATATTAGTTAGAAACTCACCTACTCTATTTCTTGAGTCTCTCTTCTTCTATACTGAGTCAGACATAGATCACGCGTGTGGTATAATCTGACTGATATAGTATCGACCTTATATTTATTATATATACATATCTGCTACCTGTAATCTATACCCACTATAGGTTTCTAGGAACCTATAGCGGGCATAGTACATTACAGTTTGCACCTGCAGCGGCATTACACTGGCTACATGCTTTTTCTTTTAAGTACATGTGCATACTATGCTTCCATGTACCTGCAGCGGCATTACACTGGCTACATGCTTTTTCTTTCAAGTACATGTGCATACTATGCTTCCATGTACTTATACATGTGCATACTATGCTTCCATGTACTTAAAAGGAAAAGCATATACTAGGCAATTATGCATAGTTAAACAGTAATAGTCAGGTGCACCAAAGTTATAGTGGTTTGCGCATACAGACATAATATTATAGCTTAATACCATGTGTATTCTTGTGGTACCCTTTGACTCTGGCTTGTATGCATGCATGGCATTACTGTAACAGTGCTTAACCCAAGTGAGTTGCGATAATAATATTGGACATGCAGCGTTGCTCAGTGTACTTCAGTCTTATGCCAAGGCTTTGCATCATAGTCCTTCAAGTTAAGATGTAGCTAGCTTAGTCCCTAAGAATTGGAGGTTAGACTATACAGTGAGGAAAGTTAAGTTAATGTCGATATCCAGGGTTTCATTTAGGATTTTTGTCAAGGGGGGGGGGGGGGGGGGGCAAACGCGACAATTCCAGAGTTAAGGTGGGGGCAAAGACTATAGTATATTTTTCCATCTGTGAAGAATGATGTTGTGCTCATTAACTTCGTTATTAGGGGAGTCTGGGGGTATACTCCCCCAGGAAAATTTTTAATGTTTCAACTTCTGAGACTGTTTCTGGTGGCTTCTGAGCACTCAGATGGGGAAAGTCTGTCAGTAATACCCACTGGTTGCCCTCTATTTCAAGTCAATTGTTGCAAGGATGTGGGATGTGTCTCCTACCGCGCGTGGCGTGAAGCTTCAGCTAATTTATGGCTTAAAAATGAGCAAAACTGCCACTTTGGACACTTTCACCGTTTAAATCTTTACTTGTGCATGTATTACATGTATGGATGGTGGCTACTCTCAAGGGGGGGCAGCCAGCTTCCAAGGGGGGGGGGGGCGAGTGACCCCTCCTGCCCCCCCCCCCCTAAATGAAACCCTGATATTACAGTATGGAGTTTGATACAACACACCAGGGTTGTTGCTGCTATGAGCCATTGAACCTTCACTGCTGTGCAAGTATAATTATTATATTAGCCTCGTCCCCAATCTTAGCACCCTTGCCCCGGCCCGGCCCTTTAGCTACCCGCTTTTCTGCATGCAAATGTTGAAGCATGTAGCTAATGCCATGCAACGTGCCGAGGGTTTTGTGCTCGAGAGAGCTCTTAGACTAGTTTGTACATGTAACAATAAGAAAACTTGCAATTTACAATTAGAGCTGTTTGGATTCATGTAAATTTAAAGCCATTGTTTTCACAATCAGTTTAAATTAACATGGTGACTCATTTGACCCATACATTGATGGTTTATTCTTATTAACCCTCACCGCAAAGCGTAGGCGGAGGGTTACTGCAATCGTTTGGCGATTTTTGTCCGTCCGTCCGTATGGTAAGGGTTGTCTGAGAGAAAGTACGCATCTGAGAATTACCAGGCATCAAGGAAGAGTGGTCACGTTAAGTCCTGCCCAGTGGTATAATAGTGTGCAGCTGTGGTTGCCATTCTGTGCCTTGCTGGTCAGTTATCAATGCAGTGACAGTGTAAACAGGCAGTGGCTCTCAAGTGCATAATTGAGTTTAAGTAGTCACAGAGGCTTTCAGTTATTATAGTGACATAGGCAGGTGCCTTCCCCTAGCCTATATCATCAGTGGCGTAGGAAGATGTTTTTGAGCAGGGGGGGGGGCTGAAAGTAAGCAGGTGAAGACTCGCTTTACGCATGTGTAGCACGCGAAAGCTAGTGGGGTCTGGGGGCATGCTTCCCCAGGAAAATTTTGGAGTTTTAGACCTTCTGAGAGCTTTTCTAGTGCATTTTCGAGGACATTCTGGACTCTTAGCTTGTCACATGTGAACACAGATCAATAGGATATCTACACGCCGTGGGACTAAGATACACCACAATCATGAATAACTCAACCCTGATTGTGGCAACAGATGAAAAAGAAAAGTGCAAACCTCAGAGGGTGAGCCCCACCCCCTGGCTTGTACAGCAGTCTAAAAATCAGAGGGGCTCTGCCCCCCCCCCCCCCCAGCACCCCTGGTTCTTACGCCAGTGGTCATGCACTGACTCTGGAGTACCTCAGGTATAGGGTACTGAACTAGATACATACTACCATGCTCAATATAAGGAGTATTGAACTAGATACATACTACCATATTATGGTAGTATGTATCTAGTTCAATACTCCTTATATTGAGCAGGCATACACACTGAGATATGCTAGCTACTATAGATCTACATGTGCATGAGTCATGCATGCGTGCAGCGGTGAGGGTTTTGCACTCCTGTGCATTCATTTAAGTTCTTGAGTTTTATCTTCATTGTATTCTTCAATGGGTAGCAGCACGCATGTGATGATGATTCTAAGGATTAACAGTACCTGATTCCCATACCCATTCAAATATGTTGCTATTTTATTGCCTCCACGACCAGCAAAGTAGCGTATTGTAAAACTAACAACAATTGATAAAATCACAATTACGCAGCGCAGGTCACGCTAATTTTGCGTTATCATGATGGTTATATAATCGTGAGTTCGTACAGTCCATTAATTTTCATGATTTTGTGTGTCTGGCATCCTTATAATGTATGAGTGGCACGGCATCGTTGCTTTTGAGGTTTAGGAATAAACTAACCACCCCCCCCCCCCCCCCCCAACTGAAGAATTTTTCCCACATAATATACATAGTATAGTTGACTCAAATGAAGGATAGCACCAATGGGTCAACAAACCCAATTTTCCAGGTCTCCTCTTTCCTCAATTAGCCTAATTATCTTGCTCATTTCCTCTTTTTCCCTTTCTATCCTCCCCCCTCCATTTTGGAAGCTCTTCTCTAAGTGTGTTTTGCTTTGTTTAATAAGCACAAGATCTAGATGGGTGTACATTTCTAAGCATTCCCTTTGATTTTGAAATAGATATTAAAAGTATTGGTGCTCCTTCCAAATCTCAAGGATATTTTAATTTTTGCCAAACCTCAAGGATTTACTTATTTCTTGCCCTACTGCCATAACTTTCCTGCCCTAGGTATGGAAAGAGTTCCACCACCTGAGCCTTCAAGCTAAACTGCTCACGATAATGATGTATACATCATCATAATGATGATATCTATAGGTATTAGTTAGAAACTCACCTGCTCTATTTCTTGAGTCTCTCTTCTTTTAAACTGATGTACATGTAGATCACGCGCTCAATAGTGTATATGTACTAAGGAATGTATATACTTCAACTTGTGTACACTGGGTGCGTTTATGTTACAGACAAACTATACACTACTGAGGTTACACAAGATTCCCATTTGCATGACCTGTCTGTATGATAACCTCAGTAGTATAAATATACAATCGCAAGTGGCATTAGCATTAACTTATACTACCAGTACATACGTGTAACCACTAATGCCACGAGTACTACAACCAATTTGTGTACTATGGAAAGTGCTGATATTTCATGAAGTAGCCAAAGTATAGTTACATCCTGAGTCTCAATCAACAAAAAGGATTTCGGCCAACCGATGCGATAATTATGATGAAATTATGACAAAAATGCAGTATGTTTAGGACGCATGAAAGCTTATTGGGGCCCAGAATTCGAACCCAGCGTAGAAGAGATCATGGACTATCGATGAAATATAACGATTCTCTCTCAGTTCGCTTTCTTTGGCAAGCTCGCACTCGGGGGGATTTCCCTATTCAGTCTAGCGCATGGCAGGTGGAGGTCACATACGTCCGGGTCAACCGCGGCTCAAGCCGCATACCCCAATATACGGAGCATGCGCAGTTTATCGATGTGTCCTAGTTCGAATTATGGCGGCTTACAGTAGCGTGGTGTAATAATGTACTTTTCATGAAGGACAAGGGATGTAGTCTAAGTTTTTCATATAGAGCCCATCCTGTATCTGACTTGTAGTATGTTAACCACTATAGTAAGTTTGACTACCGAAGGTAATACTCTGTCCCTGCACAGTAGATAGCTAAAATATAGTTGATTGCTAAAATTAATGTACTTAAATGTGTGCAAGCTTACATATATCTTTCCAGCCTGATGTAATTGTACAATAGTCATTCTTGTGTAGATAAGTATTTAACGATATGAAGATGGATGTAGTAGCCATAGTTGTAAGCTGATCCTAAATAATCAAGAAAGGAAGGTGACTTACCTGTGTGTGGAAATAACTAGGAATATTCACTATTATTATGACGTTTACTTTATAAGTCAATTGATCAAGTAAATTCTGTCAGTTCATGCTGAGCTGTTCACCTGCTCCCATGGACTCCCACTCTACCTTACACATGAAGCAGCATTGTGTAATAGTACCCTTAGCTGCACTTTGAAAACTAATCATGTACATGTGTACAGTAACACTCATTGTTGGCCATCCCTTAGTAACCGACCAAAGTATTTTTATAGGCAGATTGCCTAATACCAGAGGGGTATGGGTGTATGCTTTAAGTTTAATTGGCAAGTTACCAAACCCAAAACTCCAATTAAAAAATCTTGCCCAAGTGTGCATTTCTATTATTGATCTACTGACTAAATATTACATGGGCCATGATGTCATAACGCCAGTCTGTGACATTACCACGAAATCGATCATTTTTGTCAATTTCTTATTTGAATTCTTTCAAGTGTTAGCGCTACAGCTACAGGCAGCGGCAGTTGGAGAAAGCAAGAGAAGCGAAAAGTAAGCAAACTGAAGCAGGTAGCACTAACTGAAACGGCAATGAAAATGATTAAATTAGTCACTTAATGTACAATTGTGGTTTATGCACTTAATTCGAGTGTGTATCCGCAAAATTAATAATTATACAAAAAAATTGATACTGTATAGTAAACCTCCAATTCTAGCACTCAAAAATCAGCTGTATTCTTAATCTACAGTTTCACTAGAAAAAGTCCTGTTGTATGTTCTCTGCAAGTCATCTTTCAGCCTTTCATCAATTTAGCCATCACATTGGCAAGTTCCATGAGTTGCTCAGTAGAGTACACCTTAGTGAAGTCAATGCCATTCCTAATCAGCTCATTCTCCGTGTAGTTTACATCGCAATCCGAGCAAGACCCACCCCCATTTGTCGTATACGCCACCACTTTTGTTGGAATAGTGCTAAACGGTGCCCTAGTGAACACATCCACGATCTCATCAGTACAGTAGACACATGGCACTATCCACGAGTAGAGCAGGAGAGCTTTGGGGGCTTGATTGTTGTGGCTTGCTCGATAAGCATTGTAGAGATCATCCAGACGATCCAGGATCTGAATCTCCGAGTGTACCCCTCTGTCTGGCCTTGCCGCTAGGTAGTTGTTGTAGGTACGTTGGTCTGGCGGGGAGAGCGGATTGTTTGGATTAATTACAGGTTTCTCCCCGTCGTTATTTTGGCTGGGATTGTAGCGAAACAAGAGCCATTTTGTATTTGGCTGAAAAATGGCCACGGCAAATTGCTCGTGATCCGGTAGCACCAATCCTCCCTGTTGGAAATCAGGAATGAGATAGTATCGGACCAACTCTCGTAGTTGATCCAAATTGGGTATGGTAGCAGATGCTTGGTTGTTGAGCACAGAACTGATCAGCACAATCCGCAGAAGTACACACAGATGCTTAGTCACCGCCATGTTGATATATTTCCAGTGCCTTGGTTGTAGAATTTACATGTATGTTAAGTTTTTATATACATGAGTGTCAATGGCTCAGTTTGTTAAATTAATAGTATGATAATTATGGAAACTTGGAATTTTTGAAAAGATCCACTCTATGTGACACATGAATGGACTAATTGTTTTTTTTCTGGGAAATAGCTTTTGAAATACACGAAAATTATCTTTAATTACTTCTCTCTCTAAAGATTTTTTTCTGTCTCGTATGATTTAGTCTTTTGTGCCCTTAATATTGCCCCTAAATAACTGCTCTGTCAAAGATTGAGGGAAATTTCGTTTCTATGTATCATAATAATATTATACATCTCATGTATATACACATAACAACTCCAGTAGGTACAAGTATTGATGCTTGTTACCACCGCAAAGATTCTACATAATAAACGATGCTTGTGATTATAATAATAATATGGCATGATCGATGTTAGCAGCATTCATCATATTATGTGACCTGCTCTGAGAAAGGGGACCACTCGGGATGTTTCATCAATATTGAAGTTTTGGCATAGATTGATAGCTCTATTATCTGCTGTTGTTTTTCAGAAAATGCGCATTTTTATTTGAAATTTGTATTAATTTGTATGTATCCAAGTAAATCATAACTATAGTGCTCACGATAATGATGTATACTTCATCATCATGATCATTTATTTAGTTAGAAACTCACCTACTGTATTTGAGTCACTCTTCTTCTACATTCTAACTTCGTCCCGTTGGGCTTTTTATTTAAACAGCATGGAGATATGTATGCATACACACTACACCTGCTGTGGATCACATCTGCAACCGAAGCATCCTGTCATTGATACATACTCGTGTTCTCACTACCTCATTAATCTCAGTATTAACTTGACACTGCCTGTTTTAGAGAATCACAAACTATACATATACTGACTTAGTATTATATACCCCTCAATATAATAGATTGTTGCCCAGCTGCAACCTTTGTGATCATGCCGGTGTATACATGCTTGCATGGAGTTCAATCTTGTCCAGTCTTTAACCCTCACCGCAAAGCGTAGGCGGAGGGTTACTGCAATTGTTTGGCGTTTTTTTTTGTCCATCCGTGCTGTGGTAAGGGTCATCTGAGAGTAAGTACGTATTTGAGGTATATCAGGCATCAAGGAAGAGTGGTCACGTGAAGTCCTGCCCAGTGGTGTAGTATAGTGTGCAGCTGTTACCAATCTGTGTTTATATAACACCTACCTCAGCTACCTTACTGGTCAATCGTCAATGCAGTTACAGTGTAAACAGGCAGTGACTCTCAAGTGCATAATTCAGTTTAAGTATGTCACAGAGGCTTTCAGTTTATATAGTGGTGCCTTCCCCTAACTACCACTGACTCGCTAGTACCAGTCAAGACTCCTGATATTGAACAGGATGAGAAATACTATAGATCAACACGTGAATGAGTCATGCATGCATGCGTGTAGCGGTGAGGATTCTGCACTCCTGTGCATTCATTAGTAATCTGTAATACACTGTCATTATACTTACTATAGCTGCAGGTATTTTAAGTATTAAGGTGTGCTTTGAAACACTTGAATTAATAGACGGTAATGATGTGTCTGATAGTAGCTTTATTAATTTTGTGTTATGTTTGTTTCTGTGTGATTTGGGGGGGGGGGGGGCACATTTTGCCACAGTATGCATAATATAATTATTATGAACATTACATGCATGATTTAATATCATAATAATAATAATTATGTGACCTGCTACCGTAAATTTTCGTTGTAAAAATATTTTCGTAGTCGGTGGCGGCTACGAAAATTAGTATGCACTATTAACGCTAGGTAAGGTAAGGGGTCGTTCCTATGAAAATATTTTTACACGAAAATTTATCATACGAAAGTTTCTGTACATGAAAATTTCCAGATCTACGGTATGAGAAAAGGGACCACTCAGGATATTTTAATTGATAGCTCTAATCCAATGGTGCAAGTTTCATGAAAAAAATTGATCACAAGCTGAGTTATGATCAGATCACTGATCAGCCAAGCATAGCCTATAGCATCCTACCCTATATACCAGAACACAGTTGCAGTGTTTGTACTGTAGTCTGATATATCTAAGAGTCCACTGAAACGTAATGTCCTATGGAACCGAATCAGAATGCAAGATACATGCAGCTATATAATAGTATTAAGTAGATGTTGTGAAATAAACCATAATTAGTCAAAATGTAACTGAAATCCCCTGAACTTTCACAATGAGATTAACTGTGTTGTCTGTGGTAATTAAGAAATTCAGTTTTTTGAATCAGTTACTTGTTGCCTATGTGGCTTAATTAGGTCTTTTATGAAGCACTTAACACACTGTTGCCTAGCAACATAACTAACACGAGCACCATCTGTTGCGATTAAGGGGGTTTACCCACATTGGCATATATTGAACGATTTCTCCTGACTACACAAGTGCCTAGCTACACAGTTGAGAGATTTACATGTATGGTGCATGCCGTGGCATACTAACGTACATCCTTTGCTTAAGCATACATGCACATGAACATGTAGTATACATAATTATTATGTATGTAATAAACCGATCTAGTGTAATGTTGCATATGTGACCATGACTGTGGGTCAGTATGTCATTAGTCAGAACTACACAAACAATCCATCAGTTGATTATTCCGGGAACTAAAGGAATATGCTACGATGATAGGGTACTGAAAAACTAAGAAAAGACAATAACCAACAATACATGTATGTGGCCAAATATTGAAGTGGACGAAAGCACCATAAAAATCATCTACGTATACCATGATGGCTAGCTATGCTCGCTGCAGGTACATTCACGTCGCACCTGCTACTTCACACAATTATGATTGACCTCTCTATATAATATTATACTAAGCATCAAAAATTAGTAAATTACAGGGATTTTTTGGCAAATTTAAATAAGGTATAAGGCACTAGGCCTAGGCTCATGATATACATGTAAGCGTGATCTGTTCATATCCCATGTGGCCATGTACAGTAGCTCATTTAACTTCCAGACGGCTGGAAACGAGAAAGTGTAAGGCACATGTATCAGCACACAGTCGTAAGGACTAAATTTGTATTTACAGCAAAAAGGCTGGGTGCCAGGGCTACATAATAATCTGATTTCAATGATGCTACAAAGTCTTGGCTAGCTATATTTCCCCAGATAATTCAGAAATGTTTCATGTAGCCATAACGCACATATGGCTGCTATAACTCCCGATAATTGGGAAAGAACCGATCTTGAAAGTTTACAAGAAATGATGCACATGCAAATCTACTATTGATTTAGCCTTGGAATGCTGATGCTGATTGTAATAAACCTACATGGTGATTTTTTCGTGCGATATTCACTTAGTGTCATGCAGTCAGGATTTATTATTGTTCTCGCATTGAATATGCATTAATTTTGATATTGTCTGTAAAATCACAGAAATTTGATACAAAAGTCAGCAAGCCTTATAAGTCTGTCACTCAAGAATTAAATTTTGTAGTCCCTACCAGTTTTTAATTTCACCAAAATTTAATAGTCCTCTTTGTTTCTCATTCATCCTTGCAATTTAGCCATGACATTGGCAAGCTCCATTAGCTGCTCAGTCGAGTACACCTTAGTGAAGTCGATGCCAGCCCTAATTAGCTGGTTCTCAGTGTAGTTCACATCACAATCCGAGCAAGATCCACTTCCGTTCGTCGTATATGCCACCACTTTTGTTGTAATAGTGTTAAATGGTGCCCTAGTGAAGACATCCACGATCTCATCAGTGCAATATATGCATGGCACTATCCATGAGTAGAGCAGGAGAGCTTTGGGGGCTTGGCCGTTGTGACTATCTCGATAAGCATTGTAGAGATCATCCAGACGATCCAGGATCTGAATCTCTGAGTGTACCCCTCTGTCTGGCCTTGCCGCTAGGTAGTTGTTGTAGGTACGTTCGTCTGGAGGAGAGAGTGGATTATTCGGATTTATGACAGGTTTCTCCCCGTCGTTATTTTGGCTGGGACTGTAGCGAAACAGGAGCCATTTTGTGTTGGGCTGAAAAATGGCCACAGCAAATTGCTCTTGACCCGGTAGCACCAAGCCTCCCTGTTGAAAATCAGGAATGAGGTAGTATCGGACCAACTCTCGTAGTTGATCTAGATCTGGTATGGTAGCCGATGCTTGGTTGTCGAGCACGGAGCCGATCAGCACAATTTGCAGGATTACACACAGATGCTTAGTCACCGCCATGTTGATATATTTCCAATATGACCTTGGTTGTTGAATTTACATATTATGTTAAGCCTTTATATAGTGTTCAGTGGCTCAGTTTGTTAAATATCTGATTATTAACAGTGTGATAATTATGGGAACTTGGGAATTTTTGAAAAGATCCATGGAATTTTTGAAAAGATCAATCCATTGTGATACATTAATGGACTAATTATTTTTCTGGGAAACGACCTTTGAAGTATACAAAAGTTTCTTTAATTACTTCACTCTCTAAAGATGTGTTTCTGTCTCCCATGATTTAGCCTTTTGTGCCCATAATAATGCCCCTGAATAACTGCAAGTACTGGTACTCATTGTTACCTACATATTAAATTATACATTGCTAATGAAGTGATGTTAGGTGTCAAAGGCTTGGCTAAACTCCTTATCTGTGGAGTACTCTTCCTGCTTGTGGGGAATTCCTAATGCGTATGGGCCAGCTGTAACTATCACTTACTGGACGGATAAGGAATTCACCAAAAGCAACTTGATAGACTATGGATGACAGATCTATGATGATCTCAACAATGTAATTGTTTGCTTATTGATAGTAGAGCTCAAATTTTTGTAACCACATGGTGGGTAACTTTGGTGAGTATTAAGTGGCTCACATCTGGTATTAATGGAGTTGTTTCCTACCTGAATGCAAGTTTGGCACCATGCAATCATCAAAATTCTAACCTGTACCCCATTCCATTAATTTTTTTTCAATTAAGAAAATGGTTTGTGGACAAGTAATTAAACTAATAGGATTTTCTCTCACGTAGCTGCATAATTTTATCATAGAATCAAGAAGGCGCAAAAAAATAAATTCTGTGGTAGCGGACCTCATAATCATGCAAGTCAATAGACATCATTTTTACCCTGCACGCATGCGCAAGGAGTAAAGCAATCGGTTTGTCTGTCTGTTGTTGTCGTCGACACGAAAATCGCCAGATCTCGTGTTCTAGGCATCTGTGCATGCCGTAAGCATAACCAGATATTGGTGAAAAACTAATTATGATTTTACACACCATTTGCTCAATGACAAAACTTACCATGTTTATGCTAATAGAATGCAAGCTAAAAAATAATTATGATTATTACTTTCGTGCGATTTTCTGGTAAAGGTCCTCACACTCAACATTATGATACATTATGAAAAGTCCTAGAATGCGAATTTAATTAAATCTTGCATTTTATTCGCATCAACACGGTAATAACTACTAGAAAGTAGTTTATCATTGATAATATTCATCTTATTCATTGCATTCATAAGTAAGCACATTGAACATCAGAAATTAATTTCAGATCAGTCTTTATGATTACGAAAATCAAAATGCAACACCGTCTTCAATAATAATTAATCCTTTTGTGTTATAAGAAGCATCAAGGCGACCCCTCATGGTTGACTTGAATGGAGGATCAGCAAGGGCTGCATGCACAACTCCCCAAACGTAGTAACCATACACTTCTTTATGAAAGTCAACACCAGTCATTCCTTAAAGATCAATAGTAACTGGAATCTCCCAGTCAGCAGTGTGACTGGTCCATGTAACCTGCAGGCACACACGCTTCATAGAATGTGGAGGAACAGTCACTGAAACTGTATCCCCTACAGTAATATCAGTTGACTGAGTGTGTGAGGATCCCACCTCATTGCTGAAAGTAAAAGTGTCAGAAAACAATGCCCCTAGGCCTAGTTCCTCAACTCCAACTGTAATTGATGCTGTAGTAGATATTTCAGATTTACTAGTAACTGTTGTTGTAGCTGAGTTGGACACTGTTGATGTCAAGGTGATTGTATGGGTGACATTAGTGTCACCATCATTGAAGAGATAGCGTTCATTAGGAAAACTTAATTTTTGTTGAACATAAACATTCCTGACATTTATGTCACCAAGGTAATTGTAAGAGTACCAGCCCCACTGGTGAGCAAAGTCATCATTAAGGTGCACATTGTCGGATCTTACTCCAAAGATTTGCTGATATCCATCTTGTATCACCTTTCTGGTTAGGCCAGCAATATACATGTCATTCCAATTCGTAAGAACTTTACTACCTGTATTGCTGAGTACGGACAGCATGCCTAGTTTAAAGAGCTTCTCTTTTGCGTCGAGCACACCAACCAGGTCTCCCTCTTTCATATCGTTCGAATTATTGCCAGGAAAGGCATCACCAGACAAGATAAAAAGAACAGTGAGTGATAGTAGTACACACAGCTTCCAGCTATCATACATGATGTTCAGTCCCTGCAGACGTTAGCTCTGTGAGTTTCTTGATTTTAAAGATGATGATCCTAGTACTTTGCTTGATCGGTTTTGTAACTTATATATACAAATTAAGCGCTTACTAATTATAAATAATACTATTATTATAGGTCCCAAGGTGTGCATGTGTAAGGTGCAGGTGTACAAACCGGTCATTCTTTGATCAATTCATATGCAAGCACACTTGAACTATAAAATTCGGCGTGCACACCTTGCAATTGTGCAAGGTGTGCACGCCGAATTTTATAGTCAAAGTGTGCTTGCATATGAATTGATCAAAGAATCAGTTTGTGCATCTGCACCTTCCACATGCCGTTTGTGTTGGGTTAAAAAATCCCCATGGCAAATTGCTCTTGACCCGATAGAACCAAGCCACCCTGTTGGAAATCAGGTATGAGGTGATATCGGACCAACTCTCGTAGTTGATCCAAATCGGATATGGTAGCAGATGCTTGGTTGTCGAGCACAGAACTGATCAGCACAATTTGCATAATTACACACAGATACCGCCATGTTGATATATTTCCAATATGATCTATTATGTTAAGCCTTTATATAGTGCTCAATGGCTCAGTTTGTTAAATATCCGATTTTTAATAGTGTGATGATTATGTAAAAGATCCACTCTTAGACTATTGTGACACATGAATGGACTACTTATTTTCTGGGAAACGGCCTTTGAAATACTTCACTCTCTAAAGATTTCTTTCTGTCTCCCATAATTTAGCCTTTTGTGTCCTTAATAATGCCCCTGAATAACTGCTCCATCCACTGGAAGCCTACTGTCTTGCAAATCTTGAAAGAATGAAGGAAATTTCAATCACAGATGGTATTAGTTAGATACTGTTTAGAAGGTTTCAAACTTTCTATGTGATTTAAAAGAACGAAGGACTCTAATAATTTGGTAGCAGTTACCATAGCAACATAATTTTCAACCCCAAATTGTGGGATAGTTAGAGGTGATAGAGGGTCATTAGTATGTCAACAGGTCAGTAGTGACTGCTACCAAATATCTAACTAGAATCCCGAGCGAAGTGACGGTTCTATGAGAGCCCTGAGGTCGTCTATATCACATAGAAACCGACTAAACAGTGTCTAACAAGTTTAGATCATATAGTTTTGTATTACTAAGAGCCAGAGGGCAAAACTTGTAGGTGACTATGAAAATCTTGTATAGGTGACTATGAGAAGCTTGTAGGTGACTATGAGATATAGATACCTGTCAGTAGCCAACCAAATTACAGCATTTGTTACAGCTACATCTAAAGTGTGGATAGTACTATATCATCCAAGTTTTGATGTATGTATATGCACATGACTGTGCAAGTACTGGTACTCATTGTTACCTCATAAATTAAGATTGCTGTTGAAGTGATGTTAGGTATCAAGGCTTGGCTAAACTCCTTATCTGTGGAGTACTCTTCCTGCATGTGGGGAATTCCTAATGCGTGTGGGCCAGCTGTAACTCATTTACTGGACGGATAAGGAATTCACCAAAAGCAACTTGATAGACTACAGATGACAGATTTATGATGATATCAACTATGTAATTGTTTGCTTATTGATAGTAGAGCTCAAATTTTTGTAACCACATGGTGGGTAACTTTGGTGAGTATTAAGTGGCTCACATCTGGTATTAATGGAGTTGTTTCCTACCTGAATGCAAGTTTGGCACCATGCAATCATCAAAATTCCAACCTGTACCCCATTCCATTATTTTTTTCTCAACTAAGAAACAGTTTGTGGACGGGTAATCAAAATAATAGGATTTTCTCCCACATAGCTACATAATTTTATCATAGAATCAAGGAAGGCCCAAAAAAATAATTCCTGTAGTGGCAGACCTCATAATCATGCAAGTGGTTCAAAACCATTCAGTAGACATCATTTTTACTCCGCACGTATGCGCGAGGGGTAAAGCAATCGGTTTATCTGTCTGTCATTGTCGTTGGCACGAAAATCGCCAGATCTCACGTTCTAGGTATCTGTGCATGCTGTAAACATAATCAATCAGTAGATATGGATGAAAAACTAATTATGATTTTGCACACCATTTGTTCAATGTTTATGCTAATAGAATGCAAGCTAGAAAAATAATTACGACTATAACTTTCATGCAATTTTCTGGTAAAGGTCCTCACACTCCACATTGTGATACATTACGAAAAGTCCTAAAGAATGTGAATTTAATTAGATCTTGTGTTTTATTCGCATAAATACGGTAGAGCTCTGTAGAGCACATACCCCACGTGCACATTGCGCAATCTATAGAGTTGCTTTTGTGTGCATGGTTATAATTAAAATTTGTGAACTTCAGAAAATTAGTGGAAATGCTACTTATTATTGTACTAGCTACCAGAGGTCCCGGTGACAAAAATCACTCTCTCTGCACCAGGTCTAGACTACTAGGAGATATGTAATAGTTATATCACGGGCGCGAGGGATGTATGGCATTTATTGCACCGAAGCCCGAGGGCCTTGTGCCCGAGGGTTGAGGGCAATAAATGCCATGCATCCCGAGTGCGCGTGATATAACTATTTTATATCCCGTGGGCATAGCTACCATGGATACGCATAGAACACTAGAAAATAAAGAAAAACAGGCTCGTCTCTTACTCGAAACAGACACACAAAGCCGCTCTCCGAGTGGGGTTCAGCTCGAACGCCAGTCGAACTTCTGATGGTCTCGTGACCGAGGGGTGTGGTCAAATCGACATGACCATCGAAGTGTGACCAAGCATCATCGACTTTAGAAGCCAAGAAACAAAGCTCGAGCTGTTACTTATCCTAGAAACAAGTCTACGCATTTCCATGCTATTTAAAGTGGCTATACGCAGTAAGCGTACCTTTCAATCGATAGACGACTCCTCGAGCTGGACTCCGCCCTTCGCACCAAACCACTCAGTACTTCGATATCCTGCCGCCATACGCTCCTTTGAAACAGTTTACAGAGCACTGAGTCGCTGATCCTGGGACCATTTTCCCTAGAGTACTTCATATTGCACTGTGGTTGCCTGTAGCTACTCATATTGCACTGTGGTTGCCCAAAGCTACTCATATTGCACTGTGGTTGCCTGTAGCTATTCTATATGGATTTTAATGCACATAGCAACAATGTAGTAACGGGATATAAGAACTGATACTTCCAATATTTTGTTGTAATAGTATAGCCTTGTTACACTATGATTAATTTTGGTTCCATAGAGCTGCAGATTTCAGTTCCATCAGCGGATACGGATAGATTTTGAGCATTATTAATTTCGACGATCTTTACCAGTGATAATATTATTCTTGGTAATTTAGTTGTGCACATAAAACACAATGGTACGCATTATGTATTAAGTAGGCACTGTCGATAGGCGTGGCTACGTTAGCCAACAAAAAAGCACTATTTGTGATGCCCGTGGACCGTGTCCATCGATTTGACGCACACTGAAGCCAATTTTTCGCCAAATTCGATTGATTTGTTGTGCTTACGAGTCGCTTAGATGCCTGCATCTCGATATATGGCGATTTTTGTGCTAACGATGACAACAACAACGATACGACTGATTACTTTACCCCTTGCGCATGTGCACGGGGTGATAAAAATTAGATCATACTTGTAACAAATACAGCAATCTGATTGGTCATTAACAGGTACCTATACTTGTATGTGATAGAACCCCTACAAATCTGGTAGAACCCCTACAAGATTTTGATAGAACCCCTACAACTTTGTATCCTCAAGCTATCACAGTGTTTTACTATATGATCTAAACTTATTAGACACTATTTAGTCGGTTTCTACGTGATTTAGGAGACATCAGGGCTCCGTAGAACCCTTTACATAGAGCCTTTCGGTCTTCTAAATCACGTAGAAACCTCCTAAACAGTGTCTAACTAATATGTAGTTATCATAATATTCATCTTATTCATTGCGTTCAAAAGTGAGCACATTGAACATCAGAAATTAATTTCAGATCAGCCTTTATGGTTATGAAGATCAAAATGCAACAGAATCTTCAACAATAATGGTTCCATTTATGTCATAAAAAGCATCAAGGCGACCTCTCATGACTGACTTGAATGGAGGATCAGCAAGGACTGCATGCTCAACACCCCAAAAGTAGTGACCATTGACTCGTTTGTGAAAGTCAACTCCAGTCCATCCTTGAGGATCAATAGTAACCGGTATCTCCCAGTCAGCAGTTTTACTGGTCCATGTAACTTGCAGGTACACACGCTTCTTAGAATATGGAGGAACAGTCACTGAAATTGTGTCTCCTACAGTAATATCAGTCGACTGAGTGTGTGAGGATCCCACCTCATTGCTGAAAGTAAAAGTGTCAGAAAACGATGCTCCTAGGCCTAGTTCCTCAGCTCCAACTGTTATCGATGCTGTGGTAGATATTTCAGATATACTAGTAACTGTTGTTGTAGCTGAGTTGGACACTGTTGATGTCAAGGTGATTGTATGGGTGACATCATTGTCACCATCATTGGTGAGATAGCGTTCATTAGAAACACTTGATTTTGGCTGAATATTAACATTCGTGACATTTATGTTACCAAGGTAATTGTAAGAGTACCAGCCCCACTTGTGAGCAAAGTCATCATTAAGGTGTTGATTATCAGGTCTTACTCCAAAGATTTTCTGATATCCATCTTGTATCACCTTTATGTTTAGGCCAGCAACATACATGTCATTCCAATTCGTAAGAACTGCACTATGTGTATTGTTGAATTCGGACAGCATGCCTAGTTTAAAGAGCTTCTCTTTTGCCTCGACCACACCAACCAGATCTCCCTGTTTCATATCGCTCGAATAATTGCTAAGAAAGGCATCACCAGACGAGACGAAAAGAACAATGAGTGACAGTAGTACACACAGCTTCCAGCTATCATACATGTACATGATGATCAGTTCCTGCAGACGTTAGCTCTGTGATTTTCTTGATTTTAAAGATGATCTTAGAACTTTGCTTGATTGGTTTTGTAGGTTATATAATATTATACAGATCACCACAAATCAAGAGCTTGCTAAGCACAATAATTATTATAGCAAACAATACTATTACTACATGTGCATGTGCAAGGTGCACGAACCGGTGATTAAAATTTGGCATGACACCTTGCACGTGTACACCTTGCAATTTTGCAAGGTGTTCATGCTGAATTTTATAGTCGAAGTGTGCTTGTATATGAATTGATCAAAGAATCACTGGTTTGTGCACCTACACCTTCCACATGCACACCTTGTACTTGTGCAAGGTGTACATGCCGTTTTGTGTTGGGTTGAAAAATCCCCATGGCAAATTACTCTTGACCCAGTAGAACCAAGCCACCCTGTTGGAAATTAGGTATGAGGTGATATCGGACCAACTCTCGTAGTTGATCCAAATCGGGTATGGTAGCAGATGCTTGGTTGTCGAGCACAGAGCTGATCAGCACAATTTACATAATTACACACAGATGCTTAGTCACTGCCATGTTGATATATTTCCAGTATGACCTATTTTTATATAGTGCTCAATGACTCAGTTTCTTAAATATCCGATTATTAATAGTGTGATGATTATGTAAAAGATTCACTCTATGTGATACATAAATAGACTAATTATTTTCTGGGAAACGGCCTTTGAAATACACGAAAGCTGTCTTTGATTATTTCACTCTCTAAAGACTTCTTTCTGTCTCCCATGATTTAGGGCCAGAGGGCAAAACTTGTAGGTGACTATGAAAATCTTGTAGGTGACTATGAGACATAGATACCTGTCAGTAGCCAATCAAATTGCAGTATTTATTACAGGTACATCTAAAGTTTGGATAGCACTACATCATCTATGTTTCAATGTATATTATGCACTCAGTAATAATTTACTTTTTTCGGTTATTAGGTAATTATAAGTAATTATGATGAAACCTATGGTGTAATCTATGAGGTAATTATGAGAAAATTCGGGGCCTCGATGGAGCCCTTCTGGGACTTGAAGCACAGTGAAATATGTAGAGTATCTTGCGCGTGTATCCAGCGAATATCTTACAAGCAGCGTGTTGCCTTCTCTGACAAGCAGCGACGGCCGAACTTCACGCGTTCTCTACGCTGACGTAATTATCCCGTAGATATAATATATAGATAGCCCTGTGCTATATATAGCACGCACCATGATCAGCATGCCGCCGGACCAATCTAGCTGTACTGCCCTGTTGAGTTCTTCTTAGCTTTGAAATCTTTCACTATCAAGGTCCAGAGACACTCAGATTCCCGATGATCCGAGGCTAGTCTGCGACTGAGGCGCCGGCATCATATACTGTACAGTGAAGTGAACCCACTATATTGACGACCTTTACCACATACACCATTTCAACTACATGCAGCTACTGAGTGCATGGTCAAGTTTTCATATAATATTATACACATAATGACTGTACAAATACTGATACTCTGTTACCTCAACATTAATCATGCACAAATTGTATATAAATTAAGATTGCTACTGAAGTGATGCTTGGAAACAGGTATCAAGGCTTGGCTAAACTCCTTGTCTGTGGAGTACCGTACTTAATCTAATACTACGCATGGGTAATTTCAATTTTGAAAAATGTACGTTTTTCTGGTAAAGGTCGTCGTCAATCGCTCCATATATAAACGTTATGAGATTTCGTAAAACGCTAACTTATTGTGTTAAGTTGGATCATGCGTTGTATTCGATTAACTACGGTACTCTTCCTGCTTGTGGGGAATTCCTAATGCGTGTGGGCCAGCTGTAACTGTCACTTACTGGACAGATAAGGAATTCACCAAACTGTGTAATTGTTTGCTTATTGATAGTAGAGCTCAATTTTTGTAACCATATGGCAGGTATCTTTGGTAAGTATTAGTAAGTGGCTCACATTTGGTATTAATGGAGTTATTTCCTGTCTGAATGCATATTCAGCACCATGCAATTACCAAAATTATAACCCGTACCCCACTCCATTTTTTTGAAATAGTTTGTGGACAGGTAGTCAAAATAATAGGTTTTCTCTCACATATAGTTACAATATCATAATGATAGAACAAAGAAGGCTGACAAGAATGTACCGTAATTTTCATGGGGTGCTAATTTCCGTTATTTTCGTGATTGATTTGGCAGTCACGAAATTTTTCCACCCATGAAAATTAATGCCTACGATGATATGGTTATATGAGTCCATGATGATGGGCATGGCCATAAATATCGTGGCAGCGCGGCCAACACTTCCCAAGCAACAGTAGCCACTGTTATCCAGCTGATAGGCTGAGCGTCTTCGACACTGATCTTCTTCTATCTCATGCTATTTATCCAAGTCTCCGTAGGTAGTAACAAAGAAGATCGCGAGTGAGATCGAGCATGTGTATCAATTACATCATCGCTTGTACAGTGCCACACCCCTGGACTGATTGCTGTCACAAAACGAAAATTAATTTTGAGGGCCTTTTCGGACTTTCCACAAAAATCAGCACCCACGAAAATTACCCGCCATACGGTATACTGTATAGCATTTAGTAACTAATATTATAATGTTATTGACATCAATGGCAATAGGTACATGCATGAAAAGCAAGTGTAGGGATATGTAGTGGATGTGATTATCCCTACAGATCTTTTTGGCCCTGCCATCCCTGCTTCATCCTTCAATTTTCAATTCCTTTTATACTTGTTACCATTCTTTTTTATTACCCTCAGGGTAATTCATGTCTACTTCCATCAATACCACCTGACTAGTTTCGTGCCCAGCCCCTTCTGGAAAGCACGAGACCATAATATTATGACCGATAGGCTGCCTATCAATGAAACTAGCTACAACTCTGACAGTCCAGTGAGTATTCAGGATTGAAAGAGAACCTGCCAGATTCCTGTTGTACCCATTGGTGGGAATCGAGATGTATTGGGAGTAGCATGTATTTTGGAGGCTGCATAGAGCTTCAGGGTAGGTACCGAAAAATGGCACTATAGCTATAGCTACAGCACTCTCTAGGGTGCTGTACACTGTGTAGCTGAGGCACTTTCTTGAGACAGCTACTATTCACTTGGCTAATGCAATAAATGCATGCTACTCCCATAGAGGGCAATACATTCCATTCCCACCAACGGGCGTTACAGGAACCTGGCCAGAACTTCCTGAAAGGGCACTGAATACATTTGTATACATCTCATTAAAATTCCTTCACACGTTTGTGTGGAATCTTCCCATACATGATCAAACTACAACTCAGAGTATGTACAAAGACGAAAACAATATGATTATCATGTGATCACGTATTTATAGTAATAATATTGTTTATTATAATAATAGTATGCTTAGTTTGCTCTTAATTTGTTGTGATCTGTGTAAGCTGTGTATATAAGCTACAAAACCGTTTGCTTAAATTTGTCACATCCATTGATGGGAATGGATTGTATTGCCCTCTATGGGAGTAGCATGCATTTATCACATTAGCCAAGTGAATAGTAGCTCTCTCAAAAAAGTACCTCAGTACGGCACCCTAGAATACCGTAGCTAGCGCCGTTTTTCGGTACCTACCCTGAACATCTGTGCATCCTCCAAAATACACGCTACTCCCAATACATCTCGATTCCCACCAATGGGCGCAACAGGAACCTGGCCGGAACTTCCTGAAAGGGCGCTGAATACATTTGCATCCATTATAATTCCTTCACACTTCCGCATGGAATCTAACTTCCTATACATAATAGTGCTAATCAAATTACAACTCAGTGTATGTACAAAGATGAAAAAAATATGATTATCATGTGATCACATGACCCACCCTATTTATAGTAATTTATTGTTATACTATATACCACGAAAAATATTTTTCAGACGATCATTTTTCTTATATAGTCCGTATCCTAACCTGGCAATCTGCTACAAGTTCAGAAGGCCCATGATTGGTCAGAATTGTAGTACCGTGTGCACAAACAAGGGTGACCATAGAGATGCATTCTCGAACGAACGGTATGAAGCGCCACGTGGCGCCTACTCAGCAACTCAGATGTACAAAGGTGGAAACAATGTGATTGTTATGTGATCACATGACCTACCGTATTTACAGTCATAGTATTGTTTATTATAATAATATTATTATGCTTAGTAAACTCTTAATTTGTAGTGATCTGTGTATATATAAGCTACAAAACCGATCAAGTGATCTGAGCGAAGTACCAAGATCATCTTTAAAATCAAGAAACTCACAGAGCTAACGTCTGCAGGAACTGATCATCATGTATGATAGCTGGAAGCTGTGTGTACTACTGTCACTCACTGTTCTTTTCATCTTGTCTGGTGATGCCTTTCCTGGCAATTATTCGAGCGATATGAAAGAGGGAGATCTGGTTGGTGTGGTCGAGGCAAAAGAGAAGCTCTTTAAACTAGGCATACTGTCCGAATTCAGCAATACAGATAGTAAAGTTCTTACGAATTGGAATGACATGTATGTTGCTGGCCTAACCACAAAGGTGATACAAGATGGATATCAGCGAAGGTTTGGAGTGAGACCCGACAATCAACACCTTAATGATGACTTTGCTCACATGTGGGGCTGGTACTCTTACAATTACCTTGGTGATATCAGTATCACGAATGTTAATGTTCAGCCAAAATCAAGTGTTTCTAATGAACGCTATCTCACCAATGATGGTGACACTGATGTCACCCATACAATCACCTTGACATCAACAGTGTCCAACTCAGCTACAACAACGGTTACTAGTAAATCTGAAATATCTACCACAGCATCGATTACAGTTGGAGCTCCGGAACTAGGCCTAGGGGCATCGTTTTCTGACACTTTTACTTTCAGCAATGAGGTGGGATCCTCACACACTCAGTCGACTGATATTACTGTAGGAGACACAGTTTCAGTGACTGTTCCTCCATATTCTAAGAAGCGTGTGTGCCTGCAGGTTACATGGACCAGTCACACTGCTGACTGGGAGATTCCAGTTACTATTGATCCTCAAGGAAAGACTGGAGTTGACTTTCACAAACGAATCGAAGGTCACTACTATTGGGGAGTTCAGCATACAATCCTTGCTGATCCTCCATTTAAGTCAATCATGAGAGGTCGCCTTGATGCTTCTTACGACACAAAAGGAACCATTATTGTTGAAGACGCTGTTGCACTTTGATTGTGTAATCATAAAGACTGATCTGAAATTAATTTCTGATGTTAAATGTGCTCACTTTTGAGTGCAATGGATATTATGATGACTACTTTTAATAATTATTAAGTTTTGTCATTAATGGTATGCAAAATATTATAATAGTAACTAGGCATGTTGAAGTAGGGATGGCAGGGTCAAAAAGTACACCAACAAGCAGGTGGGGGCTTGATAGATAGGTATTCTGGCGTAGATCACGAATATGAAATAAAGTTTAAGTTGCTCTGAGTTGTTCATGTTGTAGTGTATTACATACAATATTATTATGGCATATCTGGGCCATCCCTACTTACATGTACATGCAACTCGATGATTAGTGTGAGTTCCCAAACTTGAATGTTGCCATGACCATTGCAAAGCTCATGATATGCATGTCGAAGTATTACATGTACCTAGTGCAATTAACCTTTCATTGAGGCATTTTATTGCTCCACTGTACCTGTCTGTCCAACCTTCCAGACAAAGTTATGTAAACTGAAACCCCCTAAACTTTCACAATAAGATTAGCAGAGTTGTCTGTGGTAAGGAATTCAGATCATATTTCTTAAATTGGTCACTTATGGTCTATGCGGCTATTCGTCTGTTGATAATGTGATAAGCAATTCTGGTATCTTGCATATGCAGGGTTGCATACAGGATTTTTTTTCTGAGGGGGGGGGGAGGGGGGGGCGGGGGAGGAGCAATCTCACGGATGACTTACGTATGTATATGCGCCACTGCCATGCATATATACTAGTAAATAAATCACACAATAATGCTGTGATAACAAACGATTTCTTTTTGCTTGTATGTAATCATATTGTTTGTGCTGTATGCATATTATTATAATTTATTATTATATTATTATGGAATTCTGGGGGGGGGGAGGGGGAATCCCAGTGCGCCCCCCCTCTGTTAGTCTCGTTCCCAGACCCCACCCCCAAAAGGAGGAAAGGGTCTGGTACACATCGAGCGCTTTTTGGGTCTTGCTGACTTGGTATGTCTGAAATCTGTCGCACCAATCAGATTCACGCCATGTGGCTTGCATGTAATTATCGTATGACACCGCACGCTAGCCGCCAATTGCTGCACGTGAGAGCCGCTGGTACGTTGCCATGCCTATACGATGCGTTGTCATGACGATCACATGACATGCTGCATCCTGTGCGTCCCAAAAAGCGCTCGATGTGTACCAGACCCTTTCCTCCTTTTGGGGGTGGGGTCTAGGCACGAGACTACCCCTCTGTATGCAACCCTGATATGTATACTATACTGTTGAGACTCTGAAATGCCGACACTGCATAATACTAAATCTCTACGAAGATCATTGCTTATTGTCCCCTTTCCTGCAGCTTTAGTATATACATTCAGTCTGGAAGCAGACAATGTACACCCACCCCACGCCCCCCCCCCCCCCCCCCCCCCCAAAAAAAAGTTTGTGTCCTTTATTTAGAGGCTCTACTGTAGTAGCCTTTATATACAGTTTTGCATTATTATTATTGTGAGCGACATCATAATGATATTATTACGTTTTAATGCTGTGGGAATGGCAGCTTGAAAGAATGGTTTCCATCAACATTCCACCATGTTGCTGTACATGCACTTATGAGTCAGGTCATTCATGAAGCACTTACACACTGTTGCCTAGCAACACAACACTGGCAACATTTGTAGTGATTAAGGGGTTCACCCACATTGGCATATTTTGAACGATTTCACCTGACTACACGAGTGCCTAGCTACACACGTACATGTAATATCTGTTGCAGTTGAGAGATTTATGGTGCATGCCATCACTTAAGCATACGTGAACATGTATACATAACAAACCGATGTAGTGTAATGTTGCGTACGTGACCATGGTTGTGGGTCAGCACGTCACTAATCAGAACTACACAAACAATCCATCAGTTGATCATTCCAGGAACTAAGTAAGAGAGTATGCACCACATAGTCAGTAATTCTTGCATTTTGCTGTAATAGTAGCTGTAATTAGAAATGCTTACAGATACAGTATAGGTACACATATGATCAGATGTCTAGAATCATAGACGTTCATGTGATATTCACTGCTTACCGATATTTTTTTTCTCCTCTCACTGACTTCTCAGGTTCTGTAAAGGACAAGAACAGAACTACCACTAGCAAGAGGAGCAGTGCCGTTAGTAAGAAACCGAGTGTATCCCCAGCTGCCGGCCATCGTTACCGAGGGAGAAGGAGTGGGCGTGATCAGGAAGGGTCAAGGTACGATGTGGGGGAGGGGGGAGGTGACTGGAGCAACCTGCCGGCTAGCAACCTTCCCGAGGACTGGGGCAGGGAGAAAGAGGTCACCGAGGAAAAACAAACATCAACCGGTAATCTTATTAATTTGTGATTGTCGACATTTTTTACGATGAAATACAAAAGTTTTCCCGCCCCTAGGATGTCCAGTAGTGCCACAATCAGTAGTTGTATATCCTAGGACATTCCAATAATCTATACCTACCATGAGGTATACGTAAGGACATACTGTATAGCAGGCGATTTGGCGAATTTGGTAAATTAAAAACTCACCAACTGATGGTAAGCATTCTGATCACCAAATTAAACTTTATCAATACAACGCAGTGCTTCATACAGAATCACTAATTTTAGGACAATTAAGTAGATGGAGCACCTGATGCCATAGGGCTGGGAAACTATATAATACAAAGTATACGGTAGGGTAAGAAAGTTTGAGGTGGGGAATGTGAGTTAATCCCAGGGCACTCCACCCTCTATATATATATATGAAACACTGCAACGGAGAGCCAATTCACGAAAATTAATTCAATGCTCATCAAAGTTACCCACTATATTATGGTACAATGTGTAACGGTTATATCCAGATTTCACTCTACTGTACTCTTAGTATTGGTTAATTATTAGAGTATAGGGGTGTCCCATGGATATTTAATTCCTTCTTAGAATTTTTAAAACGTACATAAACAAAAGTATACTAAGAATTAAAAAAATCCCTACGATTGCCGAATTGAAACCCACCTCGAGCCTAGATCACGTTTGATCCGAGTTCCCCCCAGGGGTTTGTTTAGTAACCCGTGGCGGGGCAGGGTGTCTTTGGGAGCGGTTATTGTACACAGTAACCACATCAAAGCTTCTATGCTCCACTTATATGTACTTCATAATTGAAAAATGATTATTGCTAATACTTATGGCCCTTAAATGTATGTAAATTTATTGCCAGGAAGCATTTGAGTAGTTATGGTAATGGTATTTCTAGGAAGCATTTATGAAGCCATTAAGAACATAGTCAGCTACTTACAGTGTTCCCAACTCTGATGTGGGAATGTGGTATAAATATAAACAAATATCATAATCTCAAATTCTCTTACCATTCAGCATATGAAGCCCTCTTAGGACTATATTCCATATTTAATTTATTGTCCTGTTTGGCTCACTACCTCGTAGCATATCACCAAAGTTGAATTCATGCAACATCCACTATTACTTTTACTTAATTACCTGTACAGCGCACAGTGGGTTTTTCAAAATTAATGTTATAGGCTTACATTGTACGTACAAGTGCCTCAATTGAGAAGTTAGATCTCCCACGTCTGTACCAGTATGTATACCAAATTAGTATATTTTATGTTTATGCAACTCACTGTTGCGTAATACCGTACTTAATCTAATACTACCTATGGAAAAAAATAGAAAAACGCGCGATTTTCTAGTAAAGGTCGTCAATCGCTCCATATATATACGTTATGAGAATTCATAAAATGCTAATTTCTTACGTTAGATTTGATCATACGTTGTATTCGATTGACTACGGTATCATGTTTTCACTTCTTTTACTGGAAATCTTTGTGTGATAAATGATTAAATAAAAAAAAATTAATCCCCTCCTCCCCATCCCCACTTCATTCCTGGAACAGATATACATGTACAATTTAGGTGAATCAGTTAGTAGAGTTACAAATACTCTCCTCCCACTTTAATTCCCAAGTAGTGTTTTGTTAAAGTGCAGTTCAGGTGAATGTGGATAATGTGTCACGCTGTAGTATGTATTGCACCCTCCCACTTAATGACCCAGTGCCAGATATGCAAACACTCTGGGCTATTGGTTTACACAAGACATTCATTACAGTATCTATGGAAACTGCTTTCAGCTTGAGTGCTAATAAACTAGCAATCAGGCTCTCCCTCTCCACATCCTTAATTAAACTCAAAAGAATGCTAATTATGTTTTCAAATTTACACGTAATTTTGCATAATATGGAGAGGGGGGAGCCTGGTTCCGAGTCTAACCTGCAGGCACGCATACATGTACAACTGATTACTTACTAGAAGTGCATGTGCGTATGGGTGATTGTCATCATAAGTATAGTCTAAAAATTTCTCTCTTTCTCTCTCATCCCTCTCCCTCCCTCTGACCCACAGACGCAGAGTCGCCCCTTCCCTCTCTCTCCAGTTCCCCCTCTCGTTCCTCTGGTGGGCGGAGCATCACATCAGCCACCACCAGCAGCGGTCGTAGGCATGGCAGAGGAAGGTCAAGGCGCAGTGAACCTGTAGTCAGTAGTACCACCACTACCACCCCTGCCGCTGTGAGTCCTACTAGCTCTGTTGTATCGAGGCCTAGAGGAAGAGGGGCTAGTGGATCTACCACTAGGAGGAGGAGGACATTACCTGTGAGTTTTACCATACACTGTGCATTGTGAAAGGTTTACTATTAATTTTCACTGCTGATAATCCTTGCAATATTATGTTTGTGGAAGTAACTGAATAACTGTCGTTTATGCTAGCTAACAATGAACAGTATTTTACTGGAGAGGATTAGATAGAGAGCTACATGTACAGTGAGAGCCAATCTTAGAGATAATTCAAATTTAGCACTCACTTCCCTCAATTCCATGCTAAAAAAGGAATTAAGGTTTAATAACTTCCATCCATCGTTAGATCTGGATTGCCGTCCAGTCTACATGTACATTACCACATATCAAACAAGCAGTTTGTGTCTCATGTTGTGATCTGTACCCACAACTTTTTAATACTGTACGTATAATTCCAAAGTTATGCTTTTGAAAAGTCTAATTATAAACAGATGTCCTTGCATTTACAAAAACGTTAGTGTTGCTTTTGCAGTAACCATGGTGTTGTAATGCAATAGGCATGGGTAAGCATCGCTGTTGACATTTGAAGGTGTGCTTGCAGTGATGTAGAGAATGTCAAAATAAAGTAAATAGCTACTTTAGTTCTATAATATTATAGCTCTGTGATTTTCTACCATAGATAGTGGGAAACTTCCGTTGATCAGTAGAAAGTGATAATTTTATGGAGTAAACTTTACTGTATGCTACATGTATCATATACATGGATGTAGCATGTTTAAACTTTCATATGTGCAGGGAACTCGCTGGCTTCATGGAAGTTTTCTCCCTTAATAGTTTCCCACTATACGGCACATCATTAATCTGATTTTAGGGTGTGATTGAGGGCTTCGAGTCACTGCCAACTATAAAGGGAGGGTCAACCATTCTTGTCCAGAATGCCAAGAATGTTGAATATGGCGTGATGGCAAATTTTCTTGCACACTGGTTTATTTCAGGACTTCACTCAAGAGGGGGCAAATATAAATCCAAGGGGGCAACCCCATATTAAATATAAAGATACCGAAAGCTAATTTTCAAGGGGCACAGGAATCGACCTCAAGGGAGCGGAGAAAGTACCCCCTGCCCCCTACAGTAAACCCTGGAAAAAGAAATATGCAGTGGGAATGGGCTACTACAATAATGCTGAGGAGTGTACAATTTTTGAATACTTTCGTCCCAGCTGCAGATCTAGTTGCCTCCTTGGAGAATAATAATCTGTCTATATAAAGGATGTCTACCATAAAAGGGTACAAGTCATGTAGTTATAAGCAGCTTAATTAATCTGTGTACGAGTGTGTGGCATTGCTTCATTGGTAGGATTGTGATAAATTAAAAGCACACTATAGCTACTCATTGTAATCCTTTGTGAAATATTGGTACTACCCAGCAAATTGCTACTACATCATAGTTGGCATTATGTGTAATTGTGTTACTACATAATAGTTAAACACTAGCTGTTTAGATCCTAGCAACAATGCCCAGAAGCTTGACATATAAACTGCTGCCCAGCAACAACCCTAACCATAGGCAAAAATTTTGTACATGATTTTCTACAGAGATTACATGATTTTCATTGAATGATATATACTTCAGAGAGGACGTGAGGAAAACACTACAACATAATTATGTGCCAATTTTTTGTGCAGTTGAACAGCTTCATGGAAAAATTTGATTTGTACATGAATATTGTATTTTTACATTGTGTACATGATATTGCGGTACTTGTCCAGGATTGCCATAGGGTGTCCTGGGGTTAGGGGATGGGTATGGGGATGGGGTTAGGGTTAGGATTAGGGGACCAGGACATCTTGGATGTTTGTGTAGTGTTTTTATAAAGAGTGTACCGTATAGCGGGAAATTTTCAAGGGAGAAAACTTTCACAGATCGATAGGAAGGGAGCATTTCACGGAGAAAACTTTCACAGAATGTTAAACTGATTGCATAGATGAGTGTGGCATGCCTAAAATTTCGTGGAGAAAAGCTTCGCGGACGGCTATAAAATCGTGAAATTCGTGAAAGTTTTCTCCCACGAAAGTTTCCCACTATAATAATTATGGTAAATTAATATTTTAGCTCCATAGTGACCATTGATGTGCTGGATGGAATGCTTTCTCTAGAAGATACTATTGGTTTTTGTCAACTAACTGGTTGATTGACCTCACACTTAAAAAGTATACTTAGTGCCTAGTTAATTAACATTCTTTGACACATTTTTCTCTCTTGACGTACTTCAATGAATTTCCAACTTCAAAAGACACTCACTATGATAATTTTATTACCCTGTGTGTATGCGCGATGAGTAAATTGATCGGTTCGTTGTCGTTCACACAAGAATTTCTAGAGCTCAAGGTTTAGGCATGATTAGATTATGCGTGTATCAGAAATGTTTAAGATGGGCTCCCTTTGCTTCTAGTTGCTAGGAACCACACATTGTGTTTTTGTTGGCCACACCTATTTGCCACACGTAGTAATGTTACAGTGGCAACTGCCATGCAGTGCTGTGTGTGCACAATAATATGCAACTCATACAATGTGAATGTTTCAATTACTTTCTCTCTTTCTCTCTCTCTTTCTCTCTTTCTCCCTCTCTCCCATCTTTCTCTCCTTCCTCTCCCATGCAGCCTCCATCTACTCCTCAGATCCGCTACAACCTTCGCTCTCGCACTCCATCCCAGCTCCCCTCACTCAACGAATGACAACAATATCACATCGCATCACTCAGACCACCTAGTAAATTACAATAAATACTGTCCACATACACAAATGGAACACTGTGTTTGTGTCCGCTAATAGCCCAGAGCAGCCGTTGACTTGTCACACTACAAACCCCATAGAGTTGCTGTGTATAGAAGCATTACTATATTATTTTTAAGAAGATGTAGTATTACATGAGAAATACATTAATAATTTCTGCCTTAGCTGTTTCTGAGTATCTTTTCGAGTTTTACGACTCCATTAATGATAATGTGTCACTTTGAAGATTGATCTCTGTAGCATTTTGAATGCATAATAGCTCAAACTAGACAGAAGCATATTAAACTGAATTATTTTACTTCTCTAGTACATGTAGACTTGTTGTGTTATTATAATTAAAGAGAGCCTTTATTTTCCTCATAATATTATCATGCTGAATCCAAACCTACACTGTCCTTTAATTTGACATTACGAGAAGGTTCGTGAGCATGCAATGTTGGGATCTTGTACTCAAAAGTCCCCATGTGCATTCAACCATGAAGTGTAGCAAGGAAATTAATTTTGGCAAGATTTTTGGTGAATGTTTCAATGTTAACGGTGCCAAAAGTAATTCACCAATGATAAACTATTTCATTAACATTAACAGAAATTCTGTCATGATTATCGATAGTTTGTATGCATACGATAATATTCTAGTTCATTAGTCCTGAATCAATTAAAAAAAAACACTTCAAGTTCAATCGTTTTCCACCTGGAGGGCACTGAATTCCTGATGAAGCAAGGGTCAGCCACAGCAGCCTTTGTCACAACTTCAATAGCAGCAAACTAGAGCCATGGCCTCTCCTGCTGTTTCAATAGCAGGCCAGTGTGGCCTGCATAGGTACACCCACATGACTAGCTCTAGCTACCATTTCAATTTGATAGTAAACTGTGCAGTCTAAAACAACTAAACTAAGGAGACGTGCCTATCAATTCCACATGATGGTCATGTGTACATAATATATCACTAGTGGTAATGAGATAAATCTCAGATCAGACCTAAGGCTACCCGTCAACCTTCACGATCTGGAATTAAAGCGGCCATGCATATGCATAATATTATACCATGGTGGTTCCTATGTCTATGCACCGGTGTAGCACACATTGAGTATGCATGAGAACATTTTCATAATGACTCCATACATGTGCCACCGAACTAAACAGTTATGCAAATCATTACTGTCCCACTAATGCTATTACTATAGAGCTCCATGGAAACCATGTAGCTAATTATAATACTCTAGATCTGTGGTGTGCACTGGTCCAGTACAGTGCTAGTGCTACTGGAATGTATGGAATTCTGTTAGTTGCACTAGGAGAGAGTTACCAGCAAGCACCAATGGTCTGGGAACGAGGCTTACTTTTGTATAATAATTTAATAGTTATACACCTATAGCAGTAACTGTTAATAATAATTATTATTATGACTACCTACCACTTTAATTAGGCAATCAAAATTAGCTGTTATTATAGCGGAATCAACAGTTACAAAGATGCATCCCAGCTGGCCAGGATACATGCAGAATAATTCCTGAAAGTGTGGGAGTGGCCTGGGGGTCAACGAGGTCAATATTATGATATGGGATAGTCATACTGTATACACTATTATTCTATAATAATAATAATATTATTATTATGGTACCCAGAATGCTTGAGTTTCAAATGCATATGCTGGACCGGATTGAGTGTGCATGCATATGGGAAAGGATCGAGAGAATAGCAACAGCAATAACTAGCATTGCTAGGTTGTAGTTGCATTAGAAGTACACTAATATTTACAACAGCTAGCATGGTCATTACTTACATTTCATTGTACCATGGCACTTAATTATTGATTAAATTTTTATGATCATGAGTTTGAAATGTAAAAGGACAGTCATACAAACCAGTACATAATCTCCTGCGTTAATATTGCATGACATGTGTAACTAAAAATTAATTATTATAATTTAACTTTTTACACCACGCACATGTACATCATGATTATTGTGGTTTAAATTGCACAAAAAAAAACAATAATTATAAAACATGTTATACTGGGATCTTAGCCAGTTATAAACAAAGTCAGTATTATGCACTCATTGTCAACAATAAGTATAAGTGTTGGGTATTATGATGGCCATATCAGGTATTATGTTGTGAAACATGGTAACCGTATTGTAATAAAGCCAAGTTGATCTACAGCCTGGTATGTCACAAACACACACATGCACACACACACACGCATAATAATTGTGTTGAACTATACAGTAATTTTGGTGATAAAGTTAGGACAATAGTGATAATGATATTAATAGTACTAGCACAGTCAAAAACAGTGATGTTCTTAAGTTTACGGTACATGCACCATTCCCTGTAGAAAGAAATATAAACAAAAAGATTCTATAATCGAACAGTAACCTTGGGAGACAAGTACTTCCTACCCCCCCACCACAGAAAACATGAGAGTGGCCTGGGATGAGGCTATAATATCATAATAATTATTAGTGTCCCGGGCAATCATCCACTCCCGGGTAAGCGCCCATGTAGCACACTCCAATTAAGGGGTCAATGTAACAGCTTCTATATATACAAACGTATGGAAATCATATTATATTATATCCTGGGTAAGTGCCCATGCAGGCCATAATCGTGAGTTATATCTTTAGGGCGCTTACCCAGGACACTACAGTAATAGGAAAAGCTTTAATTGATCAATTGCATGCTGCATCATGGTGCATGCACTTTCATATATAATAATAATATATTTAATTACTACAATGGCATACTGACCTTGTGCTTGTGCTGGAAGTTGCGAGGGCAAAAGATTGGAAACTGTCACAGTCTGAGTCACTGTTACTGTGTGTTTATGTATGAGAGTGTATGTGAGTGTGTGCATATGTTTGTAATCATCGAGAATCAAAGTTTTTATAATAATTATTATAGGCATTACCAAATTATCTCCATGACCCCATGGCAATTAGTAACCACTTATGTGTGTATGCAAATTCAATTAGTGTGTTATTCAATGGTCTTAAGCATGATTGCATGTAGTACAAACACAGCATAAGCTATGCTAAAGTGGAGTCTATGTTTGCATTAATTTCAAACCGCAAACGTACACAGTGTTATCGTAATGATGATTAATTGGAAGCTAAGTGAGCTAACGACTCTTAAGAGGGTGTGAACACTTGAACCACTGTACATGACACAAACGAGCGACGACACATGTACTTGGCATGATAAGCATGCATGTATGTAGCATGTTCACAATGTCATGTTACCAAGGTAAGCAGGTATGAGGGACCCATGCCAGCTAGACTATAAAAATTTAATATCGTTGGATGTGGTTGAAACAGGATACATAACACTTCGTTATGTGTAATCGGTATACCAATAGTTATGTTAATAATTGTTTGGTGGAATGCCGGTGGCCATAGGTGACAACTTGATTATAGCACTAAATAATAGAGCACTCAAATGGCTTGTTGTGTCTGTGAACGTAAACTTTATTATTGAAGCTGCAAAAATTAATGCATTGCTAAAGCTTCTTATGCCGTGGCCAATTATCGTTAAGTGTATATAGTTGTCTCATTAATCAACACAATGCTATTGTCATTGATCATAATCGTTGTACATGTGTTATCAAGCAATTAATACATACATAATCCATGTTATGCATGTAATTCCTGTGCCTACTTACAATCAGAAGCACTTAATGAAGTCCTGGAGTGCAGACACTGAATCAAATATTTTAACATAATGTCATAAGTCTGGCCATTAATTTTATCACATAGGAAAAGAGAGAGAGAGGGGGAAGAGAGAGTGGGTGGAGAGAAGAGATGGGATAGGTCATGTGTATGATGGTTTGCAAATTAAATTTACACAGGAATTGGTATGAATTTATTACTATTAATTTCTGTTTCTGGTGTAAATGATCATGCTGTGTTTGTTAGCAGCAAATTCTTTAAGTCCGTGCCTCTGTGGTTAGTTAAGCATCATACTGTGGATGCTCTAATCATTTTATCCTTCAATTCCATGAACATCCTCCCACCAACTTCCTAATTTGCCCTCCCTTCCGTGTAGGGCTGGTTCTATAGAAATACACCCCGGTCAGGCTCTTGTGGGAGAATATGATCGGTACGCCAGTGTTTTCAATCACGGGTCTTTCAAATAACCTTTAAAGGAGTTTTATTGCAAAACGTCTACTCATATACATCAATCTATAGCGACTGCACTATGGAACAGTATTACATGTATAATGATTTTCAATCACATGAGAGAAAGAAAGAGAGAAAGAGGAAAGAGAGAGAGAGAGAGAGAGACAGGATAGGTCAGCTATGGTTTGCAAATTAAAGATACACATGAATTCGACCAGGTACAAATTTAATTTTTGCTTCTGGTGCAAACTGCTATGTTGTGCTTATTTAATAGTGATATAGCAAATTCTTTTTTTAAGTCCATGCCTCCATGGTTAGTTAAGCATCCACACTGTGGATGCTCTAATCCTTTTATCTTCAGTTCCATGAACATCCTATCACTATTTTGCCCTCCCTTCCCTGTAGCGCTGATTCCATGGAAACGCCCACCCAGGACGTGGTGAGAAAATATGCTCGGTACGCCAATGTTTTTAATCATAGGTCTTCCAAACATAATATGTTTATAGGAAGTAGTAGTAGTAGGCTTATCACAGAATACCGCAGAATACCTACTAGCAATATACATGGCATACTATCAATGTCTTCAAGGGCTGTTATCAATCGATGATTATTCCAAAGAAACTTGACGGGCGTACATTAAGAGTGAGATGAGGCAGAACCATGTAGTGGCATATATACGTAGTTAGACTAGGGCAGTAGCTAGACTAGGCCTACCAGATAAAAAAACTATCTGTGCCTAGGCCTGATTAGTTCTCAATAGCCTGACTATACTCTAAAAATATATAGCACATGATCTATGGGTGCTATAATATTATGCCGATAATATAGCATAGGGTACGAGTGCATGCCTGGTATATATCTCCTGGATCACAATTCTGGATGGCAGAACTAGTTTAACATATCATGTAATCATCGAACATTCAGTCCTCCAAATTTTTTACAGTCATGCAATTCTCTGAACACTTTACCTGTACACTGTATCTCCAGCTACCAAAGTAATTATAACTAGAGCTCAGAAGTGTACATATCTCGTGCACGATACTTTAAGTGAACGCTTTCACCCTGTGCTGAGCATGCGATCCATAACTAATGACCACCAACAACTTGTGCACATGAGCATTCAGAAATGCATGTAGTCGATCGATCATCTGTAGGTATTGTTGATAGGCCTGCAACCAACACTATAGATCAAGCATTTTTAGCACTCATGGCCAGTGTCATTAATTTTGATTTCAAGCCAAGCAAGTTTTTTTTGCTATATTGGACAGTTTGATCACAGACCATTTAGGTGCCGATAATGACAACAGACGGACATTGTCAAAACTGATTATTTTACCCCTTGTGCATACACACAGGGTAAATAATTATTGAATTATTATTGTACCTGTTTGACAGGTTGAAGGTTGGATGGTAGGTGGTGATGTTGTGTCAATAGCTGTAGTTTCAGGACAAGAGGGCGGAGTCATCTCTGATTCTGGATCACCTGCGAGATCATAAGAACATTAGCATCAACTAATAATTTAATTTATACCTTGTACTGTCCCAGGAAAGTACCCACTCCTGGGTAAACGCCCATGTACTGCCTTTCAAGAGCTTAATCAACGTGTGCAATTTATATCCCAGGTAAGCACCCATGCAGGCCAAAATCGCAAGTTATGTTTAAGCGACCATGTACGGGACATTACGGTAAATTATATTTTTACCCTGCGCATGTGCGCAAGGGGTAAAGCAATCTGTTAGTCTGTCTATCGTTATTGTTGTCGTTGTTGTTGTCGTCGGTACGAAAATTACCAGATCTCAAGTTCTAGGTATTTTTGCGTGCTGTAAGCACAACAAATCGATACATATCGATAAAAAACTGGTTTCTACATGCTTAAAATTGCTGTAAATGGTAAGCTTACTAGTGCCACAAATCGTGCATTTTCTGTTCAGCATGCCTGTGGTTTATCGACCACACTCACTCTATTGGTATGTACTGATGCGACCCAGCGACTGTACATGCTCCAACTCAGTGTAGGAAAGGGTTGTCAAGTCATAGCAACAGCTCTGCAGAAGTGTTGCATGCAATAATACGCTACAGTGGCTACAGAAGGCGTGGGGTACATGATCTCAAGAGCTCTTAGACTAGCTTTCCATGTGGGAAATCATTCCAAGAAGCTCATAACACGTATACTTACCTACACAAACATAGACTGTTCTCACAAGACAAGATAATTATGAAGGAGGGACAATCACTTAATTTTAGTGCATGCCTCTCAAGTTCCATTTTTATGTAAAGTCAAAGGAGGATTGTTATATACTAATGTATCTTTCTCAGTGAGAGCTATAATAATAGTATTATAATACTTTTTCCTTTCACCTGGAAGTAGCCCACATCATCTCCCTGCCTGGTATTGGAAGTATCAAATTACCCAGTCACACTATGATATAATGAGATAAATATCCTCTCTTCCAGGAAGATTACATCCATGCAACCCTCTTCCACCTTTTTGAAGCAACCAACCCAGCCTCAATCCCATAGTGCAGTTGCAAGCTGATAACATTGAAAAGATTAGCCTAGTATATCAGCATGCAACATTGAATAGCATGCAGGTATGGACTTGGGTACCATACTGGGGAATTGGCCCATGAGTTAAGTAATTTACATTAATTTTATCTAGATAGCCTACTTGTTTAATGACCCAAGCAGGCTGGGGAAAACAGTGACACAATGCAAATATTGTCGTTGGGCCACTTCAGTTTTGAAGCTACAAGGCTGTGCTTTCATGTGGTGTCTAGAACAGTTAAGTCTAACAATTCACAGTGCCAAAGATAAACACAACACCTCATTAATACTCAAATTAGCACCCAGATCTATAATCAAAAGGCAACAAGAATGCAAACTTGGAGCATGTGCAGCATCAATATTACTATTCAGAGGTCATCCACAGCAGCTGTGTTGGAGTGCACTGTATAAACACACTTGTCTACTGCAGCGCTTTTGTGTGGGCTCCCAATATCCACTTCAAAGGCATCTCTGGATATCATGTGCATGCACATGTTGCCACTTAATCTTCATGACCCTCAAGGCCATGGCCAGCTCCCATGCATGCAATCTCTTCAACCATAATTAACTTAAGTTATGCTATGGATTTTGGGTGTAGCTAGCCTTGACTGCAGGGTTTTCCATTTTAACAGTGAAAATGTAGGAGTGGCCTGGGTGGGTATGAGGCTACACATTTTGTACACCATTGAAGTTGAGTAAAAGTTTTTTGTCAATGAGAGGAGGTGGCAAATATCTACATAATTAATGTCCATCCATGCTGGCATCGCTTAGTTATGGCATGCATGACATGAATGCAAGATGCTGCGCTGCGAGCTATGAGTTGTCGTTATTACATTTGCAAGTCATGAGGTGCCACCCGAGCTCATACCCCCTAAGCTGTCCGGAGTGCTGATCCCACAGGCGTGTCGGGAGCGCTGGCTCGCCGAAGCTAAGCGGAGACTGACGCCCAAGTACCATGATAGATACAGGTGATGGGATAAGATAGATACCATGAGTGGTGGGTGAATGGGTGGGTGACAAACAGCGAGCTTTTCTTAGCAAAAATGGCTGCCAAAATGCACATGGAAACTGCGCATGCGCAGAACCATACTAGAATTAGGCATTACATCATCAAAATGCCACCATGTTAACATTAACCACAGTTTAGTCCCTAAACCAAATTATAATTAACATGCATCCACACATACCGTTCACTAAGATGACACCGAAGATGCTGTACATATCAACGTCAGCTTCGTCCTTCCGGAGTGCTGCACACTGCACTGCAGTCCTGTTGATCATTTGTGCTGTGGAGACAAACACTCTTAATCTCTGCTCCACCATTCGCTGCCCAGGCGACGTCACGGATCCGCAATTTGATGCATCTTGCAGTTCAATCTGAATTCCCGTATACTCCTCGAACTCTCTCTCCGCTACATCATTTATGCTGAGGTAGACATTTCTTCTGGTGACTGGGCTCTCCCCAATGAACCAATTGATGGTGTGGGTTTGGCTAAAGTCGCACGACAGTGTGCAGTTGAAGGCTGCCCAGCTTCCAACGTCCACACGGATGTCACTCGGCTGAAGGCTTATGTTTCTACCTGCAAAAATTAGGGAAATTAAAGATGACATTAGGGCTTGGTACTAGTCTAAAAACGCTTGACTCAGCCAAGAGTACAGTGAAATTAATGGAAATTAAAATTATTGTGGGGTGGTACAATCATAATAATTATTAATAAACATTGGTAATACTAAAAATTGAAAATTGGAGCCCTCGAAATACTCCGGTATAGAGATCTTCTTGAACACAACATTAAAAATTTAGCAAACAGGTATCAATCGATTTTAAATTATCTTGTACACGAACAAGCTCATGACACTCCTTATAAGTTGTTCTTTTGAGTCAACAAGATCGAACAGCTTGACGATACATTAAGTTGCTGCGTAATATTTTGTACAACGTGGAGCATTAACTTATTAATTATTGTGTAGAGTATTGTAATGCCATATACCTCTATGCTGTAATAGTCATTGTTCAGAGAATACCTTTTAGCTGCATGTATGCAGGCCTGCCATTGTGGCATAATTAAACTGACATCTGCACCTATACATGAACACCACCGTACTACATGGGACACGATTGTGCGTGTGGGAAGGCGGTTACACTCTCAGCATTCAGTCCTCCCTGAGCCCCTCTCCCTCAGGCTATAGAGCTAGAGTCTCGTGTGCTTGTGGTTGGCTGAAGATTAATCGCTGCTGTCATAGTGTCTATCTACCTACCTACGCAAAGGATTTACGGTTTGACCTCGCCACACTGGCTCTTCCGTGCAGACGGCACATAACAACGCGGCCGGCTGGAGCACCTAGCTAGCTAGCTAGCTGTAAGGACCCGATATATTAAACTCTGACTGTCAGCTAGCTATTGTACCTTTTGCCGCCAATTCAAAGCAGCTGAAGAGAAGCAGGTGCAACCAGCTGCTGCCTCCCGAGAACTGAACACCAATCATCTTTAATTTCTCACTCAAGTTGAGATCAGATAGTATTAAAATCTCCAACAGTGTACTGCACGCACGCTTTAGGGACTGGCGCACCTTCGAGGAGATTTCTTCTATCTCATGCCAGTGGTAAGTTTTGCTATTATATATTTAACCGTAATTGCCCGCGTTGGTATGCAGTTGGAATCATTTCTCGGGTATGTTTCAGTAATCCGATTGTCTGCCGGATATGCCCACAGTAGGACATGTGCCAAGCAAATTATTTTACCTAGAAATTATGATAATGTGCCCTGAGGCACTGGGGAATAGCATAGAAATGTGCATTCCTTTCCTGGGAGCAAGCGTACATTTTAATACATAATATTATAATAATAATATTATTATTATTATTACAAATTGAAGTAGAAGGGAACTGATGTATTTGATATCATTAATAGTTAAATAGTGGGTTAATTAACGGCATGCTTGTGGCACAATAGGTCGTATAATGGAAGATGCTTGTCCATGGTCCACAGAACATAGCCTGGTAAAGTGGCAATTTGTAGTTAGCAGAGCCAGACGCTTGTATGAGGGGAGGGGGGAGGGTGTGATAGTTACATGGCAATACACAGTGTGCTGCTGGAATAATAATAGCCGTTGATGTGACATTGTGACTTCAGGGAGGCAGGTGAGACAATTGCCCCTTCCCCAAAGTAGAAGGGTATTATAATAAATATTATTATTGTAGTATAAATATAGTATGACATTGTGTATATCAAGCTTGTTGGTGTCTATGTGACTGACTCCCCCCTCCCCCCCCCCCCCCCCCCCAAAACTGAACTACCCTCAGCCGCCTTTGCAATTGATGTGTGATATAAATTTTATTAACAGCATGCAATTATTGCGCCCGTGCGTGACTATGGCAACGTAGACAGGCTGCAGTCTGATTAGAGTCCATAATCTGTTATAAGTTACCAGACCTCTCCCCCTGCATAAGGATCTGGCTCCGCAAGACTAGGTAATTTGTACTAATTTGTATTATGAGTAAAAAGTTGTATTTGAGCCTATAGCTAGCTTTATATGTAACACTCATGCATAACTCGTATGGCTATTGTCTGAGACATCATTGAATGTAAAATTAATAGCAAAAGTAATTTGCAGATGAGGAACTGCATTGTCCTTTCTGTGATTAATTACGGTATTACATGAGCGGTAAGTACTAACATAACACCTAGCTTTTGTTACGTAACTGGATGTCAGAATCATTTGTATTAGCATAATAAAATTAGCTAATACGTACACCTACTCAGTCTGGCGCCTAACTCAGCAGATCTTGATCAACAGATGGAAACAGAGCCTTGGTGGAGGGGAATAGTGCCATGTTATGTCGTGTTGGGTAATAATTGCCACGACATTTATTGTGATCGTGTAACAATAATAATTATTATATATAAGGGGATAAAATTTTTTGGGTTGATTTGGCAAATTGGGTAAAGAGTACCGTAGATCTGGAAATTTTCGTGTACAGAAACTTTCGTATGATAAATTTTCGTGTAAAAATATTTTCGTAGGAACGACCCCTTACCGCATTAGTGTTAATAGTGCATACTAATTTTCGTAAGATTAATTTTCGTAGCCGCCACTGACTACGAAAATATTTTTACAACGAAAATTTCCAGATTTACGGTATTATGAATATAAGGAAATGATGTGTCAATTCCTGTGCATGGTCATGTTGATAATGATCATAATCGTAGTGTATAGGGTAATCAATATTATTCTAGCAACGTCAAGCATGCATACGTTATATTATCATAATTATCATAGAATCGGTAGACTCTACTAGTAGGGATAGCACGGATACTCATCAATTTAATTTGTTGTGCACAAATTTATGTGTGAAAATCAATGTAAAAGAAAAAAAATAACCCCCATCCTCGATCCCTGTACCTTCCGAGCTCTCGGCTGGAATGTTGGTCAGTTAGACTACGGATATTACTGCAGCCAGTTAGGCTTCTGTATCACAGCCCCATGGGACCGAAATCAGCCTGTGGTGGAGGAGCAGGCTTTATCCAGGATGAGGGGATTTTCAAGGGAGGAGCCTGGGCGACCCCTAAGCCATGTATACCCAGGACCTTGCGGCAGTTTTGGCTGTACGTCTAACCCCGATAGTGTCTACCGGAATTTCTAATTATTTATTGAGCTGGAAAGCTATGCGGAAAATGCGTATGGCGACCCCTAAGCGGCAGTTTTAGCTGTACATCTAACCCTGATAGCGTCTACCGGAATTTGGTATTTATTGAGCTGGAAGCTATGCGGAAAACGCGTATGGGCTTCACAGCCGGAATGTTACATGTTCCAGACGTAATTAAGGACTATGAATATCATTAACTCTACCGTGCCGCGCGCCATGGCCAGCCAAAGCTATATCTCGGTAACTGTAATAGCTATTGAGCTGGAACAAAAACCATGTATGTAGCTCATAAGTAATTCTGAGCATGCTAGCTATTTCATGCCATAGTGCTTTTTCTAGGATGCCAGTTGATAACTTAATTATCATCTGTTGTTTATGAATAACCAAAGTCCACTAGCACTGAATGATCCAAGGAACGATATTATAGCTACCCACAGTGAACTGTATAGATAGTTTATATGGTGGGTGCTTTCTTATGCATAAAGGAGGTGGCTAGTCACCCTCCATCCATACCCATTGGATCTGTAGGCTTGCTAAAGAATCTGCTTCTAATAAAACTATTGCTGGGAATTGAAGTGCCTTGCCATTAGATCCAAGCATGTGAGGAAAGCTAATTATAAGAAAGTATGACCAGTGACAAATTAATTGTATTAACAGAGCCAATATCAGTAGCTGTTACTTAGTCCAAAAGCAGGAAAGCAGTGGCAATCTCTACATTGATAATGTGGTAAAATGTATTACAAATTTAATGCTTGATTCTCCAGGAACACATAAAGGTGGTAATATGTTCTAGATAATGTTTGCAAATGCTTGAGGACAATCTCAAACATTAACAGTAGTATTGTGTTTGACCACCATCTTATCTTGGAATAACACTGTGACCACGTGTGTGTACGTGGTATGTACAGTGTCAATGGATGCATGACATTCTATAGAAGCTCCCATTATGTAAGTTACAAGGCTAGATCCGCCTACAATGACTTACACGCATTGATTATTATTTTTATGGTGACCATAAATGCAGACAACGTCATTAATATTGTCACTAATTTTAATGTGGTAGTATATCAGTATTATCATAATTGCTATGGAACAGCAAGAAGGGCATATTCAATTACGATGTCTTTTTACCTCATACATGGAGACGCAACCATGCACAAGTTCTCTTTACAATTGGGTGTGGTACATGTATCATACATACACATACCAACTGTAGTATACTGGATTATATAGAATATGAATACATACATAACGACGTACATAATGCATTCCCCATTAACCTTGCATCGTTTGAAATGCCTTTTTAGTGAGAATAGTGTCTAGCTACAAGCGTGGTACACTAGTTTCCTGTAATGCCATCCAGCAGGCTATTGTTGGTGGCATATAATAGTTAAACAAAGTGCTATAAAACTGGCAGCTATGTTGGTGATCTTGTCCAGTGGTCATTTGGCTTTGTGACAAAGGAGATTAATTTGAACTCTTGACTCCATTATTATTGCAGGGTCTACTGGCGCCAGTGTAGATCAAAGTATACCAAAGTTCATACAGCAGAGAAATCAAAGGATATCAGAGTAAGTTAATCTAAGTATTAACTTACAGTTGGTTTAACTAATTCGCTTGCCAACACTAACTGTAGATGGCATTGGCTAGTCTCTTTAGTCCCTTTAGTCTGGGTCTTAACGTAAGTGCATTGCTATGTGAGCTAATGCAGCAAGTTATGATAATAATATTATTATATTACATACATTACTGTACAAGATTCTTAATAATAATGGGATTAACTAGCCAGCAAAAAAGCAATTCTCAGAAGCCATTCCGTTCTAAAGCATTCCCCTAGCTATCAAGAGTTGCTTTCTGCATCAACTACTGTAGCACAATCTTGTACTAATCTTATAATTGACCTTGCTTGAGGGCTTGCTGCGTGCATGGACATTGATGGCAATTTGTATCGCCAATTTGTTAATTTTATTTTCTCTCACTATGACATGCACGTGACTGGCTGGTACTCTGCCAAATGCAGCAGCTAGCAATCCTATTATACTGTGGAGCGGAAGTGTACGTACTAGTGAATGAGCAGAATGCATCTGATTGGAGTATTCAATAGAGCGGCAGTGACTACCCTGCTGATTGCCACCAGCTCTCTCATTGAGATTTACAGTCAAAGTGAGTATCCTATGATGATAGCTTGCTACCGTTGTGTATGTCCCAGATAAGCCCGCGGCACATTTATTATGAATCAAGGAGTCAGTATAACAAAATTAATGTACTCAATCATTTATATCCCTGGTTTGCTGAAATCATGAGTTATATTTATAATATTATGTGACCACAGGTGCTTACATTGGACACTATATTATTGTAACTGTATAATTATATTTTGCATGTATGCTGAGAACACAGCAATAGCAGATCAATAATATCTTGCACATGTTGAATCTTAATGCATACGAAAGTGTTCAGTGCTGTAAATGTAAGAATTTTCGTTGCCTTAATCAATTGGAGGTAGTGGCTAGCCCATCCCATCCCATCATCTCTATTACTATGCATATGGGAAGCAATTTTATCTCTCATTAATTTTTCTCGTAAAATTAGCAGTCTCTAAATAGGCTATAAGTTACCAAGAAATTAACATAGAATCAGCCCAAAATGGTATTTCTAATCAGTACGTTTATGCACTATGTCAAGTACACAAAGTTTTTTGGCAACTTTGCCACATATGTAATTATCTCATTTGAACTTCGTAGCTTAGTAATGCTAATAAGCAAAAATTACAAAGATGCATTCCGAATTAAATTTTACCATTTAAGTGTGATAGCACTGGGTGGAGCCAAGTGTTACTACAACTTGGACAAGTAATTATCGTTAGGAGCAGTTTCGGCTAACTGAATTTAGCTATCAGAATATGGGCAAGGGTGGAGAAGGCACATCAAAATTCTCCTAAATAGCATCATCCATTGTCAATCACAGATTCTGGGAATTTTGTTTACTTTGTAAAGGGGTGAGGTGAAATGGATGTCTGGCTACCCACCCACGTATGCTTGAAATACCATAATGGTTTATTTGCTGGCTATGTATAAAGCAATGCATTTGGCCTAGCCCATGATGTTCCTTGGCATGAGGCCGGTTAGGTCAGTTCCTTTTAAACTATATGTATAGCTTGAAAGCTATGATGGTATTCACCCAAGCTTAGCAGTTTTGCCTCATTTTAAGAGGTGGTGTCCGTGATGATTGAATATGGACAGATTTCATGTAATATGATGCCATCATAATGTGCATGAAAGATGATTTAGAAATGTGCAAATTTCGAGAATATCGAGTTAGAGAAGTTGGTAACAGATACCGATTGATGGGAGAGGGGCATGAAATGAATATAATATTATAGCTAGCCAATTTAGAAGATGGTTTGTCATCGTTAGCCAGCCAATGACCCTATCCACCATGCTTTAAAATTAGTGTGACAATCTTGTTAACAATATACCCACCCCACAAATTTTTGGATCAACCCCTATGGTTCAGCTAGCAATTGAGAATAAACATTAACCAACTAGTTACTAAGCAGTAATACATTTACATCTATTCTTAGGAATAAGTGTCATAGATGACTTTCTGTGGTTAGTTTTGCTTCATAACAAGCATGAGAAGATGCTGCATTGAATTCGACACTGACCACTTTGGGATACCCAAATGAGGTAGTCTTGACAGTGAATCGTACACGTCAATAGACAGTGAGAGCTACACACCATCGTGTCCTCATGCATTAATAACACACACTTTGTTCCTTTCATTTGGCCCGCCTGACGACATTATTGGAAATAATGCAGCCAATAGTGTTCACGAACACTCACTGATACACACAGTTTGTGATTGAGAGTTTTGAAGTGTATCAATGCTGCACTCAATAGCTTCCATTAGAGGGTGACATAAACGAATTCAAACTACCACATCGAGGGAAACGTAGGTGAGAGTACATGCCAATTAACTGATTGGATTTGGGTACATGGTATATTTGTGGGTGGGAAAATTATTATTTTTGCAGAGGTGTGGTTCGTCCAAACTTGAATGATGCTTACTACCTACGTGAACTGTTAAGGACATTCTGCAGTATGCTACAAGGGTTGATTACCTGTTAATTGAAGCCACATATCCCTAAATGAACACAAGGCATGACTGATGGCTGATAAAATTAAAATTATTGTGGCATGATTTCTCTCAGAGGTTTTATCACAAATCTGATCTGCTATTAATTTATGTAGCATTATAGTCTACTGTGTTACTGTCTTCACTTTCTTAATAATTATGCATTATGCAGGTATAGAATTCACCATTGAACCGGGTGATATCAGTATTCCACTAAATTCCGTGCAAAATGTGACCTTCAGATGCAGTTTGAGTGATCCTACTCTCAGATCGCACTGGATTGTGAAATTTCCTGACATTATGCAAAACCTCAGCACAAGAAATAGTAATGATATGTCCATCCTCATAGAACGTGGTGTGATCTACGGCTCATCAACAATCACCATTCCTGGAGTGTTAGAGAACAACTCTACTCTGATAAGGTGTGCTGTTTCAAACTTCGCTACTAGTACAACAGAGTTCAGTGATCCTGTGGAGCTAACAATTGCTGGTACGTAAGTACATTAAGTCATTTATTTTTAAGCCAATAAGTTTGTAGTCAGCGGAGATTAGCAGGTCATTATTAGCTTATTTGGCTTAACCTACGTATACTTCACTGCTCTGCTGTAGGGACTACCCCTCCTGTGCAATCAATTTGTACCGTATCGTTCAACTTACGTAACGTGCATGAGTTTTTACACACAAATTACCATCATTTTCAACTGTAATTAATATTTGGGTAACTTTTGCTTCTCTGCCATAGGTCCTCCTCTACCTCCCGATCCTATACTAGTCATTCAGTGTGCATCTCGGCTGGAAATCCGGTGGGAAATCCCCTATTCCCCGGAGAACTACACAGTCGAGAGCTACAACATTGAAGTAGTTAACGAAACCTCTGGAAATGTGATTCTCAGTATCATGCATCAGAATGAGACCAGCCATGGCATTGTTCTTGAAGGGGTCGAGCAAGTGATGTCCTGTCATCTTTTGACTGTCAGCGTTACTGCAGTGAGCACGGTGGGAGAAAGTGAATCAGGATTGGTCACAGGAGGCTTTCCAATTGGTGAGCAAAAATTGATGTTATTGGGGGCAATGTATTATTTTAGGATTTCATACGAGAGGGGACAAGTACAAACTAAGTACCAAAGAGAGTGGGAGCAACCACCATGTTTGATGTAATCATAAGGGGTCCTGGGGATGGTAAAATAATCAGCGGTCAAAAGCACCAACCCCTGAAATAAAATCTATGGTGTACATGTACATGATTTATTTTACATTAAACGTTTCTGACTATTATTGTTCCACTACAGCTCCTCAGCCCTTTCGATCTGAAGTAGATGTTGATTTGACGTTCCATAGAGATGGTACTCCAATTGTTGAAGTCAGCTTTGAGGTATGTACGTTTTAATATGTATGTGTGAGAATTACTATGCTGTAACTAATACCTAACCCTCTGGTCACAATAGTGATCCATAATACGTTAGATTGCCCACTCTATTCTATATGCACGTAAAATTAATAATTTAACTGTATGAATTTTGTCTCTACCGTACTAGCATATACTAGGGGGAGCATTAAATTTCAATTTTCTGATAGTTACTTTATACAGAAGTGCACGTACTTAACTATTAATCTGTTCTCCTAGAAGAACCCTTTCGCCCTCTCTCATCTCCCACCTCATAATATTTACTATGCTTTGTGTAGGCTCCACTGATCTGTGATTTTCAGACATCAAACTACTCTATCATAATCGAAGATGCTGGATCACCAGTGGTCACTCGGCAATCCACATACACTGGAGGCAGTAGATCCATTGTTGAGATATTTGACTCGGGCTTGGAGGCAAATCGAAACTACAACATTACTGTCTTAGTTCAAGATGAATGTTTTGAAGGAATTGTGACATCAAACATAACAAAGCTCAGTAAGTAGGTAATTACCTATGAAGTGAAACATACGCATACCTTCAACACTTGTGGACTACACTCAATGTAGCACGTAATAATTATTGCATGCATACGTGTGTACTTGAGGCTTGAAGATAAATTTTTTGTTGAGAGAGAAAGAGAGAGTTTCAGAGAGAGAGAGAGAGAGAGAGAGGGAGAGCATGGGTGTAGACACAGTTTACAATGTGGGGGGGGGGGGGGGGGGGGGGGGGGGACTTAATGATTATTGCGCGCGAAGTGCGTGAAACTTTTCTGCCCTGTTATTTAAAAATGCACTTTTGAGGAGAAATTCTCGTGAATTTGGTAGTGTAAAATTACAATTTAGGAGGTTTTAGACTGATAAAAGCCAATATTTGATAAAAGTCAATAACTGTTCCCAATAAAATATAATGTAAAGCTGAAAATCTTGGGGGGGGGGGGGGGCTTCAGCCCCCAAAGCCCCCCCGGTGTCTACACCCTTGGAGAGAGAGAGAGCTAGAGAGAGGGAGGGAGAGAGACTATATCCACCGTACATCAATAATTATAACATACTTATGTTACTTTTACAGGTACAGCGTTTCAGCCCGGAGTGGAAAGCTCTCCAACAGGTTTGATCTACACTCGTGCATGTCTATATAGCTACATATCAAAGTAGTGTATGTGCAATTATTATGGTCCTAATTTAAAAAAATTTAATAGGGCTATCACCGAAAGATATTGGAATTTACGCTGGGGCAGCTGCAGGTGGTGGGATTCTCATTGTCATTCTTGTCTCCATCACTGTGGTAGCAACAACTCTCATCTGTTCAAGAAAAAGGAGAAACCACTCAGGTGAATAGTACGTGACATCAAAGAAAAAAATTCTATTGTTCAATCCTGGAAAACGTGTAGAGCGCAGTGTTGCTAATGAATTGGTCACATTTCAGCCTCTAGATGACAGGACAATCACAATAGCTAGTTACGTCTACATAAGCTGTATGTAACTACTCCATGTCTGTGGTCTAGAAGTCTGTAGATAGTCTCAGACTATTTGAGTGCTGTGCCTACCGAACACAACAAGACTAAGTTGTACTCAAATTGTAGGTGACAGTATACAAAGCCTATTGAATGAATGGACTGCACAATCATGTTAGTTCCCATGCTATATATCTGGTTGTAGATCCAAATACGGAGTGTCTCACAACATACTGTTATTGTTTAGTTATGGTTCTACCGTTAATCCGGTTCATATGCTGACTTTTCAAAATTAATATCATATTGAATTTTCATCTCAGTAAACACTATCACTTTAATATTCAGCTCCAGGTGCAACAATGGACAAAATGCTGAACAGCAACAATAGAGCTGACCAACCAGACAATGATACATTTGCAGTAGTACTACCAACTAGAGAGATAACTGGTCAGGGATCAGTGTACGAAACTATCAATGAGTACCAAGAAGCGAAAAAGAATACTATGCTCTCACGACAACAGCAAGATAACCAATGGAAACTTCAGCAGCTTAAGAAAGTAGAAAGCGAGAGAGAGGCGCTGGAAGACTCCGCCTACCAAGTCATGAGCAGTGCAAGTGTTGGAGATGCTCCAGACAGTGCAGGTGTTGCAGTTGCTGCTACAAGCCGCTTTTCCTATCCCCAGCCTTATCCAAACAGTCCACAATCTCCTAACTATCCCAATCCAGCCATGGTACTATCCGCAATGCCCGATCAACAAGTGCTAGCAGCCAGTGCACCTGACCCCCCCAACACAGACCCTTACGGCTACGATCATGTGATGGGATATCAGTTTAGGCCGTGCCCTGCTAGTACTGGAGCCGGTTCCTCTTTAAGCCCTATCCATGAAAATCTCTATGACAACGATGCAAGTGCCTTTGATCAGTTCCATCATCATCCACATGGTTTTCATAATCAAACCACCATGGAGGGTGAATTGGACTTGAACATGGAGGAAGCCGGTGACCAAGACTACACCTTTATGAGCCAAGCAGGGACTCTGACAAACTGCAGCCAGACTAGTGCCAGTGGTGTGACTGATCCATACCTTGGTTACGGTGACAACGACCATAATATTATGCATCACGTCAGTGTGGATACTGCCCCCATGGCCAGTAATGGTGCGGTTAAAGTTGATAAGAATGCTACACAGACAGTGCAGTACACAAGGGTTCTCAGGGCTGAAAATTAATTACTATGATCAAGGCACACTGAAATTCAGCCTCTCATAACAGAATATTATTATTGCACTGTAGCTAATTATAATAATCGTACCTGCCTGCTATTATTATTATTGTATAGCTACTGATACTATTAATAATAAATCAACAATAATTTTTAAAGTGTTGTATGTCTGTGATCAGCAATCTCTGGTAATTAATATTGACTCGCCCTGCTTAAGCCTAAATTATTTTCATTATACAGTCTGCGTGCAAACAACGAACAAATCATTAACCAGCATCAATAATCTACAGGGCTGGGGAGACCCTGATATATTCACGCATGCGCATTAACTCCCAACGATCACATGACGAATTTGTAATGAACCCCACCCACAAATTCTGGATCTGGACCAGCCAGGCATCGAGACGTATCGTTCAAGATTCGATCATGACCCAGGAATACGAGGAATTGAAATTAAAAGGGAACGGATATTTCAAAGAAGAGAAGTATCAAGAGGCAGTGGAGTGCTATACGGAGGCCCTGAAACTGAAACCACAGTGTCACCTCCTTTACAGTAACAGAAGTGCTGCTTACAACAAGCTGGAAAAGTTTGAAGAGGCTCTAAGTGATGCAATTCACTGCACATCAATATCACCTCTTTTCGCACGTGGACATTACAGAAAAGCCTCTGCCCTCAATGAGCTTGGTAAATACAATGAAGCGATGGCAGCAGCCGAAGAGGGATATAAACTCCGAGGCAGCGATAAGATATGTAAGGACTGCATTGCTCAATGGTTGAGAGCTTCCAAAGCCATCCTGGAACCAGATCTGGCTAAGGTGGAAGACATTCCACCCGGAGCTTCTCCAGTATCATGTACAAGCCTTGAGATTCTGACCAGACTCCAGTCTGAACATGACAAAGCAAGTGGTGTGTCCTTCAAGTTTATGGAGACTGGACTCAGTGAGGCTATTGCTGAGCTTGCACATTTACTCAGGCTGTTTGGACATTCCAATGACTCCCATGCACATGCCTGGGTTAATGCCCTTAGTCAAATAGTGAAAGCGGATCCCCGCACCCACTTACCACCAGCGAATACAGTTGAAGCCCTTTCAACTATGTCTAAGGGGTTTTGCTCATATTTAAACTCCGATGTCGATCCTTGCCTTTATCCTATCATACGCCCCACACTTGTTCTTGCAATCTTGCACATACTCACATGTATATCCACACTTAGCCGAGTCATTTCTTCTCGTGATGTAATACAGTGTTTGGTGAAGTCTTGCCTGCCTTTTTTTGAAAAGTCTATCTTATCTGGAAAGCTGTACGTCAGAATCTACATAGATGCTCTTCAACAACTGCTTAATTCTTACTGTATGGAGATTGGGCACGCAAATCCTGAGAAGAGAAGAGAAGACGAAAAAGAAGAAATTCGAAAATTTTCAAAGAAACTGACCAGCCTACTTGAACAATATCCTTCAACTGCTGACGATTATTCTGATGTAAAGAAAAGTACTATGCAAGTTCTTGAAAATAGCTCTCTTCTGCTTTCCTCTGCTTTACCACCATCTACAAGGCCACTGTCGATGTCGAAGGGAGATGCTGAGAAAGTCAAGACCCAAGTAGCAAAAGAAATGCAAGATCTAAAGTCACTTATCGGATCAGGCAAGGCGCTGAACTTCAGGGATATGGACTCACTCATTCTTGCCACAGGTATTGCGATCACACAATTAGTACGTACAAGGTGATTTTCCCCCCTAGCCTTCTGAGAGTGCATTGACTGCCGATTTGATCTCCTCGGGGGGGGGGGGGGGGGGAATGGGTTGGTCTAATAAATGCAATAAAGTAATATTATGCAACGAGTAGGGTAGAGCACTTCCACTTTGCTATAAGTATTATTACCATAGTATCCCGGGCAAGCGCCCACTCCCGAGTAAGTGCCCATGCAGGGTTGCATACAGGATTTTTTTCTGGGGGAGGGGGGGGGGAGGGGCGATCTCACGGACGACTTATGTATGTATATGCGCCGCTGCCATGCGTATATGCTAGTAAATAAATCACACAACAATGCTGTGATAACAAACGATTGGTTTTTGCTTGTGTATGTCATCATATTATTTGTGCTGTATATATTACATGTATATTATTATGGAATCCTGGGGGGGGGGGGGGGGGGGGGGGGGAACTCAAGCTGGGGGGGGGGGGGGGAGATCCCAGTGCCCCCCCCCTCTGTATGCAACCCTGCCATGTACTGCATTTATATAGCAGGTTCCATACATTGTCAAACGTATGTAATTTGTATCCCAGTAAGCGCCCTTATGGGCCAAAATTGTGAGTTACGCTTAAGCCCTTAAGCTTAACCTGGACACTACAATATTATTATGAGCTAGTTTCCCTACTAAGTAACGAGAATTTATAATGCTTGAATGTCCTTTACATTCAACAGGTGGTCTAGTGTATCTTGGTGAGTCACAACGAGCTCAGGATGTGCTGAAGCTAAGTGAATCACTCTACTTTAGAGCCATCACCGAGCTATTTGAGTGTCAACTACTCTCCCTGGATGCCCAACCTTTCTTTCATCCTCAGGCAATGATGCATGCTAATTCTATTTTCTTAGAGGGTATTGACAACACTTCTCTTGCCAATATTCACATAAGATGGAAATGTCTTTTCCATGAGCTCTATGCCATTCTAGTAAGACTTGGGGTGGGAAAATGTCTTGTGAATACCTTTCAACAAATCGAGTGCTTTAAAGTGGATGACCAGGGTAAAGTAAACCAAAGTAATGCGCTTACCAGCATTGCAGAAAACCACCATAGGGAAGTTGAGAAGGTCCTTCGTGAGTGGGGTCCAAAGATCATTAAGGCTTTGTCGACTCTATCCTGTGAAGAAATTCAAAAGCAACTGAATTCTGACCAGATTGTTTTGGAGTACTCCGTGGCTGCCTTTTATGACACAAAATGTCACCCTGTTCCTATCCCTCCAAAGTGTCTTGGACTTCGTAGTGTGCTCGTTTGCATACAACCAGAGGGTATTCCAATTGTAAAGGTCCTTGATTTTGATAAAATTCAAAAGTTAGCTGTGCAGACCCATGATTCAGCTATGAAAGCTGTAGCAGCCAAACAATCTGGAAAGCCTTGGCAGCACCCCCAGACTGAAGCAGACAAAATCGCAAGCTCTTTGCTTCAGGTAATGCTTCCCTCAGATGTTCAGTCCATCATAGGTAGTTCTACCAATAAACGTGTATTCTTTTGTCCAGATCAGATTCTAACCAAAGTCCCAGTTGAAATGCTTCCATTTGGAGATGGTAAGAGATTTGGAGATAAGGTAGCTATAGCATACCTATCATCTGCGAAAGAGCTTCTCAGAAACTCCATTGTGGAGTCCCTACACCCTGGCCGCTTGAGGTCTTCTCAATGTCCAACAGGTGACTGCTATTTTTTTGCTAACCCAAATTTTGATCTTAAGCAGCCTAAGAGTGCCAACCACTTCAATCCCTGGAGTCAAGTTAGTTCCGTGCTTGCTTCTTTCTTTTCCACATCACCAGGGTGTAGCTCTACAAAGGCATCACCACTTCCAGATGCTGAAGTTGAGGTAAAAGAGATTGAAAGCCTTCTTACTAATAAAGCTCATGGTACCTCTCCTCAAGTTCGACTGATAGTAGGGGACAATGCTACTTTGCATCAAGTACTCAACTTACGATCTCCTCATGTTTTACACTTTGCGACTCATGGTTTTTCTTCTCCAGATTTTCATTATCAATATCGGAATTTTTGGTCTGACACGGGATCTGGCATTCTTCTCGCGGGTTCCAACACCTACCGCTGTGGCCAGTTAGACGAGATAGTTACTGAAGCCGGAACTGGAGAGCTAACAGCTTTAGCTGCTTGTGGGATGGCTCTAGAAGGCACCGGCCTTGTGTACCTTTCAACCTGCCGTTCTTCCTACGGTTTTGTAGGTCGTGGTGAAGCTTTGTCCAGTCTAGCTCAAGGTTTTCGGAGTGCTGGAGCACAGACAGTCATTGCCACCATGTGGCCAGTAGCGGATGAAATTGCCAAAAAAATAGCAGTGTATTTTTATGCTTTTGTTTCCAAAACGGGTGTACACCCATCTATCGCCCTTCAGCAGGCCAAGGACAAGATACGAAGTGAAGGATACGATCACTGGTATGACTGGGCAGCTTTCATGTGCATAGGAACGGACATAACTCTTTTTTCTTCTGAACCAGAATCTGTTTAGTGATGGAGCTCCATTATTAGTCGATGCATGGTGATATAATATTATACAGATTGTACAATATTGTCATAATCTCATTCTTAGAATGCTATATTATTAGCTATTATGTATCAATGAGTGTATTATACCAAGAAGCGAAAAAGAATACTATGCTCTCATAACAGCAACAAGACTACCAATTGAAACTATATAGCTACAGCATGCAACTTGAGATCATAGTGGAAAGTGAGAGAGAAGCGCTGGAAGACTCATGATCATGCTCAATCTGCCTTGGCCCTACCGATCCGAGTCATGAGCAGTGCAAGTATTATTATATTGGAGTTGGTGCTTAACCTATCCCCAGCCTTACCCAAATTAACGTTCCACAGCAGTCCTCCAATTATTCCAATCCAGCCACAATAATATTATAATATCTGTAATGCCTGAAAAACAAGCCACTAGAGTCTTAAATTTTTATCTCCGAGTACACACGTGTAGCTATAATAATATTATACGTATACCTTCAATAATTATAACAGCAATAGCATTAAATTTTGGTCATGTGTGCACATCAAAAATTATTGTATAAACAATACAGGTATAAAATAAAACTACAGCAGTGCTCGCATATTGTATTAATTTTAACGTTTATTCAAGGTTCAGTGTCTACATGTCTAATAATTAACTTTACTTCCAAATGCACATTTCTTGTAGCATAATTGAAGGGCTGAGAGCCATAGTGGGCTAACCCACAAATGTTGAGTTAGCCCCCCGAATCTTGAAAATATATTTAAAATGTGTTTCATGAGCTACAGAAAATTCACATTTCTGAAAATTTCAGGAACTTGGTAGAGTAGACTACAATGTATGGTTTTTAGTCCATTTTTGGGCTTTTTAGACAATTCCCCACATTTAATTTGGGGTTAGCCCACTATGGTTCTCGGCCCTTCAATTATACATTATTGCTATTTTGGTATTAATAGAGTTTACAGTTCTGATAATGACTTGAGCATATATTACGTCCAAAGTTTTTGTTTCCATTATCAGTGTTGATGCATGATGCAATATCGCAGTAGCGATCTTTGGTAATCAACACTGCCTTTCCTTGGCGATTTACTGGATCACCTATTGAATGTACTCCATAGACTCCAGATTTGACATTGGTGATCCACTCATACCAGGCAGACTCTCACAATTATAGTAAATTAATTTTTTCTTAAATTCGTGTGGTCCGGTTGTGTCACTGCAAACTGAGTGAAGAAGAGGGTCGTACTGGCAATCTTTAGTTAAGCCACACCGGTATCCAATTAATTCAATTTGTGATCCATCATCCCACGAGTCTGAGTAGCGAAGCCAGTGTGTGCACCAGTGGTCTTCGTTGTAGGTAATGAGTGCGTAATCCGCCCAATCACTGATTTTTACATGCCTTGCAGTCAGGCATGTTCCCTCAGTATCGCATTGACGACCCAGGCACAGCGTTAGTTTCTCCACTGGTAATTTTTCGATGAATGGTCCTCCAGGTCTGCGGCTTCTTATTGCGCAGTGTTTTGCAGTCAAAGCATGATTCTTCGAGATCATAAAGGCAGTGCAATTCTCATCATTCAATAGCTTTCCTACTGAGCAATAAGGTGAAGCATAAAACATTGGCCATTTCACGCGTTCCAGCGGAATATTCTGTGCAAGTGCAGTTTCTTCAAATTCAAAGACAGTTTCAGCAGCCACAGTTTCATGGAGCGAAGTGGAACGTGAAACTTGTTTAATGCATCGTCTGCATGGATCACCGGCAATGCTTTCACTAGCATAAACAAGAAGGCTAATAGTGATCATCAAAACGATCTGATTCAGATTTTGAAATATCAACTTCGCCATGTCACTCCTGAAGCTATCAAGGGTTTGTATGTGGAGACACTTGAACAAAAGGCATCGGATTCTACTTTTATAGGACGATAGATCCGGGAAAGGATTGAAATTATTATGGATTGCCCTCAGTGATGCACACTAGTTGCCTGTCCCATGATAGTTCTTGTATATACTCTAGTTAGCTATAATTAATACTTTTACTATAAAGTGGAATATAAGTTCGCCTGATATCGGGGGACAATGCTACATTAGCGCAACATTAATTAAGTACTTCACATGTAGGCTCCTCATGAATTGCTTCTCGTTAATTTTAGAGACAAGAGTTGGAATGCGACTATTTCCTCCACGTGTTAAGACTAGCTACTAATGAGAAACATGTATTTTGCAAAATTCAAATCATCTCCTTCATATGTGAGCAGGTACAAAGAGTTATGGAACAAAGTTACCTCAAAATTACATTCTACCAGAAGCGACTATAGCTATAATTTCAAAGTCCTTAAGCCTTCAAATAAAAGTTTCTGCATAGAAAGTAGTCAGCTGTATAATTTGCTTAGATAGCCATAGAAGATTCTTCCTCTTCAGTGAAGGTGATCTTGGAATACATGTATGCATTATCTCCAAAAATGAGTTCCGCCAGTTGATCGGATTGTTGTTGAAGTGGATCCTAATGAAACCCGGATCTGATCCAGGTTGCATTTGGATCGCCTTCAACAACAATGGAGTCTGAATCAAGTTCACAAAGCAGATTATTAGCTAGTGAAAAGTTGCCATGGTCGTACCTCCAGATCTTTCGTGGATTGATAGGTTTAGGTCTTAGACCTAACAAATTTATAGACACAAATAGACTAAAGTGGTCACTTGATCCCAGAGGAGAAACAATGGAGCAATTATTAGTGCAAATAGGATTGGTTGTGAGCACAATATCAATAGTAGTCTCAGAACTGTCGGTCACACGAGTATGTCCTGTGGGAATGATTGTGAGTGAAAATTGATCAGTAGCTAATTGAGCACAGCTGGGTATGAAGAGAATTGTTTGTGGAATGTCAATGTTGAGGTCACCAAACAATAAATAATTGGAGTACATTGGAATATTCAACACTTCAAAGGTGCTGAACAGGCGGTCAAAAAATGAACAGGGGGAAGAGGGTGATCTGTAAAGAACAGCAAGACCAGTTTGGTAGAGGGATGATTAATGCTGATGGAGAGAGTTTGGTTATAGCTAGTTGATAACGTGCATGGGGGTCCATATATTTCAGAAATACCAGGGCCAGGGCCGGGGGTCCAAGTATTTCGAAATAATAATATAGACTGGGGGGGGGGGGGGGGGGGGGGGGATGGCATTCATAGTAGTATGAAACACGACAAATTTTTATCATGACAATGGCCAACTTGCTTTCTACAAATGTAGAGTTGATACACCTATAGAGTACATACACACTTGCATGCTAAACTTGATACGACAAGCACAAAGTTCCAACTGCAAGCTGGTCACATTGTACCTACATATCAGCCCCAGACCTCCCATCCATATAATATAGTCCACAGAGAGTGGATAAACTCAGTATGGTTAATTCAATGCAATAATCCGAAAATTATTATGAAGTATGCACTCTTAATTGTTGATCCAAGTCTATATAGGGTAGCTGTAGCTAGTCTACATACATAATTACTGGGTAGAAGAGTTTCACTGTGGAGGGTGTGATGTTTAGTAGCTAGAGTGTCGGATGGTTGGAATACATGGAATATAAGCCTCCACACAGTCTTAGGCTGATGGACCCACTGGTGACTCAAATGTTTCAGTGAAATTCTGAGTTGAACTTGACAGGTGTTACTGAGGTGGATAAAAATTTGTTTGCTTTGCTATAGCCTTAAGTTCCCAGGCCCTTCCCAACAAGGCTATTCAATGCTTATAGTGGGTAAGTTTGACACACTGAATGGGTACTAGCAACACACTGGTACATGCTTAGTGGGTTATTATAACACAGTGACACATCTGCACGCATGTTAAACAATGTTTTGTGTGCAATAATAACACACTTGTAGGTGCTACTGTGCTAATTTAACACACATCACACCATTTAGCACACTCGCTACACAGCCACGCGTGTTACAATAACACACTCAATTTTACAGTGTGGAGTGTAGCTATCGAGCAAGCAACATTAATTTTGTTTAAATTTGACTTTCAACTACAAAGGCTCATTTTATGGATCGAGTGTTACGTAAATACTGTACAGAATATGCGTCACTAGAGAGGGATGTGGGCGTGGTCAAACACTTGACGCCGTGAAATGTTTGACCACGCCCACATGCGAACTAATACCGCTGCAGTTGCCTATCGTAGTATGATAATATCTTTGCAGCTGTACTAGCTATCTAGACAATTCAATAGTAATAATTTATGGATCAGAGTGAACCGTCAGAAGCGACGCGCGATAATAGTGAAGTTGATCAGCTTAGAAGTCACAAAGTTAGTTCCTCACTGATACTTTCAACTGTCTTAGCCTAGTTTAGCTGCATACCTAGCTTAGTACATGTATAGCTACAGTTTCACATCATAGCTACAAACAAATGATTGACTAGCTATTCCAATTTCAATCTGCAGCTACACGGACAGAAAAGGAAGATCATCAAAGGAGTTCTACTAACTTTCTTATTTCTTCTTGTGCTTGGAGTTTGTGTGACTGCATCAGTGGTCATCTATCAATTGAAACCAACACTTCCATTGCAGGTAAGATATAATATGATAACCATGCTCAGGATTTATAGCTAGCTAGATAGTTATACCGCATACTTTTAGACCTACACTGTGATTGACGGATAAAAATAGCTATAATAGCCTCCATTGTTACATATCTGTACAGGATTTCATCTCTAAGAGAAATAACATCACAATTAAAGGTTAGAAGTAATTACATATTAAAATTTAATAATGAATGCACTGGCCCACTAGATAAATACTTGCATGTAGGAAATGTGTAGGATAGGGCAAAATTTTCTATACATTTCAAATAGCCATTTTACAAAAACTCTACCCTGGAAAATCTAGGGGGTCTGGGGGCATGCTCCCCCAGGAAATTTTGGCTTTGAGAGCGATTCTGGTGCATTCTGAGCACATTGGTTGACAATAGCTATTTTAGAGACTTGTTTGTATCATTTTGTTGGGCTGAAGTTCAACTGTGACAAATAGCTAAAGCTTGCTCATCAAAAATACTTGAGACTGCCACGTTACAGATACAGAATCAAGGCTATAAATATCCTAACACAATCCTATTCAAGTGTGCACACACAAATAAAATTTCTGAGGGTGTAGTTAGTACATTCTCCTAGGTAGTTGTTTAACTGGGTGCAAGTTATTAAGCATGCGCAGGTGGATGCATAAAGCTAGCAGAAGTGTACTATAGTATATATGTAGCACTACTAAAGTAACCCATGTATTAAATAGTCTACGTATGTAGTGATACAATCTATAAATGACATGCTACATTATTGGCTGTGACAGTGTTACAGTAGTGACTCAACGTGCATACTGTGACAACGAAACTATAGATCTACACGTGCATAGAATAGGTGCACAGGTGCATAGCTAGATTGGGTGCAAATAACCCCACGTGCACCCCCTGGCGATGCCACTATATATTGTTACACTTAGATGTATATTAGCTACGTATACATGCACTAGAGACAATCATCATCATCATGATCATTATAATACTATAATATTATTATCATTATGGCGGAACACTCTCAAATCGGGAATGGAATCAATTAATCTCCAGTGTGCAATCTCTTACTTAATAGCACATATTATTATACTCTCCTAAATGATTACGGATTCACTCTAAGATTTGTAGTGAAAGAAACTGATTTGAGATTCAAATCCCCATGGAGTATGCAATCTCTTAGCACACTATCTCCAAAGAGATTGGAGATAGGGGATTCAAATCCCCCAATGTGCAATCTCTTAGCACACCACCTCCTAAGTGATTGTAGATAAGGTAATCCGATTCAAATCCCTGATGTACAATCTCTTAGCATAGTAGTGCTAAGAGATTTGAGATTCGAGGTTGATCATCAATGTGCAATCTCTTAACAGAGTACTGTAGGTGCCTGACAACAGCTGCACACTACTATTAATACCACTGGGAAGGACTTAACATGACTACTATATAATAAATTATTTATGCCAAGTAGCTATAATAATATTATACTTCGAATGAGTACCTACTTTCACTCAGAAGACCTATAACATTTAACACAGGTGGAGGGTTCGGCCTTGCGGCGAGGGTTAATTATTACACTTGTACCTATACTAGCATGCATGATATCTATGCAGCTACTGGGGATGTGGTCAAGTTTTCATTATAATAATTACTATTAGCTGCTTCTTATTTTTTTATAAAAAGTGTATGTAAACTGTCCGGCTGTAATTGAATTATATATGGCATCATAATAATAAATTATAATGTACTATAGTGCAATCTAGCCTAGTCTCGAAACCAGACCGCTCCCACGCAGCATTTAGTTCTTTCAGGATAAGTTAACTGAACGCTGTGGTGGGAGTGGTCTGGTTTCAAGACTAAATCTAGCCATGAATTATCCATGCAGGAAACAGTACAATGTGTGGAAAAAATTTCTACCTCTACAATGGTACACAGATTGAGTGTAAGCTGCTTTGTGAAGCTTGGGTCAATCCTGGCGATTCCTACACTCTTCTTGAAACTATTTTCACAACAATGTCTGCTCTCTTTTGTCTCTTTATGTGTATAGTCCTTGCTCTCGTAGCATTCTCACTACAGAGGGATGAAATGTAAGCTATATTATTAATATTAATTTTAACAGATAGCTATAATGTGTGCATGCATCTTATCAAGTTTAACAGGAAGGTGCTTAATTAATTTTTGCATGCTGTATATTATTATAGCAGGAAATTACCAAGGGGTACTTTCAAAATTATTACTTATACAGGTTGACATTTCCTAAACTATACTTGATATGTGCAAGCATAACAACTGCCTTGTTAGGTTAGTGAATACATCCATAAAAATTAATAGTTGCAGTATAATTAACTGTATATACGTACACAAACAAAAATATGTTATTAATACCATAGAATCCCGCGATTACGCCCCGCCCTCGCGCATAAGCCCCCCCCCCCTACATTTTTAGCTCAAATTTCTGCATAGGTATACTTTTTTCTCGCGTACACTGCAAAAAGGGAAATGTCAGTTTGACATGTAGTTTGTCATTCTGGATGCAGGTGAGTGAATAAATCACACACATGGATTCAGATAATTAGCTACTGCAGTGGTATGAGAATGCATAGGGGAACCAATATGAAAGAGGAAAAGTTTGTTATGAGGTTCCCCTCTGCAAGTGATGCGTTTTATTCACTCACCTGCAACCAGAATGACATACTGTATGTCAAACTGACAGTTCTCTTTTTCAACAGTGTATAAGCCCCCCCCTCACTGTATTAAAAATGCAGACATTACAGACCATAAGCCAAGTAAAAACAGTAGCCACAACTACAACTAGCTATTTGTGTCTTATTACGCCTTACTTCCTCGTTTTTCTCGAGTTTTGCCCACCAAACAATCGGAGAAAGTATAGAGATCGCGCGCCCACGTGGCATTCGACGGTCGGTAATGGTCGTCACACGGAAATGTTAGGATCCCGCGTATAAGCCCCCTCCCACCTTTGCCCGATGCTAGCTAGCATGCACGGGGGGGGGGGGGGGGGGGGGGGGGGGGGGGGGGGAGCGTATTCGCGGGATTCTACGGTATTATTATAATACTAGGGTATCTACATTAATTTTGTAGAAAACAAGTTGAACATTTTGTGTAACCATCTTCCTCAATATTAATTTCCTCATAGCATGTCACAGTACTTAGTATTATCATAATAATTATTATTATAATTATTATCGTACTTAATCATATATGATCCAATTTAACTAAGAAATTAGCATTAATTTTTACGGATTTCCCATAACGTATATAAATATGGAGCAATTGACAACCTTACCAGAAATTAAAATTGAAATTTTTTAATGATTAAGTACGGTATTTCAGATTACATCCAACATGTTCTGAGTATGCAAATTAATTTTGTTTATCCTTCAGCCTTTTTTATACTGGTTAGTTACATGGACAGACATGGCCTCTTTTGTCATTCGGATGATTTCATTGACACTATCGAGCATGGTACACTCTTTTGCACTCTATCAGGTAAGATTAATCTTATAGACTAGCTCTATAAGCTACACAACACTATAACCATGCATGTATATTAAAATTATTAATAGATTTGCTGGCCTAATTAAATTTTATATAAATTAGATAGTGAGAAGCAATACACAGGGGCGGATCCAGAGTCTCCAATAAGGGGGGTGCTACCTTGAATATTTGCGCGCGAAGCGCGCGCGAAATTTTTGGCCACGCCCTCTTTTTTACGAAACCACACCCACTTAATTGCCGCGAAGCGAGGCAACAACCAGAAAACGTGGAGAAGTCTATGGAACTCGAGTTTTTGTCCCTACAGACAGGTTTATCAGTCAGATTTTATAGCTAAATGTATGTGAGATCGAGGTTTTTGGCTAGAAGGGGGGTGCTAGAGCTAGCTATGTCTATAGAAGCCTGTATGTTGTCTTGGCTGGAGGGGGGATGCTTAAGCACCCCAAGCACCCCCCCCCCCCTGTATCCGCCCCTGATACAGAAAGTATAATTTGAAAATTTTGTACTAAGCTTGGGGATCCCGGCCCACAATTATAGCTATTAATTTTTGATATAATTATAAGTACACCATGCATGCAAGAATGTCGTAAGGACAGCATGGCCTGAGGCGGTCCCTTTAACCTTCATTCTATCCATAGTATATATACAAACGTATGTAAATTGTCATTTTTAGTGTGTAGTTGAAGGATAAAACAAATGTTACTTGCTCACTATCAATAATATAGCTATAGTCCATAGCTATATAAATTATAGCGTGCAAATTGCACAGCATTTTGAACAAGAAACACACATTATATGTATCATGTACACAGGATGTTATAATAGGGCATTTTAAATAAAATCAATTTTCTTCAAGGTATAATCATTACATATGGACTTCTTCAGCTTTTCATATGGATGATGTACCATGCTTTGGGGGTGTGCTGGATTATCTCTCTTCCACTTCACTATCGAAGCAATGTCAAGACTATCAAATCGATTCATATTGCAACCATAACGCTAGCTCTTATTGTTCCTGCTATCCCTGTTGCTGCTCAGTTGTCAGCTGGTGGCTATCGTCCATACGCTTCTCCACCACGCTTCTGCACAGGAAGAAATATCCGTCTTACTTACTACACTTTCCTTCTGCCTGCAGCAGTCATATTTGCAGTGATAATCTTTGCAATGATATTAGTTTTCGGGGTCATCTTAAAGGTATATTTCATCCTAAATTATAATAATAATAATAACAATAATAATAATAATAATAATAATAATAATAATAATAATAATCATGTTATAGGTTTAACGTGGACAATGCCAAATTTTATATAGTCCTGTAACAATATCATTGATTAATTTTTCAGAATCTTCTGATACATTGCTACAATACAAAAAAACAAGTCATTCAATATGGGAAGGCAGAAGTGAAAGTTCTCTGCATTGTTTGCTATTATGTTGGTCTGGTGATATTCATATTACTCACTCTCACCTACTTTGAGGCAACCCGTGACACTCAGCTGGAAGCACTAACGGAATACACAGAATGTAACCTCCCTGGATTTCTCCCAAATGAGCTAGAAAGTGATGAATGTGTGGATTCAGGAGTTCCATATGTTAGGCTCCAGTGGTTTTATGTTCTATCTGCTATTGGCATCCTTCAAGTTATCCTCATTCCAGTGATCATCTTGGTGTTTACAGTAAGGTGCACTGGCAAATTCTGTTGCTACAGGAGAAGACACACTGACACAGCACAAGTGGTGACAACAAATTATAAATTATCCCAGCCACAACACTGAATATTATTCTCCCCACCCCTATACCCCCAACCCCAATCACCAATATTAATAATTATTAGCTACTTCTTATGACCTACAGAAAACCACTTACAATGCTTTTATTTTCTTAGCCACTTCAAGTGATCAAGTGTTCAGTTTATAGACTTCTCAATAATAAACAACTTAATATACACTTAGTCTAATCACGAATCACAACATTACTGTTTGTAACAGTAGCTAGTGCACAAAATTTAATAGCTACTATTATATATCTGTCAATTAAGTTTCATACATATACACTAAACATAATAATAAAGTGAGGAAGAGGAAGTACTTAAACCATCCCACATGCAGATGCATGCCCAACAAACCTCAGAGTGCAAACAGTCATCGTATGCACACACAGTAGTACAATGAAAAGTTTGTCGCACTTTAAATGCACACTAGCTATGAATGCAAAAATAATGTGATGTATTGAACAATCATTATCATGTGATCTGTTTTATGCCATCATTACTATGAATATCATTATAGTCCTCGCCTTTCAAATTATCATGCTGGCGGGTCACCTGAAACTAATGATTGATTTGGAATGGCCTAAGCCTGGGTGAAGTAGCTATAGCTAGCCTAGGTGTTGTAAACTGGCATTATTGATTGAGAAATCATGATCAAGGGCAGAGGACTATAAGCCAGGATTTGAATCCATGGCCTTCTGATTTCTAGTCAGATTTTCTACTGTAATGCAGAGTGTAAGGTAGACATGTACATCCTATATAGGAATTAGTCCAAGTCTCAATCTCTATATAACTTGAAGAGACCAACAAAATACCAGTCAAGCAGTGTCCTAAATATTGTTCCATGGTAGAAATTAATCTATGGCAATCCAAACATGACAAAATAATTATTATCAAAATTCAAACTCAAGGGTGTAAAAGTACAAACTTTGCATATGGAAGGATGCAAAAGGTTAAAGCTGCAAACTCAAGTGTGCAAAAGTAGAGCTGCATATGGAAGGGTGCAAAAGGTCAAACCTGCATGCAAACTCAAGGGTGGATGGCACATTATAAGCTACATGACAATTGTATTATTATAAAGTACAAAGTTGAAAGTACAGTATTTAGTTGGTAAACTAGTAATAATAGCAATTCTATTCCAGTTCCTGATACATGTTAATTTGCATACGACACTTGCGCTAGTGGACCCAAACCCACATGTCCTGATATAGGCAACGTCTAGCAACATCATTATCATCAGCGTAACAAAGAATAGCTTTGCCAAGGGGGCCAAGAAGGTGTGATCATATATTATTTGGCTGCTCAAACATCAATTTACCCGGTGAGCTATGGAGTGCCATCAGTGTCAAAATCATTAACTTTTTGTATATTATATTAAGATAACTATTTTATTGAGGAGGAGTGTGGGTATTGAAATATGGACACTGATGGCACTCCATAGTGAGCACAGTGATCGTAGAGTTCGTAGGTCTTACATGATCACCTTGAGGAAGCCTATGCCTTTTGATGTCATTGCACCAGGCGACATGGCCTATTTCACTGCGAACATCAGATGCACACGAGAGTACGTTAATGCTTTTGTTGACTAGAGTCAAAGGCAGTCTATAGCTAAGCGGCCCTTGCTAGAGTCTAATACACATGTGCTAGTTTATGGGTGTGGTACTTCAGTTAGCCCTTTCTATTGCTCCAGTTGGTTGTTCCACATCACTCTAGCAAATTCACATTCCCAGGCATGGTATATCTGAAATCTTCGATTCTGGAATGCCATAGAAATCTGCAGAGTAGGGTAGGGTATTTTCGGACGGAGGCAGTTACTGGACGCCTCGCACAACCAACGGTATTACGTAATCTTTCACCATTTGCCATGAGGTAGGGGCCATGTAAGTACTAGCTATATCTCATTTCTTGTGCTGTGCATCCACACAGAAGCTGCACAACTTAACACTGCTCTAAACAGTTGCAACTTTATCGCGGTTTTTTTCAGTAGCTGTTTTTTCATGGTAGCTAAGATTTATAAATATTATTAGCTACCATGGCACAGTTAGGACTCGTTTAGTAGGTGGTGTTTGGGCCTATCTGTGGTTGCATATAAGAGACACGCACATTATGCTTTTTAAAGTTCCTATTATGCTATGCTCCAATTCCCAACACCAAGCCATTTATGCTCATTGTTTTGTACCTATTATGCTCTTAATTTCTCTCAATTTTTAATATTTTGTATATTAATCTGTGATAATTTGTTTGGAAACTTACACTTTATGACAGCTTTATTTCAAATAACTACCCAGAAAAGACAAGCTACAGCCATACTAGACTACACTACTCACTTAAATACTATGTACTCGATTGATTACCTGACTACCTCATTATTATGCCAGCATTATGCTGGCATAACAAAACCACCTATTATACCCAAAGCAATGCCAGCATATTGTGCTTGTCTCTAGTTGCATACTCGCGATCTAGCGCTGCTTGTTTGTCTGTGATATAACGCTGTCTTTTCTTAGCTGTCCGAAATATGCCAACCCTTACTCTATGTGACAGTGTGTGTGTGTGTGTGTGTGTGTGTATGTGGTCATAATATTCTTTTAAAGCAAACCTTCCTGTTTATTCCACTAGGAAAGTAAGAGAATAGCAATAGCACCAGACCAGAAGAATTTGATGCCTTACTCCACCCCCAAATTGGTACAACATCCCAAATTCATCAACTTGAGCTCGAGAAGCATGTGGACACTCAGGAAATCAACTATCATAATAATTATTCCCTGGGACAAGCAGGGTGTTAAGTGATGCTGTGTACAACCATATTGTCATTAGTTTTGGGTCATCATGCAGAGTAGCTCCACTGAAACAGTAGTAAATTTTGGTAAAAAAAAATTAATTAATGATACGTGAGGACTTATAAATGTCACATACAACAAATTAAATTTTGTCCAATTTTGGTAGAGTAGATAGCTAGAGCTACATACGTAATTACTGGGTAGAAGAATTTCACTATGGAAGCTGGGGGCTGAAGTTAAAGAACTATATTAACCACAGCGAATTTGACACTCTGGCTTCATGGCAAGACTAAGTCATATCTGCTCTAATTTCACAGCATGTAGTATATATACGTTTTTTTTGTTCAAAATGCTGCATGTGTGTAGGTATCGAGCAAGCTAGTCTCGTGTCCAGCCCCTCCTACGCAAAAAGGGAGAAAGGAGGAGGGGCTGGGCACGAGACTACGAGCAAGCAATATTAAATTTTTCAACTACATGTACAAGGCTCATGTAGTAGATCGAGTGTTACGTAACACTGCATAAAAATGCGTCACTAGAGACGGGATGTGGGCGTGGTCAAACATTTCACGTGCGAGCGATAGTTGCCTATCATAGCATAATAATAATATCTTTGCAGCTATATTAATTATTATGAGCTACAGTAACTAACCATTGTATCTAGCAGTAATTACTCCGCGAACATGCGCAAGGGGTAAAGTAATCGGTGGTCGTTGTCATTGTCGTGCACAAAAATCGCCAAATCTCAAGATGTAGGCATCTAAGCGACTCGTAAGTAAGGTAAACTCCGGGGCCCATGTATTGGACACTTAAGGTTTGATTGGCTCTATACACCACAATTTTCTACCAATCTAAACTGTACTTGAGATCCACAATCTAGGGACATTAGACAATGTACAACTCAATTCCTGACATGAATGGACCATTTGCTGGACAATGACTCCCATTTTTGTACAGCAAGTTCTTGTCCTAGTTACAGGACAAGAGGTCCAATTGTTGAACACAGTAAGAAAACAAGGTACTATGACTCCAAACACAATATTTACATGATAGAAATCATACAGTCATACCAGGAAATATTAATTTATGGTTATCAGTTGCATACCATTAATTTAAATTTTGATAACGAGTCCAAAATTGTTGTAGCTACACACCAACAGAATGTAAGACACTATGACTCCATGCAAACACAATATTTACAACAAGAAACATTAATCTATGTTTTACAGTTTCAGCTCTTCTAAGTGAGATTTTGTCCATTTACCGCTGAAACAGCAGCCTGCAAGTCATCACTGTTGACCAATTACGTCTGGTATTGCCAGCCATCACCACATGATTTGATCTAGAAAAGAAATTGTCCATTATCTGGTGCAAGGATAGTCTGTATATAAAGCACTCCCTTATACACCACAGTATCTTATAACAACAAACCAGTAGATAACATGAAAGAGCAAAAAAATTAGCTTTCAAATGACTGCTAAATCATGAATTTTGCTTAAGGTAGCATTAAAGTGCGTGGGCGTGAGCGTCAGGATTGGCTAATTCAATTAGCGAATCGTGAAGGGGCGTGGCCGAAGAGGCCATACGAGTGCTTTTGGTCGAAGGTGGGCGTGTCTAGAATCGGCCAGGGATGATTATGCGCGTGTAATTAGCGACCGGAAGTGGCCCCTGAAGAAAACACCGGTAATTGCCCACTTCAAAGCAAGATCAAAGCATTCTTTCTTAACTATTAACCGCAACGACTTAATTATACACTAAGTAGAAAAAAAAAAAAGAATTTATATAATTAATTAATGTTTGGGGGAATTGGGAGCACTTGGGGAGATAAGTTTTACATGGGCACGCAGAATGGGTCGAAACTAGAGATTTAATTATACACTAATTATACACTAATTATACACTAAGTAGAAAAAAAAAAAGAATTTATATAATTAATTAATGTTTGGGGGAATTGGGAGCACTTGGGGAGATAAGTTTTACATGGGCACGCAGAATGGGTCGAAACTAGAGATTTGACGGCGGGGAATTTTGATTCACACCTTAGAATTAAAGTTACGGCCCTTTGAAGTTACTCCATATGTTTGTATAGGAAGCCATGCACTTGCAATGTTTTCCGCCCACGCGCTACGTGAGGGGCGGGGCCACGCGTGCACATTAACTTGACGACCATTACCCACTTTGGTCAAAATTGATGTATAGGCTGCCTGCTTGCATTGTATGGCTCTACTATGCATCCAGCTCAACTATGTGGTGGTTTTCGGACAATTTTTTTTCTGCTTAGTGTTCTGGTCGCCTTGATGTATAGGCTGCCTGCTTGCATTGTATGGCTCTACTATGCATCCAGCTCAACTATGTGGTGGTTTTCGGACAATTTTTTTTCTGCTTAGTGTTCTGGTCGCCTTGAAAAAAAAAAAAAAAAAAAAAAAAGCCTTATTAGGCCTAATTAAGCATGTGGGCGTGTTCCTGGCACTGTGTGGAGTGTGTGCGTGTGCGTTAATGCAGGTTTTATTGCTTCCGATTGGGCGTGGCTTCACGGGCCAGTGCTTGGATATCGGCGCCTGGGACTTGGCCTCGGCGATAGGTGGGCGTGTCCCGGAAGCGGTGGTGACCTTTGAGCCCCGCGAGGAGGCTTTGGGGGCGTGGCAGGAGGTCAAAGGTGAGGCCATGTCTGTTAATGAGGCACTGTACGCCGGTGCGATGGAGGGGACCGTACGGCTGGACGGAAGCTGACGATGGTTTGAAGCGGATGTGGTTGCGATGACGTGTTGTTACTCCGCCCACACAGGAAATGAGGTGAGCTCTTGTGTGGGCGGTGTGGCAGAACGGCCTCCAAGTGTTTGTGTGTGTTTTGGCCTTGAGGAAGCTGTGTGTTTTAATTGGGATTGATTGTGGGCTTCCGGTGGACATCCGGTGGTTAGTAGGCACTTGATTGAGAATGGTGGTCCTTGGGGAACAGGGTGGGGCTGTTTTGGGCGTGGCCTGGCCCCTCCCTTCCGGCTCGGCTTCCGGTCCATGGAGGATATTAAATGAACACTTCCGGCTCTAGCAGCCACACCCCTGAGACCTGTGCAATTAAAAGGGCGTGGTTACACAACATGCACCTCACTAATGACTTTGATGTGGTTTAGGTGTCATATCCCCCACCTCACGCCCACGCAATTTAATGCGGTACAATTTTAGTGAGTGGTCTAACTTCATAGGATTCTTACTTATCCCAAAAATAACACAACAAATATCATTAGCATAAAACCCTTACCTCTTTATAGCAGCAGTTAGAGAAGAATTACAAGGAATTATCCAACTTCTTGGGTATCAAACGGCAGCTGGATAAAATTAATATGAAACAGCTAAACACGAGGATCGCGGACGTATACGCTTCCGGTGGTACGTGATCATCTGTTAGCCTCGTCCCCAGCCTCCCCGATCTTTTTCAACGTTGAAAAAGATCGGGGAGGCTGGGGACGAGGCTAATCATCTGTAGCATGTCCAATAAACGGTAAAGTCCAATGGAGGGACCCTTTACCTTACAACGAATTAATTGAAATCGGCGAAAAACTGGCTTCAAATGGATGGATACGGTCCACGGGCGTCACAAATAGTGCCTTTTTGTTGGCTTAGGTAACCACGCCTACCAACAGTGCCTACTCAATGCATAATGCATGCCCATTGTGTTTTCTGCTCATGCGCGCAACTAAGTAGCCAAGAATGATATTATGAGTGGTAAAGATCGTCAAATTTAATAATGCTCTTGAAATCTAGAATCTATTCGTATCCGCTGGCGGACCTGAAATCTGCAGCCCTATGGAATTATAGCCATGCACACAAAAGCAACTCATAGATTGCGCAATATGCGCGCGGGGTAGCTATGTGCACTACAGAGCTCTAGTTAATTATGGATCAGGGTGAACCGTCAGAAGCAACGCGCGATAATAGTGAAGTTGATCAGCTTACAAATCACAAAGTAAGCTCCTCGCTGATACTTTACTGGTTTTAGCTGTAGCTATCTACATATAGCTAGCTATACAGGTTCACATCAGTAGCTATATATAGCTAATAAATAATTGGCTATTCCAATTTCAATCTGCAGCTACATGGACAGAAAAGGAAGATCATCAAAGGAGTTCTACTAACTTTCTTATTTCTTCTTGTGCTTGGAGTTTGTGTGACTGCGTCGATGGTCATCTATCAGTTGAAACCAACACTTCCATTGCAGGTAAGATTTCCTGGTATATAAGACAGTGTATGATAATCATGCTCAGGGTTTATAATATATAGCTAGCTGCTAGTAAAACTGCATACTTGTAGGCCTGCACATCATGCAGTGATTGACGGATAAAAATAGCTATAATAACCTCCATTGTTACATATCCGTACAGGATTTCATCTCTAAGAGAAATAATATCACAATTAAAGGTTAGAAGTAATTATATATTATTAATGAATGCATGGCAAATGTCCATTGTCTTTAATAGGACACTGTTCTAAGAGATATTGCACATTGGTGATTCCATTTCCGAATGTTCAATGCCTTAATTAGGACACTGTTCTAGGAGATTGCATATTGGCTGTTCGAAGCCAAAATTAATATCAGGAACAGAATAGTCCATCTGATTTATTAGCTATACACCCAGACTTAGCACACCATCTCCAAAGAGATTGGAGATAGGGGATTCAAATCCCCCAATGTTAACATACCATCCCCTAGATTGGAGATAGGGGATTCAAATCTTATTTGTAATCTCTTAGCACACAATCTCCTAAGAGATTGCAATTGGAGATAGGGGACTCGAATCCCCAATTTAGCACACCACCTCCTATATATGAGATTGATTCAAATCCCCAATGTGCAATCTCTTAGCATAGTAGCTAGTGCTAAGAGATTGGAGATTCGAAGTTTGAATCATCAATTAATGTGCAATCTCTTAGCAGAGTAGGTGCCATGTAACAGACTGGCAACAGCTGCACCCTATATACTTATACTGTTAAAAATGTCGTATTGTTCACACTAAATTTTATGGTCAGATTTCACTAGTATGTTATATAACACACTTGTGATCTACTGAGTTAGTGACACACGAAGTGTGTTACTGGACACACATGTTCACCCACGGTAGCTACATAGGAAGTGTGCTATCTGACACACTTTAATAGTAAGTATGCAAAAGTGCACACTTCACTGTAAAACTGGGTGTGTTAATAATATTATAACACGCGTAGCTGTGTATCGTGTGTGCTAAATGGTGTAATGTGTGTTAAATTAGCACAGTAGCACCTACAAGTGTGTTATTATTGCATGCAAAACACTATTTAGCATGCATGCAGATGTGTCACTGTGTTATAATAACCCACTAAGCATGTACCAGTGTGTTGCTAGTACCCATTCAGTGTGTCAAACATACTGTGCCACTAAGCAATAGTGTTGCTGGGAAGGGCCTGGGGACAAGGCTATAGCGAAGCAAACAAATTTGTATCCACCTCAGTAACAGTTGTTAATGTCTAATTTAGTCAAGGTCAACTCAGAATTTCAATTGTTCACTGGGCCGGTCCATCAGCCTAAGACTGTGTGAAGGCTTAAGCTTATATTCCATGTATTCCAACCTTCCAACACTCTAGCTACTAAACTTGAGGCATTTGCTAGTAGCTAGCAGCAGTCATGCTAAATATACTTTAGCAAAAGGGACAAACTTGAACAACAGACTCATAGCCACCAGAGCACCGAGCGCGCTCGATTCTAATTAAAGCGCACCATTTTCTAATGCGCATGCTCAGTAGTGTGTCAAAATTTGAATTGAACACGGCAGCTGCCAAGTCAAAAAAGCGGTTGAAGTTGACTTTTGGTTGTAAAACATGGTGCTAGCAGTTAAAGACGCTGTCTTTGTGACTTGGAGGAGAGCTGTATCAGTGCTAAGACAACTTAGCTATCTAAATTGATGTCCTCTTTCAAGCAACAGTCATAAGTTGAAGGTGAGAAAATGGCGTGACCCTAACAATAATTTGTTGTTACTGAGCCTGATATATTTTTGTTTTATGTAGAGAGAGTTTCTGTTGTGCAAGTTGATAAATGAACAAAAAGGTAAGCTATAGCTACATCAAAAAGCTTAGTATATAAACTGACAATAATTTTGCTATTTTCGTGTAGCTACTCCACGTAGCTACTATCAGAAGTGGCAGCAAAACGTTATGTGGACACTACTTAGCAGAGGTGAGTATAAGTTGGCTATGTGTTGTACAATTAGCTATGAGTATATATATATACTAACATGGCATTGTTGTCCACGGTCTTATTAGTAAAGGCCCCCCCTTTCTTTCCATTTATAGGTGTGAACATAGATCATGTGATGAATCATGTGCAAGCTCATAAGTATTGGTGATTCTTTGAAGCTACAGCAGATGTAGTACCTTCTATCAAGCTGTTAGGTGGACCAGTGCAGAGTGAGAACAATCAAAATGCCTTTGACACTATTATGTTTGTGTTCCAGTGTACATATTAAAATTGTTTTCTTTCTTTTTTCGATGTTTGTGTGTTTGTTCGTATTTCAGTTCTTGTACACATGTCATCAATGTCAAATAACATTACAAACCATATTAAAAATAACACAATTGTGATAACACATGATTAGGTATAACACGGTTATATGTATTATTTCAGCACACTTTGTAGACAACACATGTCTATACAGTGGCGGATCCAGAGGGGGATCCAGGGGTGTACAGGAACCCCCCTTTGGGCTGCACCTAGCACTAAGAAGTATACTGATGTTAGGCTAAATGGAACCCCCCTTTCTGGCTACAGAACTAAAAAACTGCTGCTATGGCTCACCTTATGAATGCTTTAGAAGAAACTCGTTCGAAAACAGATCGATTGGACTGGTAGAGCTGGTAGTTTGTCTCAAGAACGAGCGAAATGGGCGTGGTTTCGCCCGAAAGTGGGCGTGGCTTCTAAAAATTCGCGCGCGCTTCGCGCGCAAAAGTATATCAGAACCCCCCTTCTAGAAATCCTGGATCCACCACTGCTATAGTGTGTTATTTGGAAGAACAATCAAATAAAACATGTTAACGTGTTAAATCTACACACCCGGATTTACAGTGTTGTATGATGTGTGTTATGATATGCTTACAGGGGGGCATTTAGATGTTTAGCTACGTAAAAGTAGGAAAATTGCCATGATTCTATCATGGGAAGATTTTATGTGACTTCTCCCTTGGGTTAATCATGGGGAGATTTTGCGTGACTTCTATCATGATCTAATCATGGGAGGACTTTACGTCATAATAATATGTAAAGTATTCCCAGAATTTTGTTACTTTATATGGGAAGATTTTACATATATAAGGTCAAAGTTCTTATGTAAAATCTTCCCATGTAATACTGACTTACCAACACAATGATCAGGGAGTGATTTATGTATGACCTCTGACCTCACGTAAAGTCTCCCCAGATATCTACAATGTATAGATATGTGGGCTGATAATACTGCAACAACACACTGTTCAATGGACTTTAACCTCACGTAAAACCTTCCCAGATATATAAACAAGGAAGTATTGTGGGATGACATTAATGCCAGCAAAAGATATGCTGTAAATGATCCATAATAATATTATTATGATGTAGGCTGACCTTTGACCCCGTTATACATAGACTGGCAACAGCTGCACTACTATATACACCACTGGGAAGGACTTAACATGACCACTAAAATGAGTATACCTTGAATGCATACTTTCTCTCAGATAACCCTTATTAAGTTCAGACTGACAAACCGACAAATATCACCAAATGATTACTGAGTTTAATGAAAGTAGCTACTAGGGCGCTATGGCCTCTCATGGGTAGCATTAATTTTATATAAACAAGGTCACCGTGCAGCTATTAAATATCTATACCCTATAGCAACTGCATCATGCATGCAGCCTCTCCCAATTAATGCCAAAGCCCAATTAGGGTATTGCATTGTATTAGCTCTTAAAAGGAGTGTGTAAACTGTCCGGCTGCAATTGAATTTTATGGCATATTATATGTAAAGTGCAATTTAGCGATGAATTATCCATGCAGGAAACAGTACAATGTGTGGAAACAATTTCTACCTCTACAATGGTACACAGATTGAGTGTAAACTGCTTTGTGAAGCTTGGGTCAATCCTGGCGATTCCTACACTCTTCTTGAAATTATTCTCACAATAATGTCCACTCTCTTTTGTCTCTTTATGTGTGTAATCCTTGCTCTCGTAGCATTCACACTACAGAGGGATGAAATGTAAGCAGCTTCTGTATTAATACCAGGAGTATACATTTAATGCAACGCACATAGTAGTAGTACAAACATCTCTATCCAGATCTGACATCCTTGTACATGGGCCTCAATATCATTAAAAGGTACTTAAGTTGCAACCAGAGTTACATTCTGTATAGCTGCACCTGCAGCTAGTTACTATCAAAACACTGATAGGACAGTGCAGACACAATATTCATGGGTTCATGGTTTTAGTGGTTGCGTGTTAATGATATTCTGTGATGTCAAATCTGGAAAGAGATGTTTGTACTACTACTGATAATTGTGTCTTGCATACTCCTAGTAATGTACTCCTGTTAATACTTAGTATTAATATAATATGCTATTATAATAATATAGCGGGAAATTTTCAAGGGGTACTTTCTAGTATATAACTGTTATTAATTTTATACAGGTTGACGTTTCCTAAATTATATATGATATGTGCAAGCATAACAACTGCCTTGTTAGGTTAGTAAATGCATCCGCGAATTAAGTTATTGTGAATGAATACTATTTTTTGGTCATGTAGATCGTTATAATTTACTGCAACTATATATAAATATAGTTGCAGTAACATACAAAACCAAAAATAACGGTATGTTACTGTATCCATGCTTAACAATTAATATGAGACATTAAGGGTCCATTTATGACTTCTTAAGCTTGTTTGTAGTAAAATTTAATATATTAATGGTTATTAATCTAATACAATGTATATGATCGAATTTAACATAAGAAATTAGCATTAATTTTTACGAATTCTCATAATGTGTATTATTCTGGAGCAACTGACGACCTTACCAGAAAAGTGCGCATATTCTTTCATATGTTGTATTAGATTGAGTACCGTAACGTTATTTCAGATTACATCCAGCATGTTCTAAAATTAATTTCGTTTAATGTCCTTTTAGCCTTTTTTATACTGGTTGGTTACATGGACAGACATGGCCTCTTTTGTCATTCGGATGATTTCATTGACACACTAAAGCATGGTACACTCTTTTGCACTCTATCAGGTAAGATTAATCTTATAGACTAGCTATAAGCTACACAACACTTAGTCTAACCATGCATGCATGCATGTTATAGAATTAGCTTTGCTGGCCTAATTATTTTGTACAACTTAGGTAGTGAGTAAGTAATACAAACTGTAATTCGAAACTTTTATACTTGGGGATCCCATGATTTGCTATAATTATTAAGTATACCAAAAACGTCGTAAGGACACTAGGGCCTGAGGCAGTGCCTTTGATCTTTACCCTATCCATAGTACAAATTGCCGTTTTAGTTTGTAGCTAGTTGAAAGATAAAATATATGTTGCTTGCTCACTATATACACTCTATATAAGTTATAGCATGCAAATTGCACAGCATTTTGAGCAACAAAACACACATTACATGCATAATATATATGTATACTGTGTATCATGGACACAGGACATTATAACATATAGGGCAATTTGAAAGTAGTTTCTAAGACTCTATATATTATATTATATTAATACTATTATTTGAATTTTTTTTCAAGGCATTATTATTACGTATGGACTTCTTCAGCTTTTCATATGGATGATGTACCATGCCTTGGGGGTGTGCTGGATTATCTCTCTTCCACTTCACTATCGAAGCAATGTCAAAACTATCAAATCGATTCATATTGCAACCATAACACTAGCTCTTATTGTTCCTGCTATCCCTGTTGTTGCTCAGTTGGCAGCTGGTGGCTATCGTCCATACGCTTCTCCACCACGCTTCTGCACAGGAAGAAATGTCCATCTAACTTACTACACTTTCCTTTTGCCAGCAGCAGTCATCTTTGCAATGATAATGTTTGCAATGATATTAGTTTTTGGGGTCATCTTAACGGTATGATTATTATTATAATTATTATATTTAACATGGGCGATACTTTTGTAGTCCTGTAACAATGTAATGGTGTATAATTTTTCAGAATCTTCTGATAAATTGCAAGGAATGCTACAATACGAAAAAACAAGTCATTCAATATGGGAAGGCGGAAATAAAACTTCTTTGTATTGTTTGCTATTATGTCGGTCTGGTGATATTCATATTACTCACTCTCACCTACTTTGAGGCAACCCGTGACACTCAGCTGGAAGCACTAGTGGAATACACAGAATGTAACCTCCCTGGATTTCTCCCAGATGTGCTAGAAAGTGATGAATGTGGTGATTCAGGAATTCCATATGTTCGGCTCCAGTGGTTTTATGTTCTATCTGCTATTGGCATTCTTCAAGTTATCCTCATTCCAGTAGTCATCTTGGTGTTCACAGTAAGGTGCACTGGCAAATTTTATTGCTACAGGAGAAGACAAACTGACACAGCACAAGTGGTGACAACAAATTATAAATTATCCCAGCCACAAAATTGAGTATTATTCCCCCCCCCCCCACCCCTATACCCCCAATCCCAATCACCAATAGTTATTAATATTAGCTACTTTTTATGACCTACAGAAAACTACTTAGCTACAATGCTTTTATTTTCTTAGCCACTTTAAGTGATCAAGTGTTCAGTTTATAGACTTCTCAATAATGCAGGCTTGAGGATGAGAGTATCATGTGATCTGTTTTATGTCATCATTACTATGAATATCATTATAGTCCTTGCCCTTCAAACTATCATGGTGGTGGGTAACCAGAAACTAACGATTGATTTGGAATGGCTTAAGCATGGGTGAAGTAGCTAGGTGTAGTTGTAAATAGGCAATTGAGAAGTCAAGGGCAGACGATTAAGCCACCCGCGGCCTTTTGATTTCTAGTCAGATTTATGTACATTAGTCCAAATCTGGGCACTTCACTTCTTAATCTCTAACTTGCAAAAAATAGCTAGTCTAGCTATATATGGACAAATGAACTGCTCTTGAGGTAGCATTAAAGTGCGTGGGCGTGAGCATGAGGATTGATTAATTCAATTAGCGAATCGTGAGGGGGCATGGCCGAGGAGGCCATACGAGTGTTTTTGGTCTAAAGTGGGCATATCCAGAAAGAGCCAGGGAAGAAAAGATCGGTAATTTCCCACATCAAAGCAAGATCAAAGCATTCTTTCTTAACTATTAACCGCAACGACTTATTACACACTAGCTAAGTAGTTACACACTAAGTAGATTACTATGGCATTCCATACAAGACAAAAATATCAAATACAAGATATCAAGTTCAAACATCGAATATCAAGTTCAAAACAAAATGTCAACTTCATTTGAAGTTCAATAAAATATCATTTGTACTTCATAAAATCTCAAAAGTTCAAAGGTTGCAATTAAGGATAATTACATATTTTAATAACTTTATTACTTCCTAATTAAAAATAAAAAATGCGCTGCGCATTTATATCCAGGCATATTATTATTATAGTATACGCGCATGCGGAGTATAATATGTTGTGAAGTCACAATCGTCCTTGCCATCAGGACAAGACGCCATCCTCCCTCAATAGTCTGAGTACGAGTAGATCACGCACTTGGCCCCAAAAATGCTGACAGCGGAGTAGCTAAGCTAGGTATGTATCAGAGATACTGTCTTCAAAACTCAGAGCTAGCTATGCATACGCATGCAACTCGTAGACACATGCTGCTGTGCTGGTCTGCGCATGCGTATACTATATATAATAATGAAATTAATGTGCAGCACATTTTTTATTTTTAATTAGGGAAGTTATTAAAATATGTAATTATCCTTAATTGCAACCTTTGAACTTATGAAGTGCAAATGATGTTTTGTTAAACTTCAACTGAAGTTGATATTTTGTTTTGAACTTGATATTTTGATGTTTGAACTTGATATTTTGCATTTGATAAGTTGATATTTTGTTTTGAACTTGATATTTGATGTTTGAACTTGATATTTGTATTTGATATTTTTGTCTTGTATGGAATGCCATAGATTACAACCTAAGATAAAAGAATATGTGTGCGTGTAATGTAATGTAATTAATGTAATGTAATGTAATGTAATGCATTCGAAGCACAGGAAGGGGTATTTTTTATATCAGCATGTAGAGTGGATCAAATACAAAAATTTAGTCATATCAGATTTTTGGTTTTCATTTTCAGTTTTGAGATAGAGGCTTGACTCTATTGATCAATGCTTGCCATGCTGAATCTCAGCTGATTTCTCTATAATATAATAATAGTCTCAGCATGTTTTCAAGTTTAAACTTTGGTGGACTTAAACTTTATTAATGGGAAAATATTGGTATAGGAAAATACTAAATGCTCACTCCATTAGACTTTCTACCCTTCAATGTTTATATAGTTACATTACACGAACATTCCGATTGCAGATGCAAATGGCACATTACTGATGGCTATCTGATTAAGTTACCATTCCATTAAACTTTCTGACTTCTGAATCAGTCTTTAGTTACATTGTATGAACATTCCAATTCCAGATGGAAGATTGTAGACATGACCTTGATGACTATGTAACTAGAGTAAACATTCCATTAAACTTTCAACCAATTTTGTAGGAAAATGTGATTGTCAGACTAGGTTCAGGGTATACTCCACAATTAATATACCTATACACAATGGGCAAATTTCAATAAAGAGCCAGAAAGACACTGAGTTTGCATTTTGATCTGGCGTTGATTTTTGTAGCTTTGCAAGGATGAAGTTCACATCAATCAAACATGAGTGATTGCTACTAATGGAATATTAAATCAAATAGCTAATATTAAATGAGATGTAGCTAGATAATGTATACCTTGTTGAATGTATAATATGGTATGTTACAGCAAATTTAAAATTAAAGTTTTTAATGAGTATGCTCCCCAATGACATTGCCATAGTGAGTAAACAGTAAATTGGTGTCAGTATGTTGTGGTGTAATTGAACTCTAGCCAGTATAGTGGTTGTTATAAACAGCTGCAAGGCCACGTTGTTAATTGCTTAGTGGACAATTATGGGCCACAATGGAAAGCATTCTTGAAATTTTGCTGACCCAAATGCTGACAGAGTAGCTAAAGATCAAAATAATGATTACTGTAATAATACAGGAAGTAGCTACTATAGCAGACTAACCTCTCTCATCAGACTAATACAGATATATATGATTGGGGGGGGGGGGGGGGAGAACTTAATGTGTTCTAATAGAAAGTGTCATCATTTTTGTGGCCGCTTGTACACTACTCTTCATTCAATGGTATATATAGCTGTAACCATGAATTGTGAGTGTCCTGATCAAAGAGGTGTCCCCATAATTATATATATATAGTGGAGTTGACAGTATGTACACTATTACTGTGTAGATTGTATACAGAGAGAGTCAACAAACTATTATCACCTGCTATGCATCTATCCCTAGAATTAATCATTAATTGTACTATGACTAGAGTAAAGATCAAAGGCACCGCCTGTAGTATATACAATGTAAACCACTGTCCGCCTACTGTGCAATAGTAGCCATGGTATAACTGCCATATACCACAGCTGGCAGATAACGCGTGTATTTACTACGGGCATAGAGCCGTGGTATAACTTCCATAGACTACGGTTGGCGGTCATAGTACAAGCCACTTAGACTATAGCCTTATCGTGATTTTAATATTTGAATTGTACGCTCGAGGCGTGCATTTAAACCACTCGGCTTCGCCTCGCGGTTTAAATGCCCGCTTCTCGCGTACAATTCAAATAAACCACTCAAGGCTATAGTCTAACTATAACTTATACCGTAACATTAATGATTATTAAGCTTCATGATCATAATACAGTGTCATATTTTTGCATTGTAAAAGATATGTTTGAGGTACCATTTAATTGCGTGGGCGTGAGCGTCAGGAATGGCTAATTCAATTAGCGAATCGAGAAGGGGCGTGGCCGAAGAGGCCATACGAGTGCTTTTGGTCGAAGGTGGGCGTGTCCAGAATCGGCCAGGGATGATTATGCGCGTGTAATTAGCGACCGGAAGTGGCCCCTGAAGAAAAGGCCGGTAATTGCCCACATCAAAGCAAGATCAAAGCATTCTTTCTTAACTATTAACCGCAACGACAAAAAAAAAAAAAAAAAAAAAAAAAAAGCTTATTAGGCCTAATTAAGCGTGTGGGCGTGTTCCTGGCACTGTGTGGAGTGTGTGCGTGTGCGTTAATGCAGGTTTTATTGCTTCCGATTGGGCGTGGCTTCACGGGCCAGTGCTTGGACATCGGCGCCTGGGACTTGGCCTCGGCGATAGGTGGGCGTGTCCCGGAAGCGGTGGTGACCTTTGAACCCCGCGAGGAGGCTTTGGGGGCGTGGCAGGAGGTCAAAGGTGAGGCCATGTCTGTTAATGAGGCACTGTACGCCGGTGCGATCGAGGGGACCGTACAGCTGGACGGAAGCTGACGATGGTTTGAAGCGGATGTGGTTGCGATGACGTGTTGTTACTCCGCCCACACAGGAAATGAGGTGAGCTCTTGCGTGGGCGGTGTGGCAGAACGGCCTCCAAGTGTTTGTGTGTGTTTTGGCCTTGAGGAAGCTGTGTGTTTTAATTGGGATTGATTGTGGGCTTCCGGTGGACATCCGGTGGTTAGTAGGCACTTGATTGAGAATGGTGGTCCTTGGGGAACAGGGTGGGGCTGTTTTGGGCGTGGCCTGGCCCCTCCCTTCCGGCTCGGCTTCCGGTCCATGGAGGATATTAAATGAACACTTCCGGCTCTAGCAGCCACACCCCTGAGACCTGTGCAATTAAAAGGGCGTGGTTACACCACATGCACCTCACTAATGACTTTGATGTGGTTTAGGTGTCATATCCCCCACCTCACGCCCACGCAATTTAATGGTACCTTAAAGGAATGATGATGCTGATTAATTACAAATGCTATATTGAATACAATAAGGCCATTAGACCAAAGAAAACTATTAATAATTGTGTAACTTGGTTGTAGAGATACAGTCGATTTGCATTGCTCATAGTGCAAAGTACAGTGTCATTTTCAAACCTCATTGTGCCTGTATACTACGTAGTCGTGATAAACACTGCATGATTCGATTGCTTGAGTTGATGTAATCAATCCAGTGTCTTGTGCTGTTGTCTTTGTTATGAAAGATTGGAGGTATACTTCTCTGCTTCTATGGTCATGTATCACATTGTAGACGTCACTATCAATAATTCTTGCAATCAGACACACAATGTAGGGAGAATGCTCGAGAATATTGTCAGTGAGGAATATCGAAAGTGGGACATTTAATTCAATCACCGTAACAGCCATTTCAGTTGTACAAAGAGTATTAAAGATTACGTTGTAGCTACACTGCAAAAAGAAAAGGGTTATATTTTAACCCAACTTTGGTTACCTGAGTTGCACTGATGAACAATGCATACACAGTCATCCATGAATGCATGATTTTGGAATATATTATAATCATAATGTGTACCCATTGCATATAGTTTCTTGAGACGTGCATTGCTATGGAGAGCCAAGTAGAGCAAGAGTATTTGCAGTGCTTCTGGTAATTACCACTTCACTTACTTCAATTACAAATTGCAACCACTTCACTCAATGTCATTCACCTTCATGTCCCTGTGCCAACTATAATAATTACAATAAGGTAGCCTTAGCAACTTCATGCATGTCTCAGATATGTGAATAGCCTGGCTTCAAGTGTGTTGTACGATCAAAGCTAGGAATAATTTCATTCACATTCCATAATCATGGCTGGTCACGAACTGCATTCTTTTAGCTTGTGAGTGCAACTCAGGTAACCTAAGATGGGTTAAACTAACCCTTTTGTTTTTGCAGTGTACTCAACATCTTTCGTAATAGGCACATCTTTGGGGGAAAAAGTGGATGAAGAGCGTAATTGGGAGACACAACCCTCATATCATCCAATCGCATGCAATTCTGATATCAAATCTGCCAAAGCAAATGTAATACTGCTGGTGCATCATCTTTTGATTGTGACGCTGTCGGTGTTATGAATGGATTCATCGCCGCTCGCCCTAAACTTAGAAAAAAAACACGGTATCTTAATTGCACACTTACAAAAGTCAACGAGATCGAGCATGCATCACTAATTCAAGCGTTTACTTACCAGTATATATAGGCTGAACAAACTGCTCACGACAAATAGAGTGAGTAATTGAACACTCTAATCAATCAAGCAGTGGCCATTATCAGTCATAAAAACTGTTTAATATGTATAATTTGATCACTTTGTGATTCACAACTCTTTAATGAATCGATTCTTTACACTACTATTGATGAAGCGCACTTTTATCGCATTGCCCGTTCCACACGTTCCAGTTGGCATTATAATATGCCCAGTAAAGATCTTCACCCCCAGTCATGATCAGCTGCACCACCACACATGTAAGTTAGTAGATGTATAGAAATGTTCTCCAAGCCATGCTAAAGCACTGTGACAGTGTCTATCAATGCGCAATGGGGCAAATCCATGCATATAGGTAATGATTATCAAGCAGCTGTGCATGCGCATAGCTACGTGTGCACAACCACAGGCATGTGCCTTGAACTTCAGTAATTTCTCTTTGCTACAAAATTATTGTACTCCATGCAAATAGTACAAAGAAAACAAATGTTTAATCGGCAGTAGCAGACAGTTATGATATATTTAAGTACTACTATGTTATAAAGCATGCAGAGTCAATAGATGAGTGAGGTCCAGCTGCAAATTACTGCATACAAGAAATTGTCATGTATGGCTTTTGAGTTGCACGCTCTCTGCTGTAAAAGCGCAGATCACGACCTTCCTCAACTTCATTGGTAGCCCACACTAGCAGCCCATTATTCTGTTCTCCAGATTTCCAATTTCGTGCTGCTTCAGTGATATCAAACTCGATAAACCTGGATGGTTGTCCCGGATACGTAACAACATCTCCCTGAGAATAGGCAGCTGCATCTGTTCCATCTAAAGCAAGATATGACCTGCTCCAGCGTTGTCCACTTAAACGATAGGATACTGTTGCTTGTGATTCACTCCACGATTTCTTCACTTGATGCACCTGCAGTTGTCGTACAATGTATGGCGCCTGCTGTACACTTTGCCAGCTAGCCTTGTGGGCATACCAAAAGTACACATACATTTTTGCCCACTGAATGGACCGACAAGTTGATGGTATGTTCTCAAATTGTATAAGAAACCTCTTCTTTGGATACTGCGGATGTTTTCCAACGATTAGAAAGTTGTAGGAATTTTTGTTGCCGCCTTCAAGCCATACATCTTTTGTTGCTGACAGAGTACAGATAGTTTCTTTCCCATAGTTACTGCAGGTTGCTGCCCATGCTGTTGCTATAACTGTCTGTAGCAGTACGATGCTGATCACAGTCTTCATGCTGAGGCTCGACTCTTTGCTTGCCGTGCCGAATCTCAGCTGATTTCTCTATATTTATAGTCTCAGCATGTTTACGTTCAAAACTTTGGTGGACTTAAGCTTTATTAATGGGGACAATATTAATATTGGTATACCTGGCCATTATCTGGAAGTATTCCAAGTTTCCTAAGTATTGTACAGGAAATGCTCACTCCATTAGACTTTCTGACCTTCAACGTTTCATTACATTGAAGGAACATTCCGATTCCAGATGCAAGTGGCACATGACTGATGGTTATCTGATCAGATTAGTTACCCTTCCATTAAACTTTCTGATCTTCAGTCTTCAGTTACATTGTATGAACATTCCAATTCCAGATGGAAGATTGTAGACATGACCTTGATGATTATCTGACTAGAGTAAACATTCCATTAAACTTTCAACCTGTTTGTAGGTCAGGAATAGATTAGATAGGAGTGTTACCTTAACTACATACAAACGCGTTCCGGGAGGATGATGTAGATAATACGCGAGTAAATGAATCTGAGGTCATGTAGGTGAGTAGAGCGGGTGTTTTCCATCATAATAATTATAGGCCCTATATCTAGTACCAGCTGCACTATACAGTCTAGTCTGCGTTTACATAACACCCACTTAAAGTACAATAATATTATGTTGATAGTGCATGGCAGCCTTAATTACAATTTGTCTACGTCATCCTACCTGAACGCTGTTTACTACGTTGGCACTGCAGTTCAACACTGAGTAGGCAACAGCAAATGTAATTGTCAGACTAGGTTTAGGGTATACTCCACAATATACCTATACACAATGGGCTAAAGAGCCATGGAGACAGACAATGAGTGTGCATTTTGATCTGGCATCCATTTAGGAACTTGATTGATGTGAATAGTGACAACCATGGTAGCTCTAGTATAGTTAGCCTTGCAGATCTGTGATCATGGTGCTTAATGATTCTGATATTATTAGCTCTTCTCACACTTCCACGCCAGCTGTAGAATACATACAGTACCACTGATAACACCTAATGCATCTACATTGATCACATTACCTTGCAATGCATCCAGACAGCCCTAGTAATAATCGATTTCTTACAGATCTCACTGAGGAGTCTATGTATAGTACGTAGCTATTTGTTTTTGTCCGTGTGCTAGGCATATTATTAACTCTCGCCGCAAAGCGTATAGGCAGAGAGTAGGTAAGGCAGGGTGTATGGATTCGGTGGACTGGAATGGACTGGATTGGACTGGACTGGACAGGAATGGAATGGCTGGATGAACATGGCACTATTGTGGGCTTGCTCCGATCTTTGACCTTTATTATTGTTCTAATGGAGAGCTGGCCAAGAAGCTATCTGTATACTGTACGCAATAATTATTATAGTCTAAGATACCCGGTCTAAGTTTAGGCTGATTAATTGGCTAGGTAAAGAGTCATGAGTGCCTGAAAGCATCATAAGAATTCAGCTATAACGGTGAGTCAGGGGAAATATAGTGTGTGTGGTGCATGGTGTGGTGCATGTATAGAGAATGTATCACATTTATTATCAAGAGTATATAATAGAGAGGGAGGGAGAGCGTCCTACTCCAGTATAGTACAGTGTAACAGCTGTTAGGTAAGGTTATGATCTCTATAATCATATTCATATCTAACAGTTTCTGCTAGTGCAGTGTATAGTGTGCACGCTAGCGCCCTGCATGGCTTACCACCCACATTCCACTCTGGAATCGGCCAAAGAATGCTGGACAGTAGTACCATCTAGTTTCTGGGGCACTGGGATGTGATGCTGGTCACTTTTCAGCCCATGATCAAGCGCTAGGGATACATTGGCCGACCTACCTCCTCCAAGAGGTCTCCTGGTTTCCCATCCCTGTTCCTCTCTGGAGCTGACTGGCATCAGCCAAAGAGGACCGGGCATTATGCTCCTCTGGCCCACCACTTCTCGGCTTTTGATCATTGAAGTGTTTGATGCAGGATGCATTAACAATTGGTACTTCTTTCTTCAATGGGAAAACAACTACCTCAATGTACAATTCAGTTAAGAAATATAGCTATATCCTCTACACTTGCAGCTGTCAGTACCAGCAGCACAGTTGATAAGTGTCTGACTAGAAATCAGAAGGTCCTGGGTTCAAACCCCAGCTTGCTTGGTCCTGTGATTTTTCCTCTTCGGCTTCATTTATTAATTGTCTGTTTACCGTTTACCAGTTAGGCAACGACTAGAAACAACTCCATGGAGGGTCCAAGCTGCTTGCAGTTTAGTTACACCATCATCGAGATTGATAGCTATGTGAAGTGTATCACGGAACACATGAGATTTAATCAGAACACACAGAACCTAATGGCCTGAACACAATGAATATGCACCATAATGGACACACTGTCACGGGACACAATCAAACACGTGTATGTAATGAAATGCACACTATCAGCTAGAACACAATGAAACACGCAGGAGAACTCACTTTACCCAATGAACATGCTAAACACGAAGCACAACAGACACACGGAACACAATAGAACACAATCAAATACACAGGACGCTAAACAAAAGATACAGACTGAGTGCACACATGGAGCAACAAAAACTTAAATAGCATCTAATTTGTGTAGGTATGAATGGTGTGGTACAAATCACGCGATTTACAATTTTGGGTTACCAATTATTTATGATGATCATTACCACATCCATACCAATGAACTTTGAACTTTTAACTCTGAAATTATTATACGTACAATGATATCATCAACTAACTATCTAGCTACTGAAATGTAATAATTGTAAATCAGAGTATACGTAGCTACATTATTTTGCACACACAAAACTGAGCCTTAAGAAAGGGACACTAAGCTTATGGTAGCTATTTAGTTATTATCCTTTGAGAATAGCTACCAAATTAGAGTATATAGCTAGCTAGCTATGAGCAGTAAAAGTTTGAAAGCTGTATGTTGTAGCTTAGATAATGTGTGGTTTTCAGTTGTGAGCAGAGAGCAGTGGCTCTGATAGCTGATCAGAACACTCTAAGACATGTCCGTCTCCTTGGCTAGTGGGAGCATCTACCACCGACATTGTTGGTACACACTGACTTGATTGAGAAGCACTTGCAGGGGTACTGTTGCCAAGATCAATACTTTCTTCTTCTTGCTTCCCTTGATAAAAATGTCTAAAGATTTTCTCCATAGAGCAGACCTCAGTGAGCACATGAAAAACACAGACTGCTACAAATAAGACTAACATAATGGATCCTGACACATATGCAATGATCGCCTGATCCCGTTTTGTAGCTTTAATGATTATGAAGAGCTTTGCTAGGCAGAAGAGGATGATATTAAAATAATAAACCAACTCCAAAACTTCTATTAGCCATCTCTTGTAGATTTGAAAGCTCAGGATACCCTTTAGCAGAAGGAGCATGGACATTACTATTCCAATCACTAGAAGATTAATATCAGGATTATTTGATATGTTCACAGCTGATATAACGTATAAAATGACACGTACTAGTAGGAGTAAACCAGTCCAGTAGCAATGCCGGCTATTGTAAGGAGCATGGTAAGGTTCGAGGAACATGTACAAGTTTTGATTTATGAAGAACTTATTATAACGAAGAAGCCACTGCCATGAAATGAGTAAACTTGTATATGAGGTACCGGCTATGAGGATAAGGATAGCAACAACAAAAAGAACAGCATGCTTACCACTGAGGTATGGAACAGTAGCATCAGGAAGCCAAACCGTTTGTTGTGAACCATCTGGATATTTCAAAGTTGAATATGATAGTGTTTCAATGATTGTCTTCAAGTATGTTGTATACGATAGCAGAATCAGTGTTGCCAGAGTTGCTACTGGGTTCTTCCTTCCAATGATTTTAGAAAACCTTACGGACCTGTTAGATATCATAATTACTGCAATGACTAATACAATGACGTAGGTAGGAAATGCTAGTTGCAGCCACATTTTCCAGTAAGTATCCATTCCCTCAAAGAAGCATGTATCGATTCCTATTTCCAAATTGAGCCAAGATATGAATATTGAAAGAAACTTGGTATTGGATATGGTAAATGGAAAGAAGGTGCTTATGTTTGCACCTACAATATTGGCATAGAAAATGATACCATTGGTACTTCCAACTGCAACTGTCAAATTGAGACATAGGATTAGCGCTACTAAAGCGATTCCACCAAGTAAAGCAACTAACAATATGATAACACAGATGGCTGGCCAATATGAGGGGCATGCTATACAGCGTGAACTACCAAGGGAGAGGCTGAGACCATCTGGGCAGGTACCACAAAGTAGACCGGAGCGTTCAAGGGCACATTGTGAGTCACTTCCATTAACGACATTCAAGTTAACGAACACTCTCTTATTTGGTAGATGACAGTAGTCCATAGGACAGTAAGGCTGCCACAGGTAACCACTTACTGAGCTGTTCACGAACGTAATCCAAACATTGCTTTCTCTGACTAGGTAGTCTGTCTGTGGAACACAAGTGATGAGTGGTGGTAAATCTTCATCACACTTACACTCACACTTTGATAATTCGGCCAGATTCTGTTGAAAGCCAATTGGACAAAAGCATGGTAGAAATTGAATGATCACTTTACTTTGTGATAAGTTTGCATTTTTACAAGGGCCATCGGGATACAAGAGCAGCTCTTCATGATCACGGATAGAAAACACACTGAATGTCAAATTAGTACAGGTGTCCTTTGTCTTCTGCATCAACTGCCCCTCCCCTAGACCGCCTTCTGTGTAAGCAAGAGAACTGTGGATAGTGGTATTTGGAAGTGTGTGATTGACTTGATCAACCGCAACAAGTGACACATTAAAGGTATCTCCTTTTTTGGCATTAAAAATAGGTGGCTTGTAATCGCAATTAGGGTATTCTCTTTCACAGAAGCATATGCGAACTGGATCTGAACTAATAGAGTCAATGTTAGCATTGGTAATATTCAAGAAATTTGAATAACCACTAAGTAAGATGCTGCCTGATGGATAGGCTTTCCTATTATGAGAGTCATAAATATGTGATTTGTATACTTCTGCTTTAAAAGTAACAGTACACCTATCTAAGAGTCCACCATGAAGTGATTGTCCAGAATGTACAGCAAAGTTATCATTAAACTCAGTGCTCTTGATATTTACCTTAAAGTCTGATGGCTTTTGTTCTGGATCTCTCTTATTGTAATAATGAAGTACCAATGACTGTAAGAAACATTCAGTAATTATCTTGTTTTCAATGAATGAGGTACTAGAACACGTTCCAAAGTTTGTTTTATCAGCTACATAAATGGCTCCTCCCTTAATTGCACTGTTGTGTACAAAATTCAATGCTGGTTCGCTTCCAGGAGAAAAGAGCTTGAAGACGTAGATCTTAGCGTTTGCCTCCAAACTGAGAGCACCTCCTCTGGTAGCATTATTTCCCACAAACTTAGCTGATGGCAATGCACAATCAGTGTTATTTTGTTTACAGTATGTGCCCAGATGTACTTTGATAGATGAACCGACAGCTTGAATACCCCCACCATTTTTCTTTGCTACATTGTTTACTAGTTTAAGTTTGCAGTAATAGTGACAGTTGAGATCAGTCTGATAGAGATGAATGCCACCCCCACTCTTGTCAACGGTATTATAAGCTATTTCCATTTTGTTATACATCCAAACTTTACTCTCAGCAGCATGCATAGCTCCACCACTTTGAGCATGGTTATACATCAAAGTACATTCACCGTAAATAATGATGTTACTTTGAAAGGCTGTAATGGCTCCACCTTGAAATCCGGTGTATTGAAGTACATTTACCATAAATAATGACGTTACTTTGAAAGACTGTAATGGTTCCACCTTGAAATCCGGTGTATTTGGTGAACCTGTGTTGTGACTAAAGTTATTTTTTCCAGAGATAGTGATATTACTGTCAAAGAGATATAAGGATCCATTGTTGTAAGAATAATTGGAGTCGCTGAGAATAGCACTGCTAATGAAAATGAATATGACTCCTCCAAACGTAGCATTATTTCTGTACACTTTAATAAGAGACATATTCAAAGTAGAATTATCATTTGCCCACAGAGCTGCTCCAGTTTCTGCTTTATTTTCTGAAAACGTGGAGTTTTTTACTGTGAGTGTTACATTTCTCCAAGCATCCAAAGCTCCACCAGTGGTTGCACTGTTATTGATAAAATGACTATTGATTACAATTGCTAAATTATTAAACAAGAAGTGCAATGCACCACCCCATTTCACAGCTACATTGTTGCTGAAATTGCAGTGATTGATGCATGCTTGAGTCCATATGATGTAAACGGCTCCACCGCTGGTACCAGCTTCACTTTTTGTAAAGGTTGAGTTAACGATCTCCAAGTTGTTACCACCATAAGCAGTTACAGCTCCACCATACATCTGGAGCCCTTTATTCTTGCTCCAGTTTTTCAAATATTTAGTTGATCTGCAGTTTCCATACTCACAAGTCTTATTGCTGCAAGCTGCCTTGTTATCCTCAAAAGTAGTGTTGGATATGGTGATATTACCCCGTCCATGCTTAAAAATAGCTCCACCAGAAAATGCTGTGTTGTTAATAAAAATACTTGAATTGATGGAGATATTGCTGGTTAAGATCCTCACTGCTCCACCAACAAAACAACATTGTGGATCCAAATCTTTGCAGTACAGAGCCGAATTATCTTGAAATAAGACACGCTGTATTTTTGCACTGATGCTTCTGTTCACTTCTACTGCTGCTCCATGATTATGGATAAATTTTGAGTTGCTAATCTTCAAGTATGTCACTTTTGAAAACTTGTTACCACCACATCCTTGAAAGTTCAATCCATGGATTACAACACGTGGGGTTCTGTACAGATTAAACCTTGAACGATTCTTACATGAGATGATTACCTTTGGATTGTCACTAGCACTATAAGAAGACATTTCAAAGTATTCAAGATGTCCCAGATTATAATCTGAATAAAGTGTGTGGACTCCTGGCAGAAATCGCAATATGACGGTGTTGTGAGAATGGAGACGCTTTGGAATACGTCGAGTGAAATGATCCAGTGTGTGGCAAGGATAAGCAGGGCATCGACCATGAGACATGATGATATAATATATTTCTGAATTACCATTTATACAGCCTACACTCAGAACCATTAACATGTTGATGACAAATTGCAGATCCATCTTTCAAGGCTTAGCTATTGTTCCAAGTGCAAGAGTCTCTGGGTACTAGATGCAATTTAAGTCTGACTGAAAGCCTTTTATATACAACGAGATTGCAGCATCGTAAGAATCGTATCTTGTATGATAATAATAATATTATTATTATGAAAATAGCTTATCATGCATGTACACGTAAGATAGTTTGACTTTATCGTGCAAACTAATAGATATTCCTGTAAGTGTATGTGTATTCTATTTCAACTGTATACCATAACAGATTCGATTCTATAGAAGCTCAGGTTTTACCCCACACAAGCAGTCTCAACTTGCAATTGAAGTCTGACTCCCTGAATTAGGGAAAGCCACAATGTTTATGTTATGATGATAGCAATGAGATGATCATGAGTGTACATAAAAATAATAATGATACTTGCAATGGACTCTTATATCATATGAATCAATATTATATTATTCTAAGCATTAAATTTTGTACCTTATTTTTATCTACCTTAAAATAAGTTCTCAAATTCACAATAAATATTATTCTTCCCGAGTATTTTCTATTATTGCATAATAATAACTCTATTGGGAAATTCTGTTATGTTGTGTAGACTTGGATGATTCTTAAAATGGATTGGGGGCAGAAACAACATAATAGAAGGCACATGCGTTTTGTTTTTCCACTGGCAGGGTTCATTCGTGAATATCTTTCTGTGTACACTGTATAATTTTAGTATACTAGCATTACCTTTTGTTGCATAGTGTTGCTTGCTGTTATCTTAATTCTGTTAGTTGGTGTTGCTTACTGTTGTTTTCTCTTGAGGCTTGATCTTCCCAATGATTAATTTTATACTCTACTCAAATAAAGGTATAATAGCTATAATATCAGCCACAATTTAAACAATACATGTATTCAGGGAATTGAACTCAGATGTGGATTAGCCCACTTTACTTCTGAGCCCTTGAAAGGCTAGCGCTCAGAAGCGTATAGTGGGCCAATCCACAAAAATTTAATATTGATATAACTTAATAGTTGCAACGGGCTAACCCACAATTGAATATGGGGAATTGTCAAAGAAGCACAAAAAAACCATACATTGTACTCTACCAAGTTGTCCAAAATGCTATAGATCATGATCACTATTTTCACAATTCTGGGGGCTAAGCTGGTATTAGATGCTTCTCTTCTTCATGCTGTGATGGAATATTTGATGAGTCACCCACAGCAAAAGAGTATTCATCTTCATCAAAGCTCATCCTCCTTCCCCCAAGGCTGTATGTCCTCGAGCTCGAGCTATTGGCATTCACCTTTTTCCATAACTTGCAGAAGAGCAGCAGCACTATGATGCACACTGTGACAGTAACAATCATGGAGACCAAGGAGATGCCCAATGAGACATAAATCACAGACATCTGACTCCTTTCTAGACCAGGTGCCTCATTATCAGTTCGCGCTGTAGTTGAATGTGTAGGGTTGTTTGTAGCCACCTCCTCAGTAGTGGACTTAGGGATGCCCATATCATCACTTGTCCTCGAGTCTTCTGTGGTGCTGCTAGTAGTGGTGTCTTCATGAAAGGAATTGACAGTGGTAGGAGGAGTAGTCATCTCCATTTGTGTTGCTATGGTGGTAGGTGTTGTAGGGACTGTAGAGATAGCACTTTTAGATGTTACCTCTGCGTGAGTACTCGCTTGAGCAATAGTCGTGGTGGTAGCAGCTAAAGTGGTAGAAGGAGTGTCTGGCTTTGAGGTTTTCTCAAAGTGAGTTGTGATTTCAGGGTGAGTAGATGACTGTGAATTTGGTGTGGTCCCCTCTGGGTGGGTACTGGTTTCGTATGGAGTGGTAGACTGCCCGGTACTTGCAATCGTAGCGGTTTCAGTAGTGCTTATACTTCCAGTTGCAACATTAGCTTCGTCATAAACAGAGCAGTACTGGGGGTACTCTGGGTCTGGTTGCATCTCGAGTCCAAAATCTGTAACATTCACATCACTAAGGCAAGTGCTAATCACACCTCCATGAGTGGCAGTATTTCCACTAAATATAGAGTTGCTGTTGGTGTCCATCACAAGAGTTCCTCCTCTTATGTAGAACACACCTCCTTTGTCAGTTGCATGATTTTCGATGTATGTACAGTTGGCCCCTATTTCAATATTACTGTTACTTTGTACATACATAACTCCTCCATCATTTGCTGAATTCCTTTGGAAGATCGAGCGTTGTATGGTATAGTTCATCTGATATTCATTAGTGTACATCACCCCTCCATTGCCTTGAGCCATGTTCCTGAGGAAGGTACTTTCATCAATCACTATGCTTGAATTTTTCCCAGTGAAGACCCCAGCATTAGATGTTGCTCTATTATCATCAAATACACAATTTACTGTTTCTACTATTGCAGCTCCAAAGCAGGCCACTCCTCCTCCATCTGAGGTACCTATTGCATTGTTAAAAGAAAATGTACTATCAACCATGGTCACATTAAGGTAGTACAATCTGTTCGCGCTTAAAACTCCACAGCTGAGAGCACTGTTGTTACTGAATGAGCTTCCAAAGAAAAGAATTTGCGTACTGTTTGCATCTATGTACACGGCTCCACCAGATCCACTGACTGCAGTGTTTCCAATGAAGCTACTGCTGCTGGCTGTTACATCATGGAGAGTGTATATGGCTCCTCCATTTCCTGTGTTTGGGAAATTGTCCGAACTTTCATTCACCGTATTGTTCATGAATATGCTGCCTGTTGATACTATACTGCTGCTGTATGTTGCTCCTCCGTTTCTTGCCCAGTTGTTGTGAAATGTGGTGTTTACGGCTATGATATCTGACAGGCTAAAAATTGCTCCTCCAAAGTGATTGTAGTCTCCAGGGCCAGTGTTTCCTGTGAAGTTGCTATTGATGACCGTCACTGTTCGCTCGCTGTATATTGCTCCTCCTTGACTAGCATTGTTCTTATTAAAGAGGCAGTTAATCACTGTAACTTCACCAAGAGAATATATGGCCCCTCCCCTAGAGTAATGGTTTGGGTAATGGCGGATTTGAGCAAACGCACGGTTAAATAAAAATTTGCTGTCACGGATTGTGATGACGTTGAGGTGAAGGTAGCTACTGATACTTCCTCCGTCATTGTAGTAAGCACGTGAGACAGATCCACTTGGATAATAGAGTCTAGGATCGTTGTAGCCACTAGTGAAGTTGCTCGCATTCACTTCCAGGGTGGACAGAGAGTTCATGCGGATGTGTGCAACCCTACCATAAAAGAAGGTATTCACAACACTGGCGTTTGTATATTCCATGGTTATGCTGGTGGTGCCCTGATGAGATCCATGTGATAGAGTGCAGTTTATCAGTAGAAAGGATTGTACTCTACTTAATTGATTTCCAACACAGTCATTAAACTGCAAATTGCTTATCCTGACATTCTGAATGTTGCTCAAGGTGAACGCAGTTCCGTATGAGATTCGATAATAGCACGCAATACGAGCACGTGGATCACCAGTTATCGTAAAATTGGTCATGGACGATACTACAATCGGACTCTGAATGACATAGAAGCCAGAAGTAAAGACTAAGGTCGTTGAAGGAGCAACAATAGTCGGGCTGGTTCCAGTCCAGGTGTAACAAGGATCTCCAGTCACCTCACTAAATCCACAGGAGGCGTCTTCGGACGGTTTAATGTAAATAGTGTGGCACTTTCCACCAGCATACATATGGCAGGAAAGGAGAATACTTAGCAGGGCCTGGTAGCTCAGCTTCATGTTCATGACTGATGATATGTAGCTACCCGCGATCGCCGATCGAATAGTGAGTCCAAAGTTGCACAATAAACGTAGCTCAGAGTCTCGTACCCAGTCCCTCCTACGCGCGCGCGGTTTTGGCACGACTGTAATATAAAACATGGCACTAATAATGTAATAATATGAATATCCTTGAGAGGTCACATGATCATTCATGAATAACTTATTGGACTCTTAATATGTGGTGATTAAATTCCATTCTCCATTCAGACTATCGCATTTTCAGGAAAAAGTTTCCCTAAAGCAATAATAATCTTCACATAACTTAAACATTATTATGATGCATACTTGTACTACTTGTTATTGCTGCACGTCTAGAATCTCCCATTTTACATCTCTATAGCTGAACATTCATAGCGGCTAGCATGCACAGAGCAGATCATAATAGAAGTCACATGTCAGTTCCACTTTACTAATACCGAGGAACAAAAAACAGTAGGTACCAGTCTCCTCTACGTACACCCCCATTGCAACTTCATGTGCAAACTAGATGCTATTTTTGTTTTACCTTTCTCAGTAATCCATGAAGAACTGATCTGGCAGCCTTTGGTAATCCATGTGTATACATCTGTAAAGGGTTGTTATTTGGTTGAGTTGTGTATTGTGAGTTAGCTATGTATTTCAGTGAGGGGTTCTATGTTGTTGAGTTTTGTTGAGTTCTATATAGAATATTATTCATTCACATGCACTTAATTGTAATATTATGTATTAGCAAGAGCTTATGAACGCTAAGTCTTGAGTTCTGTTAGGACCTATTAGGTAACTTATGGCTTCTGTTGTTGTATGAGAGGTTAATTATTTGTGCATGATTATGTAATGTTGTATAATAGTGTATGCACTTCTGTGACTACTTGGTTTCTTTGTGCTAACCAGTGTTTATGTACATAGTGACCTCGTACCAGATGTTCTAGCTTTATGCTTTGTGCTAGATTAACTTCTTTGTTATGTGTGGGGCCCCCAGGGAGGCATGAGGTATTATTGTAGAGCTTATTGTTTCTTATTGTCTTAGCCTTGGTTTTGTTAGGATTTTCTATAGATTTAAGCTGTGTGATTTTTGTTGTTCATTGGTCCCTTCTGACTTCAAATAATATCATCAGTGTTCTTCTCGACTTGAACCAATCCCCGACAGTATCAACATCTTTCTTCTTCTGTTAACGTTATGTTTGGACCCACCATGGTGGGGTATACTTCATAGAACCCCATTTTTATCAATAACTTAAAGTTGTTGCAAAAGTGCATGTTGGCAGTTACTGTTTCCAAAGTTGTAGCCATGATCACGTTGTGTACTATATAACATTATTTCACAAAACTTAATATTTTTCCAGATCCATGGCCAGGTCCATAAGTTCCAACTTTAGGGGTAGGTAAATTATGCTGAGCTTTTGGCCTATAATGCTATTCTCAAATGCTCAAATAATGCTCAAGAGTGTACCAATAATTCCCAATACATTGCCCATTATGCTCAAGTTGAACCGACTATAATGTTAACAAAAACCGATATGAGACATGAGGAGACTTGGTTACACTATCAGCGAATGTAGCCATTTCAGTTTTACATGTGTTTGGATTTGAAAGTGGGCACTAGCTGATTGATCAACCCTTTACCAGTCGATAATATGTAGTACAGGCGTAGTGACAAAGTTTGATTAACAATTTTGTACCTTAAAATTCTCAAAATTGTGCCAATTGGTGCCAATAATGCTAGCATAATTCTCAAATGCTTACACACACCTATTATGCTTAAAATTATGCCGGCATAATTATTTACCTAACCCTATCCAACTTTCTCCGGATGTGATTAATCTCCAGTAGCTATCATGACATAACCTGATGAACTCTGCATAATATTATTGCTGAGGCCATTATGTAGAAAATTTCAGCAATAAAGCAACAATAAATTTATGCCTGGCAGGTATGAATGTATACACCAAGTATCTATGCCAAATTTGATGTGGTAAAGGTCGCCAATAACACATACTAGTATACAGTGGAATCCCTCAATAAGGACATGAGTAAGGGTAGGTAAATTATGCCGGCATAATTTTGAGCATAATGGTGTGTGTAAGCACTTGAGAATTATGCTAGCATTATAGGCATCAACTGGCATAATCAGTTTGAGAATTTTAGGGCACACAATTGTAAGTAGCTGATAATTGACCTTTATCACAATGCCTGGACTACATATTATGGGGGTTGATCATGTTCAATCAGCTGGTATCCACTTACGAATCCAAACACATAATATTATTATAAACTTGAAATCACTGTACTCTACGATAGTGTAACTGAATCTCCTCATGTCTCAAATCAGTTTTTGTTAGTCAGTTCAACTTGAGCATAATTGGCAATGTACTGGGTATTCTAGGTGCACTTTTGGAGCATTATTAGGGATTTTTTTAGCATTAGAGAATAGCATTATAGGCAAAAAATTAGCATAATTTATCTACCCTTAGACATAAGGCATATGGTCCCAGATGGGTACAAAATGACCCCTGAATGATGAGGACACCTCCTTTAATCATAACACTTGAAGTTGTCCCAAGGGTGTCTGGAATAGACTGTAGTAGGTAACTTGCCATAATAATTGTTTGATCATCATCAATATAGGATTTCGAGGTTCACACAATTTATTTAACTGGATGTGTGTGTACTGGTTAAGAAATAGCTAGTTCATTGTACCTGTAATAAGGATTATGTTGGATAACCCTGACTTCGATCATAATATATTAAAGTATGAATAACCTACTATTATTATTGTGCAAGGGCGGATAGGTAATTATTGCTTCAGGTATATATGTACTTCCAGTTCCCTCTTTCACTGAATCAGGAGAGTTCCTGCATGCAATCCACTCCCCATCGAGGTTCTTTTAAAATTAGGACATTTTTATATTAACTACTTGGATTCCTTCCACTAAGGGATGTTGTGGCACAATGAGTGTACGTGCTCCATTCACTCAATGCAGGAAGTACAAGCAGTGCACAGGAGGTGCATTTGCTAAGTGGTGATCACTACTTTGTGGTTGCCACTAATTAAATTTGCTTAGAGTACTTAGTGGTTTGTATATTATATTATAGACAGCTTTCCATTGTTTTCACAACTGCAAGCAACAGCTGTTTGCTTCAACTGTGGCATCAACCATGCATATGAATGATTTGCAGATAATGGTAATAATTATTATTGAGTACATAATTATTATGATATATACCGGCTGCAGTACAATAATACATACTGATGTGACAAAAAAAAATATTTGGGGTATAAAAATGATAGTTTTCAGTCATGACACACTATACACACAAAACACAAACAATAACATTAAAAATGATGGTATTAACTGAAGAATAGTGATGCTGTTAATGTAAGAAAGAGTGGAAATATAGTTAATATCAATGATGATGTTCTCATTGGTGTTCCATTACCTGCATACATCGTAGGATTAAAATAATAAAATTTATTTTTGTGCATTATTGATTATTAGCTAATGCCAAGAATTGTTTAGGAACATCAATTGTCAGGCGTTACCTAGCCTCATCTTTTTAAGATTTTGTATTATTATGACTCATGATCAACTATTGTGTTTTTATCCACAAACTTTGAGTAATTGTCCACCCTTTGGGGATCAAGCAAGATCTATATTATTAGTTATTATGACAGTACTTACATGATGCCTGTCTTGATGGATCGGGAAAGTTTGTTGGATCCGGAGTAGCTGTCACTGTCACTGTTTTAGTCACAATCACTGTATTAAATGAAAAAAAGAAGAGGTAATGAACTTCACAAGAATGCATGTTATAAGGACAGACAATGAACTTCTAAAATTTCATAGATGATAGCTATATAGATATTAAATTTGTATTATGGTTCTTGTAATAATTACTATGATAAAGCCACACTGGTTTATGGCATCATTGTAGCACTGTAGTGTATGTATAGTAGAAGCCATGCTGTATAACTATTAGCTATTTAAAAATGAGGTATGTCTCAAGTGACGCAGGTAGCTAAAAGCTATAAGGGAGCCACATTGCTGAATTTATATTATAGCAGACAGTACTAAGGTAATCAGATTCATGGGACCATTCCGGCCGATTAATGACTCGTGCACTCTTTAATTTCATGTTACAGATAATTTATCCTAAGGAATTTATTACGTATGTGAGTGGAAGTTCATAACACCGGGATTACGCACATCCCATGGAAATTCTTGCATAAAATTAATGAATTCATAACTATGATTATAGCACTCCCACGAGAACGTGTATAATATACACCAATAATAATACTATGAATAAGCTATAGGCAGCATTGAATATAAGACACCCACGATAATCATTACGTGAGAGGAAGTAAAGTGCATGCAGTAATAGTACATGACCATCATATATGGAAAAAACAGCATGCATGACCCTCCAAGCTTCTTCCACACCGAAAGATCATTAGTAGCTCTAAGGTTCCTATACCAAGAAGAACTGCCATATCAGCGCCCATTTTGTACAATATCATGCAAATATTATTTAACAGGAACCAAAGGATATAGAATTACCTGTCTGTGTCGGTTGAATAGGTGGCTGTGCACTTGTAGAAACTTCATCTTCAGTAGCTACTTCCTGAATGTCTAAAGGAAGTGCAAAATTAATAATAAAGCCATCCGTGCAGAATATATTCTATACCAACCCAACTAGAGTATGGCTGCCCTGCGTCGGTTAGCCTTCATTCAATCAGTAGTGGATTGGGATATTACATCAACAGCGAGTACAAGTGTACTTCTAATCAAATTAGTTTACTCACACTTTAGCCCATATTCATAATCAAATTATATAACCGTTAATTACTGGTGTCCTGAAGCAACAGATTTGTACGAGTGCTCACTTGTGAGCTCTCCAGGCATAGGGCATAATAATAATTTTAGCAGGGAGAGTGGGAGGCTATAGCTACAAAAACGAGCTTTAGGGATAATTAGACCCACATTAAAAACATTCCATTGCAACATGTGTGGCATTATTTTTATGATAGTCGATAGTCAATCATACACTCCAGAATCCTAATTCTTATAATATCCAATCTTGATACATTCTTGCATGCTATCACTAAAAGAGGTTGTTTTATCATAATATTATATAGGGTGTATCTTCCTTACCATTAATTGATATCACTCCATAGTGGCTATAGACATCCGAGTAAATCTGTGATTTTCTTAGAGCTGCGCATTGAACAGAAGTCTTATTCAACAGTTTCACTGATTCAGAAGTAGCATTGACACGTAGCTGATACACGGCCAATCCTGACTCAGAATTCGCTCTTAGACTACAACTGCTTAGCTTCTCCAATTCGACTTGAATCCCCGTTTGCTGATAAAATTTTGCAGGCGAACTGACCAATCTCGTCCTTGAAGAACCAACAAACCAGCTGACAGTGTGAGTTTTACTTAGATCACATGATACGCTGCAGTTGAAAACTGCCCAGCTACCAACATCCACATCAACATCAATCTGCTCTAGTCTCACATCTGTACCTGTAGGGTACGAATACAATAAGTTGTTATTGATTCGATGAGATCAGGGTGCATAAATCTTGAAGTTATGCATTAATTCATACAATAGTTGCGATACATTCCTTGCTTTAGTCATGCATGAACCATCCCTTTATTAGTTACTAATGAGAAATCCAATCGTATCTTTGATTAGCTTCATGCCATGGAAAATTTTGCCCCGTATTAACCATAGCTAGATGTCAAGTGATGAAGTTAGCTCAGATAATTGATATCTGAATTATTATTCACTTGGATTAATACTGCTGACAAACATACAGTCTACTATAAAAAAGGTCGATCATTATTCTCACTAGCCCACCATGCTAAATATAATCAGCCCTGACTCTATAGTTGTGCCACATCATAGACATAAAACGGTGATACTAGTTAGCTATAAAACTTACCCGACACAAAGAGTTGGAATAAGCTGAGGATAACGAGAAGAAACACCAATGAGTAATATCGTTTGTTAGATAACATCCTGAAAGGTAAGTACGTATGTTGCTGGCTGTATACTATTGTTATCGCTGCTCTTCTTTTCATTGAAAGTCTAGTGCGAGTAATTACTTTATACAGCGAGTAGCAGCCCCGCCCACGTTTATTGAACGTAATCCGGAAGCAGGAAGGAAGAATTATTTCCTGTGAGTTTGGAACGTGGTCGACATTATTAAAAAAAAATCCGTTTCAGGCTCCAACTCTACATAGATAAGCATCCCTATAAAGTATTCTTTGAAGGCCAACAACATCTGGCCCTATAATAAATTTTGGTAAATTACTAAGTTGGTCATGTCCGAGGTTTATTATATCTGTGGCTACAAGAGCGAGGGATAGCCTAGGGCATGCTTGCGTATTATTATGTGACCAAAGCAAAGACAGTGTCATGTAGGACCACATGTGGATCAACCACTGGTGAAATTTATGACCCACATGCAAGAGCATAGGAGGATTGTCCCTTTGAAAAGTGATTATTTGACCATACATTAATTATATTAAGTATATTATTTTGACTTTTATGCTGGTTGAATTTGAATTGGTTGACATTAATTATGACTTGCATGTGGGATTTATAGCTGTTGACCTCGATGTTGGTGAAACATGGGATTACTTCTGGGAATCACCCGATTGACTACACGGAATTCCAATAGCTGTTGACCTCGATGTTGGTGAAACATAGGATTACTTCTGGGAATCACCCGATTGACTACACGGAATTCCAATTTGTCTCGTTCCCAGGCCTATAGTGATGCATATTATGATCATATCATCATACGGACCATAGCAAGAGAACGAAGTAAACATGATCATTTTACGGCTTCCATCCTATTCAGCTTTCTCGATGAAGACCGTGCTATACGGACCTTTACTACTTCACTGCATAGCACTCTGAAGTATGCAAAGTGCAAATCATGTCTCCTCGATCTCCTATATACACCCAAAATGATATTATCATGGCCAATGAATGAACTGACTCAAACACCTTTATTCATCAAGTTTCACTTCATTGCTTTGTGAGATAATAATATTATGTGTACATGTGTATGTGTGTACGGATACCTACGTACTCAAGAGTGCATCCGAATGTATCTTGGATACGAGCTTGGTGCGATTTCTAATTCAATTACTTCACTTTGCTTTAATGTGAAAAAGATTCCATACATATAAGTGAAGTTACCACATGCTTATAGTAATAATATTATTATTCTGATGATATGTAATTAAACCACAGACACTTGTCTCAGCAAGACGGAATTCCTCTGTGTATGCCTGTTTTCATGTTTCCAATTCCCAATCTCTATATGGTGGCCAGGCAGTGAGCCCCAGGAATTGTGGACACAGGATAATTAAGATCAAGACCACTTTCACATTTTTGACAGTCGCATAATGACCATTAGAATATAGTTACTGTACAGTAAATACTGTGACCTGATTGGTCACTCAGAGATCTCTATTTCTCATAGAGACCTACGAGTGTAGCCAAGGGTGAAGAGAGATGCACAGTGCAACAGTAGCCTAGTCCCCAGGATAAATGTCATGGTTACAGTTGCTATATTAAGCCTCCAATGGTCTCTACACTTTTAAAGATATATACTTCCAGGCCCTTAGATGCTACAGTCTCAGGCCTTTGGGTCTCTTAAGCGTAGAGACCTTGGATTCTATTAGTGATAATTACTGTTCTTACTACAGAAAGAATAAATAAATACTACTGCAAGATAATCATGACACATGATTTGATATGATAGGATTTATTAAGGTCTTACATTAAAGATTTGGACATTAAAGTTTAGCTGTAGCCATTGATGAAGGGACATAATTATGGAGCAGCTGGGGGATGTAAAATTCATGCATAATTATTATGGATATGAACCGTGATTGCATGGGCTGAGCCTGCGGATGACACTAAATGAACTATACCTACAATAAGTGACCTGGAAGTTCATCAATGCATCATTAATTATAAGTTAAGGATAATTTCTATAATATTATTAACGTTATTACATGTATCTTATATTTTCACCGGTGTACAATATACGTCATCAACATGCAGACAGGGAAGGAGGTAGAAATTTAAGTGCAGCTATAGACAGAAATTTATCATTTCCTGTATCACTTTACTTATTCACACCTGATCATGTACTTAGAGTGTATATACACCATAATATGAGGTACGTATCCAAGCAACCAACTTGACAGCGATGGCATTGGAATTATAATTAACACACGGACATAGACTGACCTATCATATTCATCAAGTTTCAAAGCATTCTTCCACGTATACTTTGTATACTTTGTAATTATTGGGTGGCTCATTCAGGGGCCACTAGTTTAATTGTGTTAGTCTGCATTATATTATGTTAATATGTTGTAGAGTACTAATATGTTATGTAGACATACATGCACTATGATAATGGTACACTGAAGTACAACATGTACAGGTGCTTCTGAAGTTCCGGTGACCATGGATACGGTAATTAAGTGCTTAAGTCGCCCCTTGAGGTTATGATAACAGAGCTCTTGCATGTACATAGTTTACATAACTGACTAATTTGACCACAGACAGACATGCAGCTGAAGGAAATAGCTGAGTTAAGTAGTCCAGACTCCCACAGTGCGTGTTCCAGTGTAGTAATGGGGCTGAGAACCACACTAACAAAAGAATAATGAAGCATGGGGAATTGTCAAAAAATGGACTGTATTATTATAATAAGCACACACATTGAACATAATAGCTTTCCTCATATCTATAGCTATATTCCAATATTCGGGGGGCGGGGTAGGGTGGGTTGGGGGAAGGGGATAAGTTATTTTGTGCGTTAGACTAATCTGATTCTGATTCATTTTCATAGCATTAAATTGTATACTGGATTGCTCACTAGCCATGATTTGGATGCATGCAACAACTTACTTGTTTATAGTGCATGATCAATGCATACCACATGTTCAACTTCTGATTATATCAGTATAAGTTTGTATGACATTGTATGAGAAGTAGTAGCTAGGGCTGTACCCTTTATATAAATTAGGCATGTAAGTACCTATACTTATGCAGTTAAAACTGCCTGATGTTCATGTCTCATAATATGGTGGTATGGAGCTGTGTACACCTCATGAGATGATTACATAATGTCATCAAGTCATGTGCTTCTGCATGTCACTAGTGTAGGTTTTATGATCACGTATAATACACTGTGTATACACTATAATTATGTGAAAGCGTGCACAGTAAGATCGATCATAGATTGTTGTCAATTAATAATTAGTCACACCTTCCGCATGTAATTACATGCATTTATCTTATGATCACATAGACTGACTAATAATAATTATAATAATTACAAGTAGGCACACTTTTCCGCTACATACATAACTATAACTACATGCGGAAAAGTGTGATTAATTTTCCGCATTCAATAAATACTATGGAAAAGTGTGACTAATTAACTGATAACAATCTATGATCTTATTATTCACGTTTTTACGTACAGTGTATAATAGGAAATAACTTACATGCGTATAAGTAAGAGCGTGTATGTAAAGTTAGCAAGATGATCACTAAACTACAGCCAAACATACGTAGCTATAATAAAGTTAACATTATTACGACATTGTGCAATCACTAGCTGTTAATAATCACTGTTGCTTGTAACCCTACACACAATGCCATATGTTTATCCTTCAAAGGTATAACATTTGTGTTGGCCACATCAAAGACTACACTGAGCTTCGGACAGTGGGATCACTGGAAACACCACACGCAACCTTGATCCTTTGTTATAGGGGATAAAAAGCCATATGCTTTGAATGATACATGCATGGTCACACTCACTGCATGGTATAAAAGTTTAGGTATATACAATAATAGCTTCGTGTAAATCAAGAACTCACTCTCTCACTTGTGAATTTGTGATATCAGTTCACTCTGGTTCATCCCTATGGCAATCACGTATGTACCTCGAAAGTAAACTTAACGGCAATTTTAATTATGCAGATAATGATCAGTAATAGTTCTTATTAGTCTACACCAACCGATTATACCGATGGATGCTTAATAAACATAACTTTGATTTTGGCCCGACATGGTCAACTATGTATACCCAGGACATAAATTGCATACACGTAGCTATATATGCATATTATAGAAATTGGAACATTGACATGCGGACCATGAGCAGAGCATTTTTCAAGGAGTAGGTACTTGTCTGGACACTACGGTAGTAGCACCATTTCTTATAGGTTAAACTTTATGGGATAAAATTAGTGATTATCTCTGGAACCTTTGAAATTTCAGTCTCAATGCATAACAATGAAATAATAATTAGTTTCCTATTCTGTGTGAAGATGACCATAACAGGAAATAAGGACAGGATATTGGTGTGGGAAGTCCCTATCATTGGGCCACCTTATTTAATTTGGTTGCACCTTGCAGGATGCCACTCCTGTGTTTCTGGGTATTCCATAATCAAATTTGTGGGTATCCAAAACATAGAAGAAAGACACCAAGTCCCAAGACCAAAATGCTTAATATGGTAGTGTCCGTGGCTTATGACATGTGCTTATGAACACAACAAACACAATTAGGGTCATTGTTCATGCTGTTTATATATATGAGCTCTCAGTCTGGGTGTTTAATAAGTTGTATATAGTGTGCATGCATGATGTTCTTTACAACTTTGATATGTACAGCCATACCACACTGAATGCACCGGCTCTCTTCCAATCGTCAATCGAAGTTATATAAGCAGTTTTGGGCCTGCTATGAAAACTACTTAAATGTATCGATCATGAATCACAATAGGACTTAGACCAGAGCCAGCATTAGCTACTTGGCATGGACAACAAAATTTTCTAACTAGCTAGTTGATTGTGCTTTACAAGTCATTTAATTTTGACTTTAAAGTGTTCAAAGATTGAAATATTATAGTCGAGTCTTCTTTAAACATGTGGCATGCATAATTAATTTGCATTGATTTCTAATTAATGCCCGCAGATAGTGTGCGGCAGCTATGATTGGTGAGAAACTGAAATTAAAGACCGGTTTTGAGTCATGAGAACCAATGAAACCTTTTTCCAACCCCTGATTCCCCAGACAATGGGATTGAACATCAATACCATTGCTATGTTACCGGCATATGTAGCATCTGCAGGTTCAAGCTCAACTCTTAGAATAGCTAGCTAGCTTTTGTCAACTTGTATGCACATCCTCTGTGTACACGAAAGTTCACTTTCAAAGGTTGTGTAGCTACATGTATTAGTACTTATTAACATCTGCAAACCGGTCACACCAGTTTCGGCGGAAGTTAGTAACAAAGGGTAGTTTTAGATCTCATGTCGTGGTCAGGTTCACAAAAGAAATCTTCTCGTTGACGGCGTAAGTAGACAAAACTAGCTACACATTGCCTGCGTGAATTCAAGGAGAACTCGGGTGAGTGACTAAACTTATAATTCTAGTTAAAATTAATAATGCCTATTAGCTAATTACTATTGATCTGCTTAGTAGCTATATTTATTTATCCTGAGCCTGATTGTTATACTAATTATTTTCACACAGCTCTGTCACAAAGTCACAATATACAAGCAACGTAACGGTACATCTCTCAGCTAAGATTAGACATGTCATTAGGTGCAGCCATGATCTCTGAGTCAGTGTTTACGACTACACTTGCAATTGTGCTTCTTATTGAACCAGCAGCTACCACCTCAGAAAGTAAGTTTCCATGCATATACAGTACTGCATTTGATGCTTGAAACATTAACACATTATCTTATTGTACATAGAACTCATTTTCGTTGTTGAACCATCGGTTGGTACAATCCTATTGAACCCGACACTCAATGTTACATTTAATTGTCAAGTATACTCCATCGAACATTCATACGAGCCTATGTGGACTCTTTACTATCCCAGTACTGATCAATATCTTTCCACTCATAATGACGATGACAGGGAACTGATAGAAGCGCATGGTATACACTACTACAGTAAAGGGACCGTTTCAAACATCACTATCCCAGGCACTGTGGAGAATAACACACAGCTTTGGTGCACAACTCTGCATGTGGGAGTGACAGAATTTAGCAATCTGACTGAAATCATCATTGCTGGTAAGTTTATTAACTTAGTCTTAATCATAGGGTCAGGTGAAATAATTTTCACGTTCTGTAACATAATAGGAACTCCTTTGCCCCCTAATCCAAATCTGAAGGTGCTTAGTTCGTCACAGTTTGAGGTTCAGTGGGATGTCCCCTATTCGAATGAAAATTATCCAATACAGCACTACAATATTCAGATTGTAAACACCAGTTCTGGACAAGAGCTTTTTGATAGTGTCATAGAAAACAGATACGTGTACAACACTGAGAATGGTAATACAGAAACGCAGTGTGATCTCTTGATATTCAGTATCACTGCTGTCAATGAGCTCGGACAAAGTGTACCAGGAAACGTGTCTGGAGGTTTTCCTATTGGTAAGCTTTGCGTGTTTTAATAAAACATAGCCTAAATTTATTCTTTTCACACAGCACCACGGTTGTCACCATCAGAAGTCAATGTTGCTGTGATGTTCTATGGAAATGGCACTCCTATAGCAAAAGTTACTTTTGAGGTGAGTTTGATCATTACCTCTATCGTGGATAATACTTCATGTTTTTGTATTGTACACACAGGCTCCTTTTATTTGTGATTATCAGACATTAAATCTCATGATCACAATAGAAGATGTCACTGATTTGCCGGCCCTAATCCATCTGCCTGTGTCCACTGGATGCAGCAGAAAAATAGCGGAAAGCTTTGACACTGGCTTACTTGCAAATCATGCATACACCGTTAATATAACTACCAGTGACAGTGCCACTGTTGAAGGTGTCTCAATTGCTGCAGTGAATTTTAGTAAGCACTAACTATTATTATATAATAATATTGTATGTACAAAAAGTCAAGTAGAATGCATGCATGTAATTCACACATTGACTCGTAATCAGACCTAGTAAAAGTTGGAGCTTTAATCCATTTTATCACATGATCATTCATAGGCACAACTCTCCATTCTGCTCTTCCCAGTACACAAGGTGAATCACCAGATAATTTATATATATAATACTCTATTATTTAATGCTGATAATTTTAGCAGGTTTGCAACTGAGGGACATTACGATATTGTTTGGAGGAGTGTTTGCTGTTCTTCTAGTGGCAATCATAACCATTATCATAGTAACAGCTATTGCCTGCATACGGAAGAGAAAACTCGGAAAGGGTATAGTACTACAGTAATTATAATACCAAGTAGCCCAGGCCAAACAGGCCAATGATAGCCTCACCATTATGATGCATGATCTTTAGCTATAAGAATATAGAGCTCCCTTTACTGCTTCAATTCAAAAAGATAAATATAACAGAGCCAAACTGAGACTTGCTTACTAGATCTACTTCTATAGCTACTGTCCACAATTATTAACTTTATTCAGTGTTAATTTCATATTGTGCAGCTCCGGGATCAACGATGGACTTGATGTTGAACAGATCCAGAAATAGTGGCCGAATGAGCGCGAGAGGTTCGCAGTATGACACTCCCTACAAGAGTAGTACATCACTCTACGAGACCATCGATGGCTATCAGAAGTGCACGCCAGCTCACCTTCGGGCTACAACACAGTCACCGTGGAAACAACAGCAGTATCTATGGAAGCCGCAACAGTGCAACTTTGAAAGCAAGAAGTCAGGAGACTCCATTGAGACCGATACCCTATACCAGGAAATGCACAGTGCTAGTGTTTGTCCATGTGAGCAACCGGGTTCAGTGAATGGACACAATGGCAAACATGCCATGAAGCCCCAGTATCTGGCAGCCCCACACACTGATCATGACCACCCCCTTAAATTACATGCCTGTCGAGTTGAATTGCACGCTGATCCTACTGCCGGACATGGTTCAGATGCCTTCTGTGTAAATGATAATAGTGCAAACACTCCTTTTTCCCATTCTGAGTCGTTTGGCGATCACCTTTCTACAGTGGCAGTGGTGAACGAGAGTGTGGGCAGTATTAATCGTAACGGTGAAGGTGATCAGAGTGAGTATACATACATGAGCAAGGAAGGGACGTTGGCGGGACAGCAAAGCAAGCTGACCTTGTGCACCAATGGCTGTGTCAAGACTGATAATCAGGATTGAAATTCAAATTCATAACAGTACTGTACTGATGCTACAAACAAGACTTGAACAATATTGTTTGTAATCCAGCTATATTATACTAATGATCCTAGAATTTGCATGACCTATTATAATTATTATTGCAACCCTCTGTATGATGCTTCATCAGCAAGTTATTTGTGTATATAATATCCTTTACTGTTACAACAGTTGTAGTTGCATACGTTTGTTTTCTGTACTTTTTCATAAAATATAATGTCTATTGTTACTTTTCTATTCATAATCATGGTAGAATTAATGTCAAGCAATCAAATAGCAGTTACTCTATGCGGATGCGCAATAGGTATCTGCCACACCCACTAATAACGTAAGCGATGCGAGGCCTAAGTCTCGTGCCCAGCCCCTCCTGCGTATACGCGTAGGAGGGGCTGGGCACGAGACTAGCGAGGCCTATAGTCCCCAGCCCGCTCGAAACCTGCAGAGAGTGGGCTGGGACGAGGCTATCATACCGGGACTCACACACTGGCAAGAGCCCTACTTATAGGTGTAGCTACTAGGTAGTTTGTGTGTGAGTGCAAGGGGGTGACACTACATAGGCATCTGTACTTCCACCCGCGACCGGGGTCAAGATCTTGACCCATCAAATTTTTGAGCTTGACCCCTTGACCGCTCCAAAAATCTAGCCTTGACCCTTGACTATCCAGCGTTAACCACGCCCACCAAGCACCTGGAGCGGCTTTGACCGTTTCTAAGCTACCCGCGATTCCTTGCTTGACCGTTAGACCACCTTCAGAATTTCGCCTTGACTGCTTGACCTCACTTTGACCCCGGTCGCGGGTGGAAGTACAGATGCCTATGTAGTGTCACCCCCTTGTGAGTGTGTGTGTGTGTGTGTTGGGGGGGGGGGGGGGGGCAATTGCACGCAAAATTTATGACCACGCCTACTTTGTGTCAAACCACGCCCGTTTCTTCATGATCAAGGCTGCTGTCTCGATGAAAAAAAAATGAACGCGTTCTGACCAACCAGGTGCTAGATCTTCATGAGGCTGGCGATCATAACAATTTATTAAAAGCGAAGAGCAGGCATCTGATTGGTCAGCCCGAGTATTTAGATAGCCCCACAATATTGGTGGTGACGTGGCGCGGGCTGCACTCCTGGGTAGGAAGGATAGGAAGCAATGTTTGCCCATAAAAAAAATTACGGGCGCGCGGGGTACGTTGACGACCCTTTACCGAATATTGTGTATATGGCTATTAGGATGCCTGCTTGCATTGTATGCAGTGGCGGATCTAGGATTTCTAAAAGGGGGGTTCTACGAAGCGCGCGCGAATTTTAGAAGCCACGCCCACTTTTGGGCAAAACCACGCCCACTTTCAATCGTTTTTGAGACAGTCTACCAGCTCTTTCAGTCCAATCGATCTGTTTTCGAACGAATTTCTTCTAAAGCATTCTAAGGTGAGCCATAACAGCAGTTTTCTTAGTTCTGTAGCCAGAAAGGGGGGTTCCATTTTCCTATCATCAGTATACTTCTTAGTGCTAGGTGTAGCCAAAAGGGGGGTTCCTGTGCACCCCTGGATCCCCCTCTGGATCCGCCACTGGTATGGCTCTACTATGCATCCAGCTCGACTGTGTGGTGGTTTTCGGACCATTTTTTTTCTGCTTAGTGTGTGGTCCCCTTGAAAAAAAAACAAAAAAAACGAACTGTAGGTCAAGTAGAATAGATTTGAGGCACATTTTACTCATAATCAGGCCATGCAAGGGTTGTAACAATACTGGGCTGAGAGAACTGCCCAAAGATTTTTCAACTACTAACAAGGGCTGGGGGACGGCAGCCCCTGGAGCCTCCTCGTTTCCTACGCCACTATTATTCTTCACTTAATATTTTACAGACTAACCCTGCTAACCATTCGCAACCCATCCCCAGACCTCCCATCCACGGCGTACCGTCAGTGCAGCGCGAAGGGCCACGCCCCAATAATAAAATGTCTGTACATAACAATATTCATAATAATGGTCACTTACACGTGCACACGAAAGTGCATGGGGCCACAAAGCACGATGATTACGCGCGCCTGCTCAACACTTCCGGTAACCATTGGCAGCCATCGTGATTAAAAAGACGGACACTCGTGCAGGATTTCAAGCTCAGCTGTGAATTCGGAAACAAAACATATCGATCGATCCGGCGAGGAATCGTGCCCATGGAAATGGCGATATTTCGGATTATATTTCACCTCTGCGTCATCAGTTCGTGTTCGCTCACTTTAGTCACGGGTAAGCATATTGGAATATTGATGTTAAACTAGTGAAGAGCCATGATTAACCTTGTGTTAATAATGCATAATTATTATTATTATTACTATGCGTTCTTACGATAGTTTAATACGTGGATTTTTATTGTGTACACAAATACACAGTAGCTACACAATAACTGCATGGCTAGTTCATACCAGTATCTGGCCAGATTTCAAAGAGCAAATCAACAAGTTATGCAAGTAGCCAGGTTTTATCTATGCAATTGCATTATTATTACCTCCTTGATATGCATGATCATTTAATATCGTACATGCAGCTGTCAAGATGAAAATCTTCCCCAGTGATGCTATTGTCCAAGCTGGACAATGGGTAAATATCACTTGCAGAGTACCCTGTGCCCTGGAACTCAATGGATCGCATACCTTTAAGTGGTTCGTCGGTGATCATCGCTTTAGAAATGTTGGGCACAATTTTGAACAAAGGACTGGCATAAAAGTCGAGATGGAGACTGTGAAAGAGTGTAAGGACCGTACTGGTGAAGCATGGCATCGGGTGAGAGTGTTTGCCTCTTCAGCTGAGAGAATAAATAGAACACCAGTTCAGTGTGCAGCACTGAGGAAAAGTCAAGCCTTTATCAGTGACTACTACAGCTATTTCGCTGTGATATTGGTGGAAGGTAAGAATTCTAATGCACAATGTAACTATAACTTGTGGAATATCATGTATATCATTGTATGTATATGCAATTTGCATGCACCTGCACGGCTGCATAAGAACTACACCTACGTACCTATACAACCAACAGGAATGTACCACTATAATTATGTGGCATGCACTTGTGTGGTGGACTTGTAATTACGTAGCTATACAAAAGTAATTGTATGCATACCATTTCTAAAGATCTTTGCCTGCAAAATCAATTACTTGGGTTCACACCTATACTTGATAGGTAATACTGCATGGAATGTTATCAGTTTGTAAAGTGACTTCCTATTGGCGTTCAAGGTGGTTCATTTGAAGTGGTCAAACTACGTAAACATAGATGCATAGATAAATAATGGGAACAGGTGCAAGTTTCACAGCTACACAGATAAATAATGGGAACAGGTGCAAGTTTCACAGCTACACACGGCTGATTGTTTCATAGATCTGAGATTTCTCATGTTACAGTGTTATAGTAATTTGGGTAGCCACAAACTAAACTGAATTCCCATATACACCCAGGTGCTGTATTAGTATACAAGTTCATTACAATTAGCTATTGATCATTGGAACTCGTAGGCTATAGGACTGTAGAATTTGCAAAGTCAACTTCCTGTGGTCCAGAATGTATAAGACTTAGTGTGTGCGTATTTTGTGAGATCAGTATTATTATATAGGTAGCCTCTTCCCCATGCAGGCCATCCCAGTTTTAACATTGGAAACATGAGATGGCCTGCGGACAAGGGTATTATTAGGTACAAAATTAGTCCAATCTAGATCTACTTTGATACCAAATAAATCATTTCTACGTACTTACATGATGCCACCTTTGTGAGGAAGAAAACTGTGGGTGGAGACAAATTATTATGTAATAGGATATCCCTAAAGGTGATACTTATTTGCAAACAAAGCCTTTTTCCAAGAAGCTAATATTTACATTGTTACTACATCATATCCAATAGCAGTATCCGGTTGTAATGTTTTGTCTGGCAATATTTCAGATGAACAGCCAGCAACTACAGCGCCACCACCAACAGAACCTATCAAGTCCAATCAACTAGAAAACATCGCACCCTCCCATTGCAAGCCAGGTGCGTCCTAGCTCTAGTGCATACCTAACACACTTAGTAGCACACCTTGATTCAAAGGTTTACTGGAATAACCAACTAATTGAACTCTTAAAGTAATTAGTGATGGGTTGGTCACAGCAGCTTTTCACGGTTGTAATGGAGTGCGGGATGTGGTTTGCCTATGTTATCCTTTGCACTAAGAGGTGCAGATTCTTTGCATGTACGTAACTTGTACATATCATTATTTGGCCATGCAAAATTAATGTTTCTTGGGTATTATTCGAATATTCTCTTAAAATACAAGAGAAATTAACATCTTGAAAATATCCCATTAAATTTTAATTGTTGTATGTAATGGAACTCCTTTGTATAATCATTTTCATGTTTCTGTGGTTGACGAACTAGCTTAATTGCATGATAAAAGGCTTGTAATTTCCAATGGCACACCCAAATATTTCAGTGCAACGATTTTCACAACATTATTGCATGTGCTTGCTTATCATAATGATTACTATCCATGTATTGTGATTCTTATAAGATAATATTATTATGCACTTGATCTTTTATTGCACAAATATCTTCCTGCAGCAGAAACAGTGACAGTCTATGTGACACCAACACCATTACCACTTAACCTAGAGGACTATCAATAGGACTATATACTAGAGAAGAATCTTATTATAATTGTACCATATTTTCATGTTACTGTACTCTCTCCTGGAGCCCCTTTCAATACTATGAATAGCATCACAACAAAGTGAAATCAATGTTTGTACACCAATTAAATTAACTAATCATTAATTATATTATTGAATATCATTGTAGTGTAAAAATTTTGTCGTTTATTTGTATGACAACAGTCATTAATTTTTGTGTCCACTTATAATAAGAAAATCTAAGTGTATGTTGAGTCAGACATAGAATCAAACAACGATTACAATTATTACTGTTATTATAGTGTATATCCCATAATTAAATTTTGATGGTTATTACGGAAACAATTGCAGTCATTAATTTTTGTGTCCACTTATAATAAGAAAATCTAAGTGTATGTTGAGTCAGACATAGAATCAAACAACGATTACAATTATTACTGTTATTATAGTGTATATGCCATAATTAAATTTTGATGGTTATTACGGAAACAATTGCAAATTGTCTATGTAATATGGCCATGATCGACTAATCTGATTTCCACATCATTAAATCATGTGTATGATTAATCTGGTTAGTTGAAGATAATTTCTTTATGTGGGAATCAGAAAGAACATGCTTAGAGTGGTTGGATAATCAGAATACCTATTGCATACACATCGCGTATAATATTATAGTGCTGCACTATGTACAAGCATGGGTACAAGTGCTATATTACACCAATATTATTAAGTCATTGCAATACAGATAAATCTAATACTAAGTATTAGACCACAGAGATCTAGTGATGATAATAATATTGTTGAACGAATGAATGGGCTTTATAACTGTCTACACACAGGACACATTTTGTGCAGGTGCACAGGAGCATAGTAGATAGGGACCGTGGAAGCTGTTTTTTCCAAGGAAATACCATGTTCCTACACTCTCCTGCCACCTGGGTCCAGTAGCTCAGTGGTAAGAGTGTCGGACTAATAATCAGGAGGTCCCGAGTTCAAATCTTGGCTGGATCCTGGATTTTTTTTCCAGGATCAATACTTCAAATTCTCACCTCTAGCCTGTTAACATCTTCGTATTTATTACCAGCGCCGGCAATCAGACCTTGACTGATGAGGACTGCTAGGAGGGCCTCAGCCACGGTTGTGCACCTGGATGTTCTATGGCAAAGCACAACTCAGTACCGCCACCCTGAGAGGAGAGAAGCGTAGCTTGAACAAGGTCTCATCTTCCTACACTCCCCTCCCCCTTGGGTCCAGTAGCTCAGCGGTAAGAGTGTCTGACTAGTAATCAGGAGGTCCTGAGTTCAAATCTCGGCTGGATCCTGGATTTTTTCCAGGATCAACACTTCTCACCTCTGCCTATTAACATCTTCACCTTTCCAGGCAATAGGTGATAAACTCCTGTTTATTAACAGTCAGCATGCAGACAGGCTTTGACTAATGAGGACTGCTAGGAGGGGCCTCGGCCATGGTTGTGTACCTGGCTGTTCTACGGAAAAGCACAACTCAGTCCCACCACCCTGATAGGAGAGAAGTGTAGCTGGGATTTGAACGAGGTCCTAGGATTCCAGTAGCTCAGTGGTAAGAGTGTCTGATTAGCAATCAGAAGGTCCTGAGTTCAAATCTTGCATCAACACTTCTCATATCTAGCTTGTTAACACCATAGAAATGGTCGCTAATTGTTAGTCAACCAGCAATTTGTACACAAACTAAGACCCAAGGCGCTATAGATCACAAGGGTACGGGCTATGTTTTCTGGAAACTAATTTAGAGTCTCCAGGACCGCTGTCTCAACGAATTTGTTGGCGAATGTAATGATATTATTATAAAGGAACCACTTCAATCAGCTATTCCACAGAAGTGACACCAATGATATGACAGCAGCACTCAGCCAAGAGAAGTGTCAATAAGACTATACTAGAGAATTCGAAGAAGCTTATTATAGGTTACTCTCTCCTGGAGCCCCTTCAATACTATAAATAGCATCACAACAATATGAAATCAATGTTTATGCACCAATTAAATTAGCTAATCATTAAATTGAATATCATTGTAGCATTAAATTTTTGTCTCTGTTCGTGTGACAACAGTCATTAATTTTTGTGTTCACTTGCACAAGAAAACCAATTATCCTGTAAATTTAATGTACACAATGAATTCAGATAACGATGTTAACAGGGGAGCGTACATCAGGACAGACATAGAATCAAACAACATTTACAATTATTGCCACTATTAGTATATCCCATAATTAAATTTGATGGTTGTTACACATATTATGGTTAATCTATTTAGTTGCAGATGTATACTTTACGTGGGGATCGGAAAAAATATGCTTAGAGTGGTTTGATAATCAGAATAGCATACACATCACATTTTATTATGTATAGTGCCACACTATGTACAAGCTGCTATTATAATATTATTATTATTAGGTCAATATTAATTAAGTCATTGCAATAAATAAACCTGATGCTGACCACAGAGATACTGATGCCATGATATCATTGTTATTGTTGTCAATGAATGAATGAATGAATGAGCTATCTGTCTATAATAATATGCACAGGACACACTTCCATGGTGCAGCTGTGGCAGGTGCATAGATCTAGCTAGATAGGGACCATGGAAATAATTATTGGTCAACCTGCAATTTGTATATTATAGCTACACAAGCCAAGTCCAAGGCCACAAAGGCTAATTAGGGCTACAGGAAGTAGATGATTATCAGCTGCAGCAGATTATCAACAGTAACAGACAGCTCCAGAGTCTAAACCACGTACTATCCATTGTATGTAACACACAGATCTAGATGGGGAACCCAGATATTCAAGCATTTTAAATATTTTGCATTGCATGATTCATGTGTCAAATATGTCGTTTGCTAAACGAAACTAATTTAGTCTCCAAGCCAGGACCGCTGTCTCAATGAATTTGTTGACGAATGTAAGGATATTATTATAAAGGAACCACTTCAATCAGCTATTCCATAGAAGGGAATAAATGGTCTTACAATATAGAAAAAGCCATGATTATCGAGGCGACGCATAATACAGTGGTCCCTCTTTTGTGAGACCGCACTTGAATCCAAATAAAAATGGTCTCCCAAACGAGGTGGTCTTCCACCAGAGGAGGGTGGAGCAATAGGTGGAGCTTTGCAAGAGTGGGTTGTATTATGCCGTACATAATTTATATGAAAATTAGTTGCTTGGTACCCATATTCATAAGAAAGAAATGAGTGTTTACTACTTTTCAACCTCCAGTCAGTCACAGGGATATCTTTCCAGGGGTGCATTACTGTGGCAAAATTCCATTCCAAAGTAGATCTACAGATTGTGCAATGTGCATGTGGGGTATTTGATCTACAGAGCTCTAGTCGAGATCAGTGATGGTCTTTAATTTCCACATAATTGGTGGTCTTTGGTTGGGTTCTAGAGGTGGTCTTTGACCAGAAGGCTGTTTGTATGTAGAGTGGTTTTGTGCATGCAATTTTTGGTTCTTAATAAGAGGTGGTCTCTCACTAGAGGGGTCTCTCAAAGGAGGGACCACTGTAATGTATAGCAATTAGTAAACCTTTGACACTTCTCAATTGATAGTACATTTTCCAAGAAGTCTAAGCATGTAATTATTCTTCATATTTTGAGTGATTCATCCCTAGTAATCTCATTCCCAGCAAGCGGGAGTCCAAACCACATTAAACTCTATCCATTACGTAACGCGTACTATATAAGATGGGGGATCAAGCCAGCTGTTCCAGTCTTCGTGTGTCATGCTTCGCGCATTAACATTATCTCCCTTGATAATTTAATTGAACGTTTTCTGGAAACCAATTTGGTCTCCAGGGCCACTATCATGACGAATTTTTATCAAAACCATAAAGAATGTAAACTGTTTTTAAAAGGGACCACTTTAATCAGCTATATATTCCACAAAAGGGAGTAGATGATCTTGCAATGAGAAAATTGTTACAACGTGACATGCACACTTTGACGAAGCCAGTTATGGAGCTCCCAAGGGATGATAATATATTTCCCGAGAATTCAACTTAAAAACTGCCGTTTTAATTTTGAGTGATTCATACTGCACATGCATGCTTAAGCTTTTCTGCAGAAAAGCTTAAGCATGCACAGCAAATTTAAAAGGTTAAGGAGCAAGCGTCACAATTTACCACACGTACACAAGGAAATTGGATTGAGATCATAATGTCTATAGGTAGGAATATTTAATGTACGTATATAACATGATTAAAACAGTTTGTAGTGGTTTGTTAAGTGCATGTCTATGTGATGCATGCATAATAATAGAGCATATGGTCATATAGAAGCTTATATATGGAGTCTACCACAAGTAACAATGCATGTATTCCTTCTGCCGACGTGATCCAATTAGATTGTTGATTAATTGTTGATGATTGACTGCATACCCACCAGGCGGAAAGGAAGATCAAAGAGTGCACCCCGTGGGCTTTTAATATCTGGTGCATTATTGCTGCTCCTTATCAACTCAAGAATGAATGTAATTGTTGATAGCACAATCTGTTGGCCTGTGCCGGGAGCATGGCATAGCATGTGAGAAATTTGTACCCTGTCTGGTGCACTATACAGGGTTCATGCCACAAATTTTATATACCTGTTGCCCAATTAGCACTTTTAGGTCAGCCTTCCCATTCCAGGTTCATCAACTTAGTACTCTCCAATCCCCCCACACCACCTTGCAAGAAATGATTATAGTATTATGAGTGGGAGGGGAGGTGATGGCTTGATTAATATTAGTTTAATTAAGGCACATTTATTTTTGAAAAATAATTCTTCTGCGACGTTCTTTTGAATGTTGCATGTTATGATAAATTACTATTAGTATCAGGTGGTGACCTGTTTGTGGATTCTAACATTATATGATGTCTAAATGGCCAATAATAATTGTTCTATCAATCGTGGCATTTTTCTCCTCTCAAAATTTTGTAGTTTGTCTATAGAGGCAACTGTAGGGTCTGTGCTAGATGGCATGGCTCAAGCAAAATGAATATTATAATATTATATTCTCTTGATCTCCCAGCTTTCAACATCAAAAGCTGGGAGATTGAGAGGGCTATAGGCCTGGAAACAAGCCAGCTAGGCTAGTCTACATGCATGTGTGTGTGCATAAATGCACATGTGGTTATACATAATTGGGAATTATTAGCAGCTGTGTTTATAAACAATTCACTTTGTGGCTCCAACATATTAACATACTACAATTCCTACAACATAATATATACTTAGTCTATATACAACTCGAGTAAAACTTTTGAAGTGTGACTTTGTAGCAGTTGGAAGGCTTTTTTCTTTTGAATTTGATAATAAATTCACTTATACGGACACATAGTATAGTCCTAATAAATTTTGGCACCCCACAATTATGGTATCAATATCCCATGGGCCGGCGGCGCCTATATATCATGAACATATGTATTATAATGATATTATTATATTATGCCCGTGTGCGTGCTCTCCAGATTCCTAGAATGGTACTTCATGTTACGAAACAAAGTATGTATAACAGCATTAGTGCCAATCTAACTCCAGGCAACGCGTAACACTAATCATGAGAAACATGCATATCTTGAGCTTCATAATTAAGTTTAGTATGCAAAATCTCTTTCAAGCACATGCACCCACAGATAGAGTAATCTTAGACTAATTAGTATTCTAATTGTATGATGTTGAACATTCCTTAATTAAGTAGCAGAAAATTTCAATGCCAACAAATGAAAATACTTAAGCTAACCTTATGGTAGCCCCCGCCATGGTAGCCATATTCTACTATAATTGTTGGTGAACTTGATCAATGATGCTAAGCAGGACACTTTTGAGGGAGAAAACCTTCATGAATTTCGTGATTTCACAGCCATGTGCACCCGTGAAAGTTTTCTCCACAAAATTTAGGCATGCAGCATCCATTTATGCAATCAGTTAAACATTCTGCGAAATGCTCCCTTCCTACTAATCCGCAAAAATTTTTTCCCTTGAAAGTTTCCCACTACACCAGACTCCTCTTTAAAAGTCCATCATGCAAGAGTATATATTAACAGAATGGTACGTCAGCATTCTCAGTATTCACAGTCATCAGTAATGACCCCACTACTTGGAACAGCCATGTAGGAAAAACCTTTGTGCATCATACAATACCTTTGATTTTATTCCATTTTCCTCAGACCCATGTACCTATCTCTTACTGTATTCAATTATCTACAACTGTCTCTACAACTGTTGGAAGCTAAATGTTAGAGGCCGACTTTGAAGTTATGCTATGATGTGTCTTCACAACAAATAATTCTACTTTAGCTAACAGTCTGGTATAGTTCTAACTCTGAGAAGTAATGCAAGATGGTTTACCTATGAACCATAATAGGAATTTTATCACTTTTCCACCTGAACCTTGAGAGTTGAACATACCTGATTGGCCTATGACTCATAAATTATAATATTATTATTACTGAAAGAAGTATGGCCATACGTTAATTTCCTCTGGAAATGTTCCAAAACACTATCATACATGTAACCTTGCATGGCACAAACATCTGAAAATTAAATTTAGCCAGGTGCCGCAGATATAATATATTACTATATCTGATGTTACCTCCTCACTTCTGGAAATGAAGCCACTACAATCATGCATGGTTCGTATACAAATATCTAAATTTAAATTACAATGAAGTGGCAGGTATGATTTTCGTCAGTGCTGAAACCTCTAGCTAGTGAGACTACTTGCACTGACACAGTGAACTTTGTTACTGATCGCATTTAAGGCCTTATTTTGCAGTCATGATTATACAAACGCTAACTGCAAGCTAACTATTAATATTGCTATTAATTTTCGTGTTGCATGAGCATCAAAAGCCATGGCACACAACTGGTTTCTGTTTCAGCCAGAGACATCACCTGAAACACGCTAAGCTTTGACACTTGCAAACAACATCATCCCCCAATTAGATCCAATCCCACAATCAAAGATCGATGCACATTACTTTAGTTTCTGTTTCAGCATAGATTATTTGTTCGTGGTTTCAGCTGGCCTGCAAAAATATTCCCTAAAGCATACTTGCATTGATGCATCAAATATTTACCCCTAGATCCTACATCAGTTATTGGATATGTATTAATTTTACTAATAATCATTGTCCACTGAGCTTTTACTGCTCATCTCATTAATTATTTTCATTATCATTAATAGAACCATCTCAACTATCTTCATAACTATAGTGTATATATACTTACAATGAATCAATAAAGTTCATTACTGCTACATATTATATAGATCACTCCATGATAATAATATACTATTATCTCTAATAATTATTATCCACTGAGCTTTTACTGCTCATCTTATTAATTTTCATTATTGTTAAAAAATTTAATATATATATATAGAACCAGCCAACTATCCTCATAACTATAGTGTATATATAAAATACTTGCAGTGAATCAATAAAGTTTGTTACATATATAGATCACTCCATGATAATAATACTATTATCTTGCACTTATCTAGATTTGTGGTTAAACTTCACTGCAGAGCTGCGGAAGGGCAGGACTGCATAAACAGCTGCTCAAATTGAACATAAGTCATATAAAATTACATCCGGTGACCAAAAGTATTAGAAATTCCAAGCATTTCTAGACAGATACAGAGCTAGCAGCTGAATGGATTTGGAGTATTCTGGTGCAAACATTAAGATATAATTGATTTTCAATATCTTTTTGATGGTGGCAGGCAAACAGCTTAATTATTAGATTACCAAATCATAAAAGCATGCATGAACTTGTGATACGAATCAGGTAACTTAAAGGCTTCAGCACACTTGATCATGTTGAATTCTGTACACTAGTATTTTTAAATTCTTATAAGTTTATAAACACCACCCACGTGTTGGTAACGGGCTTGGGAACTAATAGGATTCATAATTAATTTTATATGCATGGGGAATCAACCACGGTATGCATAATCTAATAATAATTATTATGGTAGTTGCTATGATATTCGTTTTAGTCAACATGGGAAAGTCACGAGCAACAAGTTATTTGTTGACAAGTTTGTGCCCACTGAATTATGTAAGGAGTATACATGTCTTGATCATGACTTGCAAATAGGCAATTCTGCACATGACATGATGTCAAGTAGCAATAATTTAATTTTGATGCCAGTCTACTGAATGTGGGAAAAGTATGCAATATAATGTATGATAAAGGGTGGCTCTTGAAGTGGCATGCCTATCTGGTGATGTAAACGAGTTTACAACATTTTGCGTATACAGGTATTTAGATCATATAGTTGTAACAAATACTGCAATCTGATTGGTCATTAGCAGGTATCTATATGTGGTAGTACCCCTACAAGTCTGATAGAACCCCTACAAGATTTTGATAGAACCCCTACAACTTTGTATCCTCGGGCTATTACAGTGTTTTACTATATGATCTAAACTTGTTAGACACTGTTTAGTTGGTTTCCACATGATTTAGAAGACCTCAGGGCTCTGTAGAATCCTTGCTGCGCTCGGGATTCTACATAGAGCCCTTCGGTCTTCTAAATCACGTAGAAACCTCCTAAACAGTGTCTAACTAACATGTAGTACATTTGCGTATGAAAGAGGTAATATTAAAGGTTCATAATATGCTCTACACCTACAACGAGGAACATAAATAATAATAATATTATACTCTGGCTTGCACTGATTTCTATGAATATCAATCATAAAATTTATGTAAAAATTTACGGCATTAATAATTAATATGCATACCCGGGATATAACTTTCATATACTTGTATTGAAGCTGCTACATTGATCCCTTGAAATACGGTACATGGGCATGCACTTACCCAGGAGTGGGCGCTTGCCTGGCCGGGACACTATGGTAATTTACTTAGAGGATGGCCGGTATGCGCGTTCCATGGATGCTGTTCCCTAGCTCTATAATCACTGTGTATCTATCGATTGTCAGGAGAGTAACTGTATGTTGAGTCAGACCTAAAAGTACACCTTAATTCCAGGAACCAAACAATTGTGTACAATGCTTTCCCAAGTGTACCTACACTATATCCCACCGATCGAATTATGCAATGCACCATTAAACTGCGGTTCAATTATACCTAAACAGTGTAACACTGGTTATCTTTCCCACACTCCCACACTGATAATGTGTGCCTACTGGTAAGCTAGGCCTTAGTACGGTAACCATGAATGAGTCGATTTGGTGGAACTATACTATCGGTAATGATAACAGATTAATTAATTTCAATGGTTATTATTAAACACTTGCACCAGGGAAAGCATCATAATTATCTCCTATAACAAAGAACATCATTAAATAATTTCACTGGTTTGATAATATTTGCAGACAGTATTATATGAACTATTAAATTTTACACTACTGCTTGGAAACCCACCATGAAAGGTTCTCTGCATGCATAGATTACATTGCCGCTATGCCGTTAATTTATGCATTCTGTTCAGTTAAGTGCTTTCCATGGGAATGCAGTATGGGAGTTAAGACCACTGTTGGTAGGAAATTTAATGATGCCTTACTTAATTATATTATGCACTGAATGGATAAAAGCTTTCTAGGAATCCTTAAGAGTAAATGTACTAGCTCCTTGGAACCTATGTATCATTAAAATGATTACTATAATGTACTGACTGTGGATATAGTGCACCACCCACTGCTCTAATATTATCATAATTATACCAGGAAGACCTTCTAGATCAAATTAACCTCAGGCCATAATAATTATGTCCACCAAATGCAACAATACTAGGAAGATGCCCTACAAAGTCAGTTCCTGGTGCAATGAAGCCATTAATTTTGTGTCCTACATACCTACCTCAGTACTTGATAATTACACATTTCCTTGAAAGTCTAGTTCTTATCATAATAATTACAATCACAACATCCTGTCACTGCAAGCAGGTGCTAATACTGTGCAAGGAAGGGAGAGGTTATAATATGAATATATATCCAATATACATGCATTGTGTGGGTGGCTGGCTAGCAGTGGCAGCCACCTGCTATCATGATTATAAAAGATTAGAAGGGGTGGCTCTATGGCCACCAGGTGTTCATGTGTCTGTAATAACTTGCGAGGACCTGACTCTGACTCAGACTCACTGAGATGCAGGTCTGAATTCTGTTACATCCGTGACTCACATTAATTTGCACCATGCATTTCATCATGTACTATATGTACTACATATGACAGCAGATACAATATAATAAATTGCCACACTTAAGACTTAGACCAAGCAAACAATTAATATATATCATATTATGCTACATCCAATGGTACCCAGTGGTCACCCAGAACACGCGTACACCAAATTCTTTCCCTCTCACAAAGGCTTGTATCTGGGACAAAACTAGGTTCCTGCTATACTAGATAATAAATTATGTACATAGCTACTTTAATCATCCATAAAATTAATGTAGTAACATAGCTACTTTAATCATCCATAAAATTAATGTAGTAACATAGCTACTTTAATCATCCATAAAATTAATGTAGTAACATAGCTACTTTAATCATCCATAAAATTAATGTAGTAACATAGCTACTTTAATCATCCATAAAATTAATGTGTTAATGAGTCTGTGCATAATTAGCTATAGCTAGTTACACGTGCATAGCTAGGTTCCATTAAAGTTAACGATGATTTGCGCCATCTGTTGGTACTTCTAAAAACATTAGGTTTCAATTTGTAGCATGTTAATATGCACAGGATGATCTACTGTTGCTAAAGTAAATATTAGTGTTTTTTCGCACAACGGCATTAGACAAATTAACGCCCAACATGAGTGCTTAGCAAAACAAATTATAGTACTATAGCGTCATCACAAAGAACTCGAACATCTGCCAAATTATTGGGTCTACCATAATACGTATATAATAGTCTAACTTAGCATAAGCTAATGTAATTAAATTAACCTTTTTGATCTTTGATGTTTCAGATTTGTCTGCATGACTAGGTAATTGATGCATATGTATCCATCCTTGTACTGCAAATCAGCAAGCAAGCATTGTATATATTATGTACGTATGCATAAAATTAATACTGTTCAGTAGGGAGAATCATAGCATCATTCACAGGCCTGGGAGAATAATAATTATATAGCAACTTAAAATGCTTACCCAAAGACATCATTCAATGTAGACCATATTATATACAGCATGTTGCAAGCCTTCTTCTGTGGTTGCCTCTCTTTTAGTGTTGTGGTTCACTTCAGCTGTGCACACTAGGTAGACTACCAAGTTGTGGCTTGTGGGTGAGTAGTGTGGGTTATCAGCTGCACCAGCATGGGACATTGTAACAATAACAGTTACTGTATATCCCACCAGCTGTTGATGAACTACCATAGTGCCCAGTCAAGCACCCATGTACTGCACTTCAAGGGATCAATGTAGCAGCTAGCTTCTATATTATAATAGTCAGAGACTGAGTCCAAGCTAGATCTCTACGCATTTTAAGAGGTCCAAAGGCCCGAGGCTGTAGCATCCCGAGCGCAGCGAGAGTGCTACTAGGTGCCTGAGGGTCTCTTAAAAAGCATAGAGACCATTGGACAAGGTCTCTAACTGATTTAGAATATAGCAACTAGCTATAACCATGACATTTAGCCTGGGGACTAGGCTACTATTGCATTTACTGTACATCTTTCTTTGCCCTTGGCAGCCCAGGACGCTATAATGGTATCTGTACGTGACATGATTTATTCTGCTATGTGGTACTCAAATATCCCTGTATATACAACTATTCAATTGTCGCCAGCAATATGTCAGCTTTTCAATGATACAAGCAGAAAGGCTTCTGTGGATGCATCAAATAATGTGGTCAGACAAGCATGAAGCTTGCAGGCACTGATATAATTATGAATGCAGAATTGATATTCCATAATATTATGTGTTTGTTGCCGGGTTACCATGTACATGACAAGTGCATGCATATCGAAATAAGGTGAGTGTACTTCCTGAACACTTATTTCGTCCATATTTGAGCAAAATGTGTTGATGCATGATGTGAATATATGAGAAGCCTAGCTGTGTTTCATTATGAAGTCACTGTTGATTCAGAGAGATGATGATTTAACCGGACTGCTAGCGCTACCCGTACCACCCCCATAATATTATATTATAATAGCAGCATAATAGTTCCTGAGCATATATACTTTGTTTACATGTCATGAGCCTATTCTGGAGGTGGGAGGGGGCGGCTGGCTTAGCATGCAACTACTATAGGGCTTTCACCCTAGCTCACCCAATGAGAAGTATAACCACCCATGGCCATGCAGGGGGTCACGCCCCCACAGGTGACCACTATCAATTTCCTGGTGAATACCAGTGGCTTCCTGCTGGTCAAATGGAACAAAACTGCCAGTATAGTGTTAGTGATGAGCTGTATGGCTAATAATAATGGCTCTATTATATATTATTACAGTATAGACCCCCACCTCGACACCAACCCCTGTAGGATTACTAAAATTATTAGCTAAGTTAGCTAACCCATGCAGCCCTGAAAATTATTGCCCATATAACTATGCATGGGCATACCACGTGTGTACGGATGCATGTGCCTATTTCCCTTTATTGTAAACAGCTGTTATTGCAGTAATTGGAGTCTTTTGTGCTGATGACTAATTATTAGATCAGCAAGAACCACAAATGCAGTGCTATCTACAAGCTGTAGATCTTCAAGCTAAGGGATCAATCATTACACGTGGCATTAACCAAAATGGTGATCTAGAAACATAAATATTGAATTGTGTCAACATCGAAAATGTTCACGCCTCTGTGGATTATCATGATATCACACAAAAATGCAACTGAATCCCAATAAACACATGTTCAATTCCAGTGCATGATCCCAGTGTCTGTACGTTCGATCCCAGGGTGCATATTCGATTCCATTGTATATTATGCATGTGACTAATTATTAGATCACCAGATTGCTACAGATGGACGGAGCCACTGTGATTAAGATCAATGTGTGTGATCTATATTGCTAACCTGGCTTCTGACATACTTAGTCGCGACGGAAATAATTGAGTGTGGAATTCAAAGACAGTATATAATATATAATAAATTATTTATTGTTAACAGTGTGCTTATAGTATACAGTTTAAATTGAATGCACACAAACTGATCGACCCTGGATTCTGCTCCGAGTGAAACATAGCATGCAATGTATGCACTTTATCACTTCATCCTATAGCTTCACAATCGACCCTGCATCCCAGTTCAATGACATACAAAAAGAGTTTTATGCAAATATAATAGTATGAATCAAAGTGTGAAGAGTGCCCATTTGTGGACAATAATGTTTCATGAGACTGTTGATAGTTTAATCATTCTTTGTGGTCGAACATGCACTGCAGTCTGGGATTGAGCATACCAGGTGAAGACAACCCACAGGGGCGTGAACATTTCCGAAGTTCCGATGAACATTTCCGATGTTGATATGATCACTATTCATGTTTCTTGATTACCACTTTGGTCAATGCCACGTGTAATGATTGATCCCTTGAAGATAGTACTGCATTCGTGGTTCCTGTTGGTCGACATCAAATGGAACCAAATGATCGGTGGATAAGGAACATCAGTGCAACAGATTATTACGTTCCACATTATGTTACCAACAGATGAGGCTGTTTAATTTTCCTAGTATTAAAGAACCTCAGTAATGATAGTGATGTCAAATCCAGAAAAGCAAAGTGAGAATAGTTATATATTATTTGTTCCTTAGCTTCCACAATCTATAAGTATAAAGCTTTGGTAACTAATAATTATAGGTTTTAATTCAATGATTTGACTAATTTGGTGTAGATCACCAAATTAAGATCATGCAACTATTAGCGCATATACTAAAAAGAGTCCCAAGATGGCTGTTGTGGTCTTATGAGGCTATAGTGCGTGACCAAATCCACAGGGGACATCCATCCATCGATCACTATAATTATGTGTAGGCTGCAAGGGTACATGCATATCCATGGTTGTGGAATGTGAAATAGTAAGTTACCTCACTTGATTCTGAAAACCACACACAATCATAATAATAATGGGTAAGACCCCATATACTATTGTAGTAAGCATAGGATTGTTGGATACATGCACAGCCACTCTTCCTCTTTCAGTTGATGTCCAGTACTAGTATATATACAGGGTTCTATCTAGAAATTTTGGTTTGGGGTGGAAGGGGGCGTGGCACTTTCACGCACAGTCCCCTCCTCCAAACCATCAAGTATTAGTTAGACACTGTTTAGGAGGTTTCTGTGTGATTTAGAAGACTGAAGGACTCCATAATATAGAATCCCGAGCGAAGCGAGGGTTCTATGAGAGCCCTGAGGTCTACTAGATCACATAGAAACCGACTAAACAGTGTCTAACAAGTTTAGATCATATAGATTTGTATTGCTAGAGCCAGAGGCAAAACTTGGTAGGTGACTATGAAAATCTTATAGGTGACTATGAGATATAGATACCTATCAGTAGCCAATGAATCAAATAGCAGTATTTGTACATGTTACAGCTATGATCTAGTGCGTTTTAGGTATAACATGTATACTCTTTGACATAATTCAGAAGAATGTTATTGCTACTCTTCTTTGGGGGAGAAGCTGGGTGCTTTGGGGGGGAAGCTTCCCCCCTGCCCCCCCCTGTGGATAGAACCCTGATATACTCCTCATACCTAAGTTAGTACTCCATTAGTCCCATGGCAACACAGACTAATTATTATTATGCTAATAATAATAATAATTAATTAATAAACAAACTATTGATGAAGCTATATATAATTACAAATTAAACATACTGCAAAGAGTCCCAATTAAGTGGTCCCTATTCTCATAGCTGGTCATGTACAATGCAGGAGCAGAAGACTTGGCATGCACCCATGAGACCATAATGTAGTTAATTAATTATTATAAAATTGTGCAAGCCTAAGGAGAAAGGCATGACTTGTAGTCTGGGAGAGCGCTGGCTGTTGTGGCCTTATGAGGCTACAGTGTGCGTGACCAAATCCATAGGGGACATCCATCGATCGATCACCATTATTGTGTGTTAGGCTGCAGGGTGCATGCATATCCATGGTTGTGGAATGCACTGAATTAGTAAGTCACCTCACTTGATTCTGAAAACCACTTACTATTAATATACAGTCATGGGTAAGACCCCATACTACTGTAGTAAGCATAGGATTGTTGGATACATGCACAGCCACTCTTCCTCTTTCAGTTGATGTCCAGTATATATACTCCTCATACCTAAGTTAGTACTCCATTAGTCCCATGGCAACACAAAATAATTACTAATAATAATAAACAAACTATTGATGAAGCAAGGGGACCAACAAGAGGAACATAGAAAATATGTATGTGATTAGCCAATTATTGACCTCTGTGTAGGCTAACTTATCACATCCCCATGGCGATAGTCTCACAGCAATTAACACACACTGTCTAAAAGTAGTCTCAGGAATTAACTTGACCAGATGTATACCCTTACTGGCTCTGCAAGATTAGTCTAGGAGAAACATATTATATACAGCTTTTAAGAAATTGCAAGCTCTGAGTAAGAAGATGGCACATGCATCATTTATAAAATGTAGGGTTTCAGCATACAATAACCTCCTGTACGACTCCAAATTGCAATCTGAATATGCATGGTACAAAATAACGACGTAGCTATCCAATAATCGAAGTGTAAGCCTATACTGCTGGGGGCTATAATTATTTGGCAATTTAAGTACTAAAAAGGGACTCCGGTCCATACATAATACTATATAATTGGAGGATCGATGTCAGGTATTTGTAGGTAGGAGATCACTGCATGCTTATGTATAATACTATTCATATCCGTTCGATCACCTAGCTTCTCAATTTACATGAGAGATTGTCACACTGTTTATCTTTTACTCAATTTTTGTGGTCATTCACAGGAAATTGATTCATGGGAACTGCTGCTACATGCATACCATTGCATATAAATTATATAGCCAGGCAGTTGCTATGGTGTAGGGGGATTTACAGTACATCATACACTGTTCTCACTCCACTGTTGCATTCACATTTGTAGGAACCTCCTGAGTTGGGGGATTTACAGTACATCATATACTGTTCCCATTCCACTGTTGCATTCACATTTGTAGGAACCTCCTGAGTTGGGGATTTACAGTACATCATACACTGTTCCCACTTATTAATGGAAGGAGGCCTTCACATTCATTCCGGTTGATAGCAGCCAAATTTTTCCATAGTGACTATCACTTCTAGATCTGTGTAATGTACAGGGGTGGATCTAGGAATTTAGAATTGGGGTGGATTGTGATAATGGTGTGCGCGAAGTGAATTAAGACCATTTATAAGGACATAATAATCTCCTAGAGTGCATGCCCCCTTCCTGACCCTAGCACTCAGCTGGATCCTGGGAACACCACTGTTTTTATGAGAATCTTTAGAATCACAATTGCATACAAAATTTGTAGGATATAACTAATTCCTGCCTTATTCACAGTGTATATAATAATCTTATAAATATTCATCCTGTACATGTTAGTAGCTGACTCGGATATTCTCATTCACTTCCTTGACTCATGCCCTTGCTATAACAATGATGACAGTTGAGTTCTAGCTAATGGTGCACAAGATACTTTGATTGTGCACAATAATTAAGAGTATAATCATGGATAATAATTATACAACTCCCCTGCATGGATGTCCTCTAGTACCCGTACAGGAGATCAAGACATGATTGAGCTTCGATCTGCAACATCCAGGACAAGAGGATACTGAATTTAATTTAATGGTTCATGGTTCATGGTCAGCTTCAGTTGAATCCGAATGCATGCATTTCCTAGCTAAAGTGCATGTATATCAAGATCCTGTCAGTATAATATTATACTTGTTAAAGTACACATCCTGGAGGTCTAGTATATTATATTGTCAAGACTCATAACAAAGTTGTAACAACGTACCCCACCTACAATTATCGCACGTCCTGTATGTTCATTGTCTTTCCTGTATTGCATCGATCACTACTTCCTTCAATTTCCTTTATTTGTTTAAGAAATTGACTACGATATGCTCTGGGTGCTCATATCAGTGCATCAGCCATGCATGCACAAATCTTTATAATGGTCTTGTAATAATAAATTATACACGCCATGTTCACTATCTAGTCCCTTATATCTTACTAGTATAATTATATTTTTGCATCAGCAATGCTAAGGCTTACCACTATAAGTAGATGAATAAATTTTATTTTAGCAGGATTGGGGGGTTTCTCAATGGATGTTTTCCGGCCCTCTTGAATTGCCTAACACCGTATATGTGACAGTCGCTAGAGGGATTCCTATTCAACTACAGTTCTGTTCATCCTGGGTATTAGGTGTACCCTACATTCACGTACATAAAGCTGGCTCAGTCATAACAGAAATGATGCTGCAGCAATGCCATGGGAATACCGTAGTATCCCGGGTAAGCGCCTGTGGGCACTAAAAACATAACTAGCAATTTTGGCCTGCATGCATGGGTGCTTTCAAAGTTCCATTGTTATGTTTGTATAGAAGCTGCTACATTGATCCCTTGAAATGGAGGTACATGGGCACTTACACGGGAGTGGGCGCTTGCCTGGGATGTACACATTACTTCTTGTACGTGTCACTGAGTAGATGGGTTTACGTTGCCAATGAGATGCATGCAACTCGCAACATCATACGTAATGGTCAAATCTATTCATTGATTAAGAGAGTGAATCAGATGTGTGTCACACACACACCTAGCTATATACATGTATATGACAAAGCCAATTACTTCACCCCTTGTGGCAAGAAAGTCACTGTGATGGATGCATGGATGACCCCTGTAGGGCAATCCGTGGTTCACTGAATAAAACAACATACAGGCTTGGGGGATTTTCTATTACGCCGCATACACGTTCACCTGACTAAGTGCAACAGCTCCTGCCAGGAAGGATTCCTATTCAATGACGCCGACAATCAGAACAGGATTCCTGGTTCATAGTGTATCATAATAGTTATGATAATATTCCCTTGATGTCAGTATGGGGGCGGCATGGTATTATATTACATATGCGTATACATATGTAAGGCCGTAATGCCGTATATTATTTAATTTAATACTATTAATGGCAGGTAGTCCAACCAGTGTACATAGCAAATTTCATCGCGTGAATTCAACTTTTGCATTCTGAGAGCCCTGCATGAATGTCGTGTACATGACTGCAGAGGAAGTGTAAAAGTGCATACAAACCAGAGGGTGGTCTAACGTCTAACCAATGTAGGTAGTAAATCCCACGTGTACATACAGTACACTGGAGTATGATCATGGGCCACCAGACTGAAAGAAATTACCGGTATCGATCATCAATGGGTATAATTATTGTAATTATGGAACAATGAGCAGGAAGTATAAGGGTGAAGGCGGTCTGCAGATGTGACTTGCAGCCCTAGCCTAATGTACACGTGTAGGTATACACAAAAGTATGACAGCCATTATGGTAGATTACTAAGTCTTATTCCGAGGACAAAGCCAGTCAGTAAACTACTAAACTCTTGAGATCATGCACTGACCGTAGCGTTCCGTGACAGGAAATGGTAAAGGGTCGTTATGAGTATGATGTGCTTAATAATTATAGTGGCATCATGTTTTAGATTTACTTACCAATACCCCACAGTTGGAAAAGATCGTCAGTCCACGTGGCCATTAATATGACTTTTCCTTATTTCAGTACGTGTCACTATAACTATCTTGATCCCTCAATCCAAGAATTTCAAACCCACGCTGACCTGAAAGTTTAACTCATAATATGACAACATCTTGCAAGTTCATTATCACCATTACCCATTGGCAAGCAGTTTGTAACTCCACTATTAATAGATGGAAAGGGTCGTCAGAATTTACTACCACATACTCGCAATTTATTATGCATTATGTAGCTATGCATGCATTATGATGGTCCCTGAGTGCACTTAATTACATCAATGTAAGTTATTAAGGATGCTCCTGTGTCTTGAATTTGCACCAATAGTAGCTAGCTGTAGTCTTGGTTGTACTAAAAGTTTCACACTTTCTAAACATTATACAATAAACATAATTAAAGGCTCTCCATACATGTGTCTGCAAATCCACTGCATACTGCTCTAGTGGATTAATTTAATTCCATCAACACAATTGGCTCCTATGTGGAGACAAAATCAATCCTAGCAATAATATTATTTGCAACTATAAGTCTCCTTGTTTAATTTCTGCATTCCAAGTAGCATCGTGGAGCTGTACAGTGGCGTAAGAAGATATTTTTGAACAGGGGGGCTGTAAATAGATTGCATGCCAAATGCGCAAAAAAATTTTTGGATCACACGATACACCTTCAAAATCATGCCCATTATTACGCTAATTTGGCTCTAAAGTAGACTTTACGTCACAAATCTGAAGATGTCAAGGCCAAATAGAATAAATATCTTCCTAGGTTGGGCCACTTGGCTGACAAGATGGGGGGGCTACAGCCCTCCCCCCCCCCCCCCCCAGCCCCCCTGCTTCTTACGCCAGTGCTGTATATCATATCTTTAGCGGTGTCAAGAGTGACAATATCTGACTGGAGTGGAATCGGCCAACTAGTCATAGAAAAATCTATAACAGGGGTATCCAATTATCAACCTGTAAGTACATGTGCATATATTACATTATATTAATTAGGATTTTTTAAAGGTGTAGTCAGCATACACTCTGATACAGAATTTTTTTTAATCCAAGGTAACACAATGTAACACAATGTCACGATCTACATGGGGTGAATGTCAAATATACTCACCTCTGAGTATTGAATGTGAGGTTCTCACGCATATTAAGTACAGTACAGGACTGTGGGATTAGGACTAGCTACTATGACATTAATAACAAAACTGCATGGTGTTGCTAGCTGCATGCAAGCTAATGCTTATGTTATAGATAGACTATGGCCTGTAGTGGTTTGTTAGAATAGGACCAGAGAGGCAGCCAGTTAAACCACGAGGTGAAGCCAAGTGGTTTCAACTGGCTGCCTGGAGGGGACTATTCTAATAAACCACATACAGGCCATAGTCTAAGTGGCTTGTACTATGGCCACCAACACTGCCCAATTGTGGTATACTGACTTCCCAGTTATACCACAGCCAAGCAGTTACACCATGATAAGCGGTTACTACTGTCTAAACTATACTATTAGCTGTATAGACTACAGGCGGTGCCTTTGATCTTTAGCCTAACCATAGTACAAAATAATATTATAACTAAATTATGTTCTCTGACTGCTATGATATGATGCTCAAATTTTTGCATTAATTTTGCAGGTGGGAAAACAATTAAATTTGTGAACTTCCATAATATGCCTCTCAAAAGGATTATAAAAATGTTAGTGGTATCCTAGCTACATTAATTATTTTTGACAGAAAGCAATGCATGCCAATAAATTAACTCTATCACCCTTCCTATTATTCAATTACCAGACTCATTCTCAGGGGGCTGTTTGGGGCATTCTTAACCTTATCATAGTAGCTCATACCCAGATTATTCCCGACAATAAGTACTGTATTATGCCATTAGTATTGAAACTTAAGTTGTCCGAGGATGAGACTTACAATCATTTCAGCTATTTTTTATCATAATTGCTGTTGCTAGAGTGATAAATCAATTAATCACTAGACTACCACAGTGCCATACTTTATTAATCACTGTAGCAACGGCTAATTATGTTGGAGTTCAGTTGTAGACACTCTTCTGTTGTTCATTGAATTACAAAGAATTGACATGATCAATGATCATTGATAAGCTATATATATATATAGTTGCGCTACAACATTGCATGATCATTGGAATCCTATAGGCTAGAAGCATAGCTGATATTAGTATAATACAGTATAGGGTTCATTGCTCAATGTGGTCTTCTGAGACTGAGGGGTTACATGATAATTTCTGGTTGATAATCTCTTCTATCACCTCAGTATATAAACGGGCTATGCACTATGTTTTGCTCTTAGGGATTGTTCAGGATAAGAAACCCCAACTATTGCTTTCAGTTCAAGTACTATAGCTACAGCATATTATACTATAGGAGTTGGTGTATATATAGCTAGGCATACAAGGCTGTAAAGTGATATCTGGTGCTAATTATTGCTTCAGGGGTATCAAATGTCTTACCTTGGAATGTCCATTCCCATTGTCAATACCTAGAAGCCATACCCTATATAGCTTGTTTACATATGCTGAATGGTATTGTCACCACACAATGTCGTCTCTTGAAGCACGCACATTTCCTGTTATATTAGTATTATTATGCATACATGTCTGATTCTAATTCATGCAGGAGTCTCGTAAGTGACTCTCCATTCCATTAGTCTCCCCAGTAGTCTCACGGTAACACAAATTTAAAGAAATATAATAATATTATAATCATGACTAACTTGCAATATTGTCTATGTCTATGGGTTCTGTGTACATGTACGTGCATACAGCATGAAGAGAAAGATTATTATGACATTGTAACAAATAGCTAATAGCTATCTGCCAGTAATTGGGGTGCATGAGATGTATGGTCGAATATACCCCAATTACTGGTAGATAACTATTTTGTTGTTAGTTGACCTCTGTTCATCATTGGCCTACTTTATGATGACCCAATCCCTTCCCATAGCCGGTAAATTTCCTATAAAACCTTTGGTTGCTAAGCAACTGCCAACAAATCATGGTATATGAAATATACTAGTGCTTGTGTGATATATATGCACACGCAGTCATGCATTGAGTTACTTCTTCCTCACACTGTTTAGATCCTACCTGTAACAAATACTGTGATCTGATTGGTTAAACTAAAGTATCTATCCTTCATAGAAAATCATGTAAGCTCTGTAGAAAGCCATGTAAAGCTCTGTAGAAAATCATGTAAATTTTCTTGCCTATGGTTAGGGTTGTTGCTAGGCAGCAGTTTATGTGTCAAGCTTTTGGGCATTGTTGCTAGGATCCTAGGATCTAAACATGTTAGATACTGTTTAGTCGGTTTCTACATGATTTAGAAGACCTCAGGGCTCAGTAGAACTTCGCTCGGGATTCTACACAGAGCCCTGAGGTCTTCTAAATCACGTAAAAAACCTCGTAAACAGTGTCTAACTATTATATAATACAATCATCTCCCACTATAAATCCTGTTGAATGACACACATCCGTAAAGTCTATACATGCAGTCTTGCAATAATAATATTATACTTGTACTACTAGTAGTTACAATTATGTGTGGGATGAAGTCGTTATAAATTAAGGTCAGAAGTTATCAAACTGAACTCCACAAATCAAAGACAGTTTCTGGAATTTGTCCAACATTCATGACGTTGTTTATGTTTTCACAGTAAAGCAATTATTGTTTTATCTTTGTCACGCATGCCACCAAATTTAGCCTTATTAACGAACCAAAGTTGGAAAGCCAACCCCTATCGTATTATTAACTGCTTACCCAATGTACACAATTATACTTAATTTGAGTATACTTATATGGATTAATGAGCCATAATTATACTACGGTACGGTACGTATAACCATATGTCACGTACTAAGCATCTACATCCGTTAGGCCGCCACACTCTGGGAAGACTTAGAGCTCCAATTGGACAAAAGAGCTTTCAAACCAGGTTCTGTGAATCCTATAATTCTCAAGGGTTACCTTAAGCTTTATGACTCTGCCCCCTTGAATGAGATACCTAATAAGTCACTGGCCATGGCATGCTATGGTGGGTGATGTGGCTCATAAGTTGGTCTCGTGACATGTCATCCGTGGTTTAATTTTCTCTTTGTTCTTAAGGCTGGTTTGACCACACACCAAATGGTTCAACTTAACAATGGTTAATGGTTAATGCTATTGATCGAGTCAGCTCAAAGAGCTCATAACTTTGAACTAAGCAAGTCTGTGGGTAGGGCCCGGGAGTCACTATTCCACTATCCCGATTTGAATCAAATACATGCATACCTGCTGAGTATTCAGATGAAGTCTGCCAATACTGCTAAGTTTTCAAATAATAATAAAAGTTCTGTGCATACCAGTTTTGATTTGATTTTGCTCGTGGCTACGGCCGGAATCGTGACATTATGGCTGAATGACCCTGTAATTATAATACAAGTGGTAATTATGTACGTCTTGATGAGAAATGCACACTAATTATCAAAAGCAGTGTTACAGTTAATGTTCTCACATGTATAATAGTGTACATTGTATACGGTACGTGGTGACCATCAACCTGTAAAATTGATGTTTCCATAGTTAATACATAACAGAATTCTTCTTAGTACATGTATATGCATCGAATTCCTCGTGCGGTCTCATTACACGCATGCTGCTGATTTATTACACTGGCGCCACTGTATGTTTCATTGCTACCTCTGCATGTCATTGAGTGATGTATTATAGATTCTGAGAAGTAATCCATATTGCATTATTATGTATTGCCAAAAAAATAGGCATTATGATATATAATTGCATAATTACTGTCTGATATCATACATTTTTAGTATATGTATCTCCCAATGCGATATAGGGAGGTTTATTCTTGGAATCATGCATATTTTGCAAGTGACATACATCACCATAATATTCTATGTGTTATCAGTTGGGTTTGAAAATTAATATGTTGCTATGGTAACTGCTACCAAAGCCACTTAGTAAACATCATACATCACCTCTTCAAAGCAGCAACATACAGCTCTATGTAGTACATACCACTGATCACTGGCCCAAGGGTGACCGATATGTCCTTCTGTTGGAAGATAACAGATGGGCCCAGTGCACGAACTGACTTACACATAGATAATTCAAATAGGTAGCTAGCTATATATCCATAGCCCTCCGGTACAGCTATGGGCACAGCCAATTTTCCTTTTATTACCAGCATACACTATTGAATAGCTGGAAATGAGTTTGGGGATGCATGAGGCGTAGCTGTAGAATCTAAATCCTCATTGATCTGCCATCCTAATTTTGACTATTATGGTATACGTATCACTGATTCACCAGAACGAGTTAAGATGTCTCAGCTGGATATGTTCTCAGATTACGATAGCTTAATAATTCCCATGTACCAAATTGAATGTAAATTTCAGAGCTGGAGGCGGCTGAGGATAATTCAGTTGCAATTGGGGGGGGGGGGGGGGGGGGGGGGGGGAAGTCAGTCAAATAGACACACACAAGCTTGATATTACTATGTACATAAAACGTACAATGTGACATTATATTACTATAATAATATTATAGAAGCCTTCCATTTTAGAGTTGCCCCCCCCCCCCCCCCCCCCCCCCGTTTTGCCTCCCCTGGATTTTAGTACAAAGTACAAAAAATACCTCATTAATCAATAGTCACGTATGATATCACGTAAAGAACGTAGGATGTCTCAAGGGTATTTTAGTTTAATAGGCATCCACAGCTACGCAGTTATTCTTCATACATGAAAAATTTCTCATGTATCTGCAGTCACGCACGATATCACTGAATAATTTTGTTGGCGCCATAGAGCTAGAGTATTTCAATGGTTGTTATTGCTCATACATGGGTTGCATAATGGTATGATGAAATACTTGCGCACGTTATCAAAATTAATGTCTAAATTTTGTGGAAAAGCAATCCCCATCTATAAAGATATTATAGCGTGATCTTGGAATAAGGAGTGCTTTTCATGGTCCAGTTGGTATCAAGCTGTATAGATATGCCTTTTTTGTATACTGATGACTCCCCCATCTCTTTCTCAGTAACAATCATAATAATAATAATTATTAGCATTGTATACATGCTGTGGATACTGTGTGAGGTCACACAGTTAATGCAAGCTGGCTATAGTGCAGAGATAACTGGTGTACATGCAACAATGATTATTGTAGGACTAGCTGGTGTGATTTCATTTTACCATAGCGATATCATATAAATTCTTAGGTATGTAATTAACCATAATATTATATCTTTTGTTTCTTTAGTCTAAGAATTTGATCACCCCCGTGCAATTCTGAATATCTGACATATCCCAGAAGAGCGTTAATAAAGCTATATATCCTATAACTAATTAATAAGCATCGGATTCGAAATTCATCTCATTTCTGAGTCATAGCTACAGCACAGTACTCAGAATAATGAATACACCATCTGGTATAATTAAGTAATTATAAAGCATGTACAACACGTATAGTGAAGTGGATCTATAGGCATAGGATTACAATTGCACATAATCTACAATTGTTCCCACGTACCTGCCATACGTTCAATTATGCTGGCTAGTCGATCAGTGCAGTGAAGCTGAGATTGTTGAAAAATTACTATTATGAGTTGCGTCTGTCACACTATAGAATCTTAGGTATGTATAATAGCTTTTGTTTCTTTAAAATTTGATCGCTCCTGCATGTGCAATTACTGGTCATCTGACATAATATTATGTCATGATCATGGGAGATGTAATATTATACTCCTTTTCCCATCTAGAGAACAAAGCTGCTATATATCCTAACTGCATCGGGTTCATCCCATTACTGCATCATACCATAATAATTATTATAATTAATGCATACAAGTACACCAACTGGTATTAAGTACACCTGCGACAGTGAGGTGGATCTATAGGCATAGGATTGCAAATGATCCTTCACACAATACATTGCTCCCACCTATCATACTATTATGCTCAATCTTAAGTTTAATTGCTATAATAGCTAGTCAGTGCAATGAAGCTGAGATTGTTGAAAAATTAGTATTATGAGTTGCGTCTTGCACTATAAAATTTTAGGTGTATATGTAGCTTTTTTTCTTTAAAATTTGATCGATCGCTCGAGCATGTGCAATTTCTGATCATCCGACATGTCATGATCATGGGAGATGTACTCCTTTTCCCATCTAGAAAACAAAGCTACTATCCTAACTGCATCGGATTCATCCCAATCATACCATATAATGCATACACTGGTATCAAGTACACTTTAACGTATGTGAAACAGTGAGGTGGATCGATCTATAGGCATAGGATTGCAACTGCATGCATGATCCTTCACAGAATCTATGGCTCCCACCTGCTAGTCAGTGTAGTGAATTAAGCTGAGAACCATATGGTTGAAAAAATTAGTTTATGGGAATGCATGCACATAGCTATGTAAAGTTGAGACCCATAAAGCTACATACGTAGATGGATGCATAAACTATAGAGTAAGGTACCTTGGTCCATAAACATTATGTTCCCAGCCCCACATGCATGTGCACAGTCATTTACAGCTGCATACATTATCCGTAGCTGTTGATTGGCAAGTAGCTATAGGTACGTTAAAATGTTGGAATCATCAAACATACATTCATGATCAGTGTATCACCACTCACTGACAGTTTATGTTGAAAGTATATGCATGGTTGTGCACCTGGCTGTTCTACAACAAGCACAACTCAGTCCTACCACCTTGAGAGGAGAGAAGTGTAGCTGGGATTTGAACGAGGTCCTAGGAAATACCATCTTCCTACACACCGCTGCCACTTGGGTCTAGTAGCTCAGTGGTAAGAGTGTCGGACTAGTAATCAGAAGGTCCGGAGTTCGAATCTCAGCTGGATCCTGGATTTTTTTCCACAATCAATACTTCACACCTCTAGCCTGTTAACATCTTTGCCTTTACCGGGCAATAGCTATGTAATAAAGTCCTATTTATATGCATGTAGGTAGAGCTAGAGTCAAAAAAGAAACTCTCCAAATTAAATAAAAGAACTTGACGTGCTATAAACGCCCACTAGTATATCGCTCAAATTTCTGTCGCTAGATGAAACCCTGTAAGTGATAGCATGGTCAGTGACTCTTCTGTGAAATGAATTGCTTCTCACAGAATGGGGTGTTGCCTGTTTTGAAGAATACGTACGTAATGTTAAATCAGGTGATGTCATAGAGATATTTGGAAATCTCTAGAGAGGTGACTGAAGTGAACGAAGTGCTTATTAGCTGTTAAACCACAGCTATAACCACCAATAGGATGTTGCCAAATATTATTAGGAGGGAGCTTCCTTATTCTCAGCAAGGATGTATGCAATTTGTCTTGACAAATCCTAGTAGCCCAGTTCAATTCTGAGGTAATTAATCTAAAAGTTCTGGAAATTAAGGAGTGACGCAGTCAAGGAGAAACAGAGTTTCTCTGAAGCATTATCATGGGGATTTTATAAGTTATGCTGGTCCAGGAGAGTACGGTATGGTCGGCCTGCAACAGCATGCTATCAACTCAATGAGTCATGGTAATAGTAGCTACAAATGAAGGTGGTTACCCATTTTGTCTACCCCTCTTGCTAGCTAAATATAATTATCATAATCAGTTGCAGATTAGTTCATTATGAAGTCAAAATTTATGTGATAAAATCACATTGTAATGGAACCAGTATGCAGCCATATTGCTATAAGATACACTCAATAGTGATTTAAATATGATAGCCATAATATTATGCACCGGCGATATCTTATAAGATTTCTGAGAACCCCCTAATAAAGTATTTTGATGCAACCTGAACTGAACTGAACCCACCCACCCACCCCCCCACCTCCCCAGGCTAACGCCAATGCAATACACAATGATTGACTACAGTCTGGGGAGGGTTTCAGGAAATTTGTAAGGGCACTGTGCAGCACTTTGATGTGGCTAGTTATATTACACAAATGTGGCGGGCGGCTTAAGAGCTACACTCAAACACTAGTATTCCTGGTATTGTTATTTAAGAACAAGTGACATAATATCACAATATCGTACATATGGTATATGCATAGCACAGGAACTGTCTTTATCAGTTAATTCTTAGTAGGAGCACTTGCACTATTGTGCCAGGTACATACGCACATACGTAGACTTTCTTTTGATCTGTTTGAACATAAAGTTTATCTATGAATTCTATAAGCCATAGAGCTGTAATAGACACTAAGGGGCCATTGCTGGGGGGCTCACTTATAAAGATATTATAATTAATATTATGTCTGCAATGATGAGCTGTTTGTCACACCCACTTTCCTTGATCATAAGAAATTCTCTGAACTCGGGCTTACAATCAATAATATCATGTACAAACAAAATAGTACTCTCGCCCATCCTTTACATCATGCAGTTATGTTGCTTATTTTTTATCCTGTAGGGGAGTCAGTCAGTTTACACTGGCGGGACCACTATTCATTTATGCTGATATTTATGACACCATCCTACCACCAGAAGTTCAACATGTTTACAAGCTGCAGTTCAATACTCTTTTCTCATCTACTCCTGACTTCATATGCTTTTAATGACTGATGTTCGTCCCATGGGTGACCATTATGGACAGGTATAACTAACATTTGAGGTGGGGATCTTGGTCATGCACCTACACAACAATATCTTTTCTACTTTTATGTATAATTTATCCCTTAAGTTAACATTTCAACACAAACAATATCAATTAGACATTAAAATTAATAATTGTACTCGAGCTCATGCACTACAGAGCGTAATTATTATGCAATGGGCACTAATCATCGCATTTTCTGATTTAAGCTATGGATTTGCTATACAATAATTCAACAGGAAGAGCAGTCATGTAGGAACATGTTACTGTACATATTATGCCTTGTACAGTACGTGTACTTAACAGTATAGTGTTTTATACCATTGCTGGTTTATACCACACTACGTAATGTGACACATAATAATTATTATAGCATCTACTCTTAAGATGGAACAGATATTACACGTGCTGTATGCCCTTAACTTGTTGCAGCAGTGTATGTTTATCCAGGCTTGTCCAATACCACCGGTGGAAGCTAGTAAAACACTACTTTCCTGTGTGTACATACATGAAAGCTTAAGTTATGGGTACGTAGTAAGACTAGTGGCTCGAACGCTCATGTCCTTGTGATTGTAGTTGTGTAGCAGTGGCAGTTGGTTGTTTCATCATAGTATACTATACCTATATATGCATAATATATGGTGCATGTGAAGTTCTTCTCAAGTACTTCCGATCATGATCAAATTTCATACCACCCCTGATTGAAGTCACAAGCAGGTGCATATGGCTATAATATTATGTTATAATATGGCTTCTGGAATAAATACGTATACATGCAATGCTAGTAAAATTTAATTTTTGATGTCAATCAATTAAGACACTGCAATTGATATGAACGAAAGAGAGTGATCCCGCGGGGAGGATGAGAAACCTCTCTTCTGGATCAATCCCTGACCACCTAGGCTAGCTACGTAGGCTGGCAGCCATGCACATGCATCAAAGAGTCCATAGGTATACATGCATAAACATGCTGGTCACTAGAGATGTGAAGAAAATGCCATGTTTTGTCGATCCTACAAATTTCACAGGTGCATGGTGTTTGTATTAATTTGAGCTACATGTAATTGAAATTCATGAAAGTTTAAAAGTACATTCAATCAATTAATTGGGCTTCAATCCAGTATCATAATAATTATTATTATATAGCTAAGGAATCCATGCATCGATCATGATACCCTAGATCCAGATATCATGAAAACATGACAAGTCTAATGGCCTCCTGGACTAGCTATAATTATATATAGCTATAGTCAATATTCTAATTAGACTGAAGTCTTGGTGGATATTTATAAGGTTGTCGTTGCATGCATGCCTTTCACAGTGACCATGCACGTACACGTAAAGGTTCAACATACTGGCATCCATGGCTGCATGGGCTTGAATTTGATACTCAAAATATTGATTCCGATCAATAATAATAATAATTTATGCACCATAATACATGTACAAATAATATATAGGCTCCTTCTGTTTTGTCAGGAGTGGTTTTCTACTTGTGCCTGTGGTTATAATTTAAATTCCAACAAGCCATAAGAATTAATTAGTGGAAGACTTCCAACTCATCTCTCTCCCACGAACATCCAGACATTAATCCGCACAACAAGTACATACACCGATAGCTAGATTTGTATTCAAGAACTTAAGCCTCAGATCGTCGTGGTTAGCCAGGTTGTCGCAGCTTCAGAATTTACTGACCTATCCTTTAGTTGCATGAGTGAAATGTACGGTCATAATTATTATTATTAGGTGAATTCCTGCAAGTCGTACGAGTGCCTCTTTAAGCGTGTGCATGCTGGGCATGTATGTATTATATACTACTACGTGTGCACATTTCTTTAGAAGTAGGAAATCGCTATACAGGATCATCCTTCAGTGTATATAGCACTTGTCTCCAAAGAGCCATGCAAATAATATTGCAGTTAGAAATGAATATATAATTCCAGTGGTAACTAGTGGTGGGGGAGGTTCAGATATTATATTCCTTTCTGGAGAAAAAATGAGAAACTTGCACTATGCATAGCGTAATTGGGACTTTGCATGACTGTGTGTATTATTATGCATCGATATAAGGTCAAAGTAATTAAGCTACTAATCTTCTCTAGATCTGACCACGTACATCGGATAATATGCAGTACATCATCCCTTGGCCATCGGGCCTCCATTTATTTTCTTCTGGCAAATTAACTAGCTTGCATTTATATACTAGCTCCATGCTATAAATTACCTATAGCTATAGAAGGATTTAGGATCACAAGTGATAATTCTAGTTGGGGATATGATGGAGGCTAGGATGAGGGACAATAATGGAGATTGAAGATACAGTATGATTGATGTTACATAATATTGCATATTTTCAAAGGAAGACAACCAGAGACAGCTAGCTGTACAAGTCTAGTGTGTATATGCACTAGCTTTTAGCCAAATGTATTATATAACCTAGCTGTCTTATGAGTCATGACTGTAGTTAATAATCCATTATGTTATACACTAACTCGATGCACACACCGTTACATAAAGTTAGCTTTGACATTTTCCTTTGATCAATCTATACTATATAGCTATAGCTACATGTCAATCATGAGCATATAATAGACTTCGTGTAAAAATTTATGGATAATGTCACAAAAGTAATAATTATTATTGAGGTGAGAAATAATTTTTGTCATCAGATTGTATTGTCATACACACAAAAGTAAAACATGGCACATTTGCATAATAATATTAAGTTTTGTCATCAGACAGCATTGACACACACATAAAAGAATTAAAACATGGCACATTTGGGACTCAGCACAGTACACCCCATAATCATCAGATTCTACGTGACACAGAAAGTAGCTATTGTACAGATATAGTATTAATTTTATGATGACGAATGAGTAAGATATGTGCTAAAATAGAATGACGGATAAAAATAATGATGTGCTAATTAAAAACAATGACATCATCATTATACTGAATAAAACAGTCATGTAGCTACATAAACAAATTATTAATGAACAGGGGATAAAAAGCGCATAATGTATAATTGTACGTACACGTACGTAGCTACAATCGTCTCAGCTGGATGAGAAATGATACACTAACTAGAATCAAAGTTAGCAAGAGTGATGCTGAAATACCTTTGCCTGCAGAATTATCAAAAAAAAAACACGTTTGTTTAAAGTAATTATGTACAATGTAGGCTATAGTTAGTTACTATAGGCGGAAATTTGGTAGGGAATTCAAGTTGATGCTTGGCAGTTTATCTTCATGATGGTCAAAATATTATTATGAAACCAGCCAATGCATTACTTATTATTATGTCATTGTATGACAATCCCATATCGGCTGGACCATCAAATTTTATTTATGGCAAATAAAAGTTACGACCTACGTAGTATGTAGTCAAACTTAATTCATGCCAATATTTACGTACAATATTGTTCCCAATGGTAATTGACTTACTTGAGCCAAGAGCTGCACGAGCGACTGATGGAGGAGGTGTATTTGTGACCATCACTGTTTTTGTCACTGTCACCATATGAGTCTCACTCACGCTCACCGTCACAGCTACTGTGCATGTGTGCAATCATTGTCAATGAAACAATCATGTGTGAAATCATTAACCTTTAGTCACGACTATTGTACATGTATTTGAGTGTGAACCATTTTAGTATAATATAAAATCATATCATAATCATTCTACTCACACACACGCACAAAAATAAAATCATTTCACATTCCTTTTGTTATACTGTGTGTGAGAATGGAATGATTATGAAAAGTAATGATCCACTAGCTAGCTGTGCTATATTATGTGTGAATGCATGGAATGGTTGAGAAATAATTATACCTTTAGTCACAGCTACTCTGTTTGTAATAGTTATTGACCAACTCCCAAGGTTTGTATGCAGTATAGAAGCACAAATCCCGAGGGCAAAGCCCGAGGGATGAGTGCTTCTATACTACATACAAAGCAAGGGATTGGTCAATAACTATTTTCTAGCCCATTGTTTCCATGGATACAATAAACATGTTTTTAGCCCCCAAGAACTGTATGAATGTTTGCCCTGGCCCTAAGGAACTGTATAATAGTAAACATATGGACATGAGCCCTACAAGGAGGGACTGTATCACATATACAGTACCTTGTAACCACATAGCAACGGGCTAGAAGTGAAACTATTTTTGGCATAAGGAACGATTGTTTTTTGTTGTGTGTGCAAATATTTGAGCTAGTATAGGGAATAATTTATTGCGTATGTGTGTGAGAATGCTGATTGCATGGAATGGCACTATAGTAGAAGTAATTATTATAATTATCCCTCCAAGTATTTGTTTATCGCCAAATTAAGGAAGTCACTCAAGTTGACGAGCCACAATTTCTAGTCAATGACAAAGCTCTTCATGCTAGTGCTTGATACTAGAGTCAGGTTATTGCACATGAGTGGCCCACAAAACAATAATTACTGTTAATCAAAACAAAAGATTACGATATTCTCAAAAATATGCGAGCTATGTGGCATTATTGATTGTTTCATTGCTATGGTTCGTGGTTACCTAGAACAACAAGTACATGTATAATAATAATATTATTATGTACAGTGTCAGCTATAGGCCAGCATTTTGACACAAAAGCCATGCACGCAACGATGTGGCAGCACCATGCATGCATATAATAGTGAAGCCAATTGAACAGCTTTGTGTGAATGTCACTGGATCCAGGTATTCAACTGCAACTTTGAATAGGATTATATTCTGTTCCGGTTATAATCAATACCAGTCAGAGGCCCTAACTGTTGACCTTTGCAGAAACATTAAAACCATTCATTAACATATTATATGCTTAGCCTACAGCTGCTAGTCTCAACAAGATGCACCTCAGGGGCTATAATCAATACCAGGCAGTGACCGGTGCTATTGACCTTTGCAGAAACATCATTCATGCTTAGCCTACTGCTGGTCTTGACAAGATGCACCTCAGTGAACTTTTGTATTTGTATGTATAGGACTATTTGTACAGGAATGCATTGTACTATATATATGGAATATAATTTAGAAGTAGGAAGATATCCGATTAACCTAGCTAGCTATATATAGCTGCCGTCTCCTGGTCCCTGATTGATGTTTTTAGTATTTCAGCGTATGTGCTGAGAGTTGGGAATAGCTAGACCCTACCGTGGCTACTGTGATCTCCATGTTATGTATGTAATGTGCATGCAAAAATAAGCACCAATTTTCTGACTTGCATTTGTTTGCAAACACACCCTGTATCAAGAGCATTTCTACGGAAATCATTTGATTAAGCATAAACTTTAGACGGTTGATCTCTGATAATCAGTCCCACAATACTCTATAGCTAGCTACTCTATAGTATCTCTGTATTGCATGCACACGAGAGAAGGACTATACAGCTGATATACCAGAGCCACAACTGGCTATAGACGTGTATACTTATGTATGAGTGCACATGTGGGTCGGTGTACACTATGTGTGTGTGTGTGTGTGCATGTTTGGGGGATTATATACGATGTGAGGGTGCATGAACTTTATACGTAGTATATAGGTCTCTTGTCATCTGTCCCATAGAATTAATACAAAAGGTTGTTAAAGTCACATTAATCTGTATAGTGAGAGTACTATTATTATTATTGTGTGCATGTGTGTAGGCAGGTGCATAATATTTTATTACGTGTAAAGTGTGTGTGTGTGCATGTGTACTTGGTTCAAATTAATGTGTGCATTAGATCTATATGCAGACCATATTGATTCAGAATAGGCCAGGTGCACCGTTTAAATTTGGACAATTTTCATTGTACAGTACTATAGGTACTATACTAGGGATTAACTTCCTTCAATTTCACGGAGGACGATGAAACAATGATAAAAATCCCACCATAACCAATGGAGCACAACATAGACTGCATGCTCGTGATGGTTTTTGCTAATGTATAAGTCGAATAGTTACATAATTATTTATAACATCATTTTTGAATTCAATGAATATGTCCACCCCTCCATGTTGTCGTCAAGGAAACATAATCATGCAAGCTAGCCCCTGAATATGTTCACACGCATGCCACAGAAGTTTAAAAAAAACAACTTACCTCATTAACTCACACATACACATTATTATACACAAACTCATGCTCAAAAATGCAGTCGTTAATTCACTCCCTCACATGTGTGTCAGGTTTTTTTCCTAGATATTTTCCTAGAAGGAAGATGATCTATTGAAAGGCATGCTCTAGACCTTTAAGTGTTGTGGGATTGCTTTGGAAAATCATGGATATTGGCTGTTTGATTAGTACATGTACATATACATGTACATGCATGTAGCATACAACTTTGAAGGGGGGAAGACAGCCATGGGGGCCGGGGGTGAGGGGGGAGGGGGGAAGATCCCCCCTCTTGGCCCTATATAGAAAAACTCTGAGTGTATAACACGTGTATACACATCCTGACACACGCATTATGCGTGCACACATACACAGACCTTATGTTATTAACTAGCTAAAGTTACTTAAGTACATGCATGCATGGTGTACGTGCTATCTTAGCATAATGGAAATGCGTTCATTAGCGTTAGCAACTTGAACTATTGGACACTTGATAATACGCACACCACTTCGTATATACTCTTACGTATACTAGACTATTATATATCGATAACTTTCCCAGAATTGCTCAACATTAATTTTGAACATTAATTATCCGATCTTCTTCAAATTATTGTACTAAATTCGATCTAATTTCCTATAATTATGGTACAAAATTCTGGGAACTAGTAAGTAACTATAGGAACATGTATGTTGAGATGGTACAAATTCAATTGATGTACGTATGTCACCCCTACTGGAACTTTAATCATTTTCCAATTGTGTGATCTCCTACGAAATTATAGAGAACAACAACTATCACTTGCTCAACCCTGGCCTATACCTCACCTGCATGTTAAGTCAATCATATCCCATAGTTATCTCTATGAGAACATACATACACCTCGATACAATGATGTAGCAAATACATTAAAAGGTATACCCAGCTTGTACATAATATGCTTGGGAACAAGTGGGTTGTTCTATAATATAGGTTTTGAAGAACAAATTAATTTCCCTATACGCACGCATGCACGCGTGCACGCACCCCACCAGGTTTTAGTGTATAATAATTATAGTAAGTTAAGGAACACGGCTGGTAGTATACACTCCAAGAATGCACTGTTTTGTGTTCAAAGTTCACGCTGCCTACACTGTGTGTTCAACACCGTTGGTTCATCAATTGATATCCTCCAAATTGAAAACCTTCCTACCTATTTACTATGTGTGGTATGTGAAGTTAGTACCTACGTCATAGTGAATATTATCTGCACTTGATAATAAAGGAAAAGCAGCCGGCACTGTCTATTTCCTGAATCTATGAGGCAGTCATATCACTATAGTTTTGTGTGGTAGATACCCAGGGCTAAGTAATCGACCTTAGGATGCTTTAATGCTTTAATACCCGGGGCTAAGTTCTGTAATAGATCTTAGAAATTATTAATGTATGAAGTATAGTAACAGTTAACAGTTACTAGTAGCTGCTATTGAGCTAATTACAATGGAGGTGTCAGAGTAGTCTCGATCGCTAGCTTCCTATATTACTGGATCTTTTTCAAAAAGTTAATCACCTTCCCACAGCCATAGTGCTATGGGTGGCATAATTATAATATTATTATGACATTGTGCATGTGGACTCTGGACTACCAATCAATGCACTTCCTTACCATGCAGGAAGCAGTATGACTATGACAAAAAATATTCAGTACATGCATACATGTACTAACTATAATTATGTCCAGATTGGTTGCTATATATCGATAGCATTTAAATATACAGGAGTTTAGCTCACTATAGGAACATTGTAGTCTGGTCCAAAGGCCCTGTATGATATACTTACAAAATTGCATGCTTTCAATCTGAAAACTAGGACTATATATAACATGGATCAGGCTAGGCTAGAAGACTTAGTACTATTCTAGTAATCCAAGTATTGATACATATACTATAACAGTAACCCACTACAAAAGCTTATAGCTAGACTACTTATGAGTGGTTTGCTCTTAAAATTCCTTTTTTTACATCCGTGTTTCACACCTGCATGTGTTCCAAGCGTGGGCGCCGGCCCACATGCTGTGTCAGGCAGGTACATACATGCATACCTGGCCTACGTATGTACTGTATGTTCAACTACTACAGTAACTGACAAACAGGCATACTAATTCAGAAGTTGTAAAATTATGACTCGTGATCATAGGTTGTCAGTTTTGCCAGCTGCCTTGACTCTATCACTCTAGCTATGTATGATATCATACATGTATGCATGCACCTGGGCAGATATAGATGGCAGCGACAAAGCCTCTATTGACAATTAATGTGTACACTTCTTTGATAGGCAAGAATTAACTCCTGTATTGAGATATATTATAACTAACCTTAGCAGACTTTGAAGTGGTAGTTTATGTTATGGTAGCTATAGCCCCTCATTGTGCATACACACAGTATTTCAATGTATCTCCACTGGCAATGCCCCATGGCTGTAAAGGCCGGGGGAGTGATTAATCATCCGCGATCAAAGCCTTGGCAATACAATATCTTTGATCACTCATTTGCTTTGCTTCCTTGACTTAATTGGTAACCAGTTTATCTCGGCAACGTTTTATGATTGTATTGTACGTATCAGATTCTCTTATTGCTCCCATGCAACTACTTAAGCACATGCACACACACACTGATTTCTATAGTTACTTTTTCTTCTAATTGGAGCTAATTTAGGATCAAGATCTTGACACTCTTAATTGCTGACCCCCCTTAAGAAGACGTGCGTACAATATTAATGGAATGTGCGAACGAAATTTAACACTCTTTCGTGAAGTTCTAGCCTGGCTCCTATCAAATCCACTAGTGGGAATCAAATGAATCGTACTTTATCAGTGGGAGTATAGCGTGCATTAATTTTCATGGCTGCATAGCTAAAGCATCAAGGAAGCATGTTAATTATAGTAGAGAAAGTCTGCAGCTGTTGAGCTAAATCTTTCCACTAAATAAATTGCTTACACACTAGCTTGTACGAGCCAATTGTAGCATCCCGCTATCTTAATTATGCATGTAGGGGTGAGGGTTCTGCACTCAAGTACATTCGTTATTCCTGGGATGCATAAATTACTGTTGGTAGCTATAGTTACTTATGTATAGTATAATATAATTTTAGTGATCTCTTGGGTTGGCATACCTGTTGGACAGTGTGAAGGCTCGATGTCCAATAGCATTGTGCTCCCTGGACTGGAGTAGGAACTTGAAGGAGTGCCTGCATGGGTGACGATCAATGAGGCAGAAGAAAATTGGTAAAGGGTTAATATATTCCATTCAACATCAAAGTAATAGGGTGGAATATTAATGAGGCAGGAGAAAAATTAATGGGTAAGGGTATATGCTTCACTCAGTGTTCAAAGTAATAGGGTAGGAACAGATATTATCACAATTGTGGATGGATAAGCAATAATAGTCAGGTGGATTGCATAGTAACTAATGGAGGTGATCGTGTGGGCCTTTAAACACAAAAATTACCTAATTATCAAGCTTCACTCAGTGCTCAAAGTAGTAGGGTAGAAACAGATATTACAATGTTTGTGGATGGGTAAGCAATAATAGTTGGGCTGATTGCATATTATAGTAACTAATGGGGGTGATCGTGTCGGCCTTAACACAAAAATTACCCACACAAAAATTTAATTATCAAGCCATATGTGTTATAATCTTATTGTGTGTCAGGCTATAAAGAGAGGCACATAATAATTATATACTCCATTGGTTTTGTATGTCATACACAGGCTACTGTAACAGTGGTTGCTTATTAAGCTGCAGCTATAGTAACTATGTATGTATGTGAAACTCTAGAGAATTGTTATGCATATAAAATTAAGATCTTGTTACGTACGGGTCGGTCTATACCTGCTTGTGAGGGATGAACGGACGAGGATATGGAACTCTCTGATGTTGGCGTTGGCTCCTCCAACTCATCTGAAAAGTATGAAAACGGTCATATCTAGCTATAATATTATAGATTTCATTTATTTCTCAGAAAATTACTAGGCTAGCTAATATAGAATGTGGAGTTGTGGCAAAGTGGGTTAGATATCAGAACAGACAGCTAGCGCACCCATTTTTGACAAACACTTCATTCTCAGAAAACCATAATAGTACAATGTTTTTGTGTGTTGATAATATCATGTTTTCCCTGCAGACATTGGCACATCTACACACGTATGTATCTCATCTGAGGATTATTGTAGAGAACCAACATAACAATAATACAAGTATAAAAACAATTGAATAAAATTGAAGAATGAAGTAGGGATGGCAGGATCAAAAAGTACACAAACAAGAGATAATTGCATCTACTATACATCCCTACGCTTACTTTTCTCGACTACTGTACACCTATTAATCATGGTTGATGTGTTTGTTGAGTGCAGTATGTGGGAAACATTCGTGCAGGTTGTTCCCTAGTTGTCACGATGGTTCGAGTTTATCAGTTTTGAGTCAATTGCATTACTACTGGTCATATTTGCACCCCTCAAAAAGCAAGCGTAGGGATGTATAGTAGATGCAATTATCTCTTGTTTGTGTACTTTTTGATCCTGCCATCCCTACTTCATTCTTCAATTTTATTCAATTGTTTTTATACTTGTTTCTGTTCTTTTTTATTGCACTTAGTGAAATTTATCAATGTCATCTTACATGGTTTGCTCATATTTCTGATTAAGTGGAAGATGGGAGGTGCACAAAATTCTTTGCCATGCCCCTCATTAACTTGCGTTCATAATTATTATGACAATGAACAGGATGACCAAGAAGGCTCAGTGCTTTAGGTGGCCCAAGTAGTGATGAGACTTAACGCTTAGGAAGAAAACTAAGTTATAAGTTTTACTGTCGGCAGCAGCTAGCTACCCGGCATAATTTTATGATCTGTACGTTATTAAAATACCGCTGCTCGAGCCTTGCGCCTTCGTATCGCGATGGTATATATGATATCTATGATCGATCCAGCATAGCACTAGTGCTGCAAGCGCTAGCGAGTAGCTCGCCTATGCCTAGCGCCTTATATACCGCTCCTCGAGCCTTGAACCTTCATATCCATGATCGGTCCAGCGCGCCATTGCACGAGCTAGCGATGTACGAGCTAGTATCGCAGCTAGCCTCCAGGCGCTGTCACATGACTTCACCATGGCAACATATTCCGAGCATGCGCATTATATCATAAAAATGGCGTATCAGACACACCCATTCGATAATGCGCTGTACACGCCCACTATTACGTCCTATCGAGATAACGACTAACTAGCGTGCCACTGCACTGCGCGCTACAAAATAGAGTGGATTTATACTCTAAGTTTGATGAGCGGTGGAGGCAGTCTTGAGCTAGCCCAAGAAACTAGAAAGAAAGAAAGAAGAAAGAAAGAATGAGAAATGGCCTATTTTTTGAACATCTGGTTCTGACGTGTACAACTGTTTTGATGAATGATCTTGGTCTTGTTAGATGCACAATTTGCTGGAGATTCTGATTTTCACACTTAGAAATTTCACAAAATTACCGATTTTGAGATATTTGGGTATTTGTAATGTATTACATATATGGCATATCCGGGCCATCCCTACTTATAGAGTCTACCGACTCTATGATATGGTATTACAATCATCATATCATGTTCTTATTAAATTCTCAGATAAATGGTGTTTGCACAATGGCTATTTGAATGGGTGGGAGTTATAATTTAAAGATGAAGACAGCCCATGCACTCTTTAGTGACTAACATCAGAATAAAACATGATCATACTGTGTTACTGCTATCTAATAAAATAGTTGTCATTGACAAGGATTACACTGTGTTCCCCGATGCACATCGAAACTCACCTGGGAGTAACATTGTATGCATACATGATCGCCATATCAAGTGCTTCATTTCTTGGAAAATAGGTGTTTGTACAAAGGCTACTGAATAGGAACTATGGGAATTTAAATTCAATCCTAAAAGCGCACTCTTTTGTCATTGTTATGAAGTAACATTAATTTTTATTCCCAGAAGAACACAATTGTGGTCAAAAAAATTTAATGTCAATACTAGTACTGAAAGTTAATTACAATTCCTGGCAGCAGCTCTATATGTATTAGGATGTGATATCAGGTATACATACATTAGATATTGGCTACAGTGATTGGAGTAGGCCATACATGGACATTATTATGTGATTCCCAGTCTCATGCCATGAAGTCACGTACATATACAGTATGGATTGGATCGTGCCATGGCCACTGCTTATCATGTTATTATTATGCAAAAAACAGAAGCATTTCTAATGCAGATAATGTACGGTATCCGACATGTGTTGCTCATATGCAACACGCCAAAAAAGGCCAGGTACACTAAAATTCAACCGTGCGTTTGATCCTTGTGGTATATAGCTACTGGGGTAGTAGGGACAATAGATGAGGTAAGCTAGTTTCTCATGGAAATTATTATCTGTGGTACTCGCTAAAGGACTATTGTCACTACTCCTTGTAAATGTATCACTGAATTATTCTTTGGGGAAGGAGATTATTTGAATCCTTTTTCTGTAAGGTGTATGTGGTAAACAAGGGAAACCTATGCTGTGCCTGTAAGTACATGCTGGTCTAGAAGGGGCTACACCACTCTAATTTATTTCATTAGACCAACAATTTATCTCAATTTACGTACGGCAGACTATAGATGACCATCTGAATTTCACTCTGCTCATAAAGTGTGAAACTAGCTACTCAGTAGAGCTATAGGGAAGCTGGGGTAAGGGGTATCCATATTCACTAGACTAAGTAGAGTTCCACACCATGGTTACCGTAATAATATTCAGTGTATCCAAGAATCTTAGTAATTTGAACCCTACAGTCCCTACCCCCCTCAGTGACAGCCAAGGATTAATGGGGGATCTCACTAGATGTACATAACATACTATTGTTATATAACTCTTTCCATTAAACAGTTTGAAATTCCAGCAACAACATATCATGACATTGAATATTAATTAAGGGATATCTCTCCTTATTGCTACATTGCCCATTACTTCGTATACATTACTATTATTATTACGATATTGGATATCAATAAAAGATATCGATCTCTCCTTATTGCCACCTTGCCCATCACTACATTACTATTATGAGGGAAAGGTTTGTCTTAATATTTACTTTCTCCATTAAGATTTTCGGATTAATTATTTTAGAGAGCCACAATTTGTGGTTTGCACTCAAGTAGGAATGCCACTTAAAGTTAATTATCACCATCCACATCCATAAAGTATCTAATAGGACTGAGAAATTACAAGTATTGTATAGATGATCTAATGCATACCATTGACAAGTATCACTCCATAATGACTGTAGAGATCTGAGTCATTGGGTCCCTTTCTCAGTGCTGCACACTGAATGGCCGTTCTATTAAATCTTTCCACTGAAGTGACATTCACATTTAGCTGTTGTTGCTGGGCAGTCACAACTTGGTCACCAGTTTCCGATTCACCACAGTCTACAATATTTCTGAGTTCGACTTGTATTCCAGTTCTATCATGAAAGTTTGCATCAACCAGTCTTCTATTATTGGGGCTGTGTCCAACAAACCATCTGACCGTGTGTGTGTCTCGAAACTCGCACGATATGGTGCAGTTAAAGGTGGCCCATGTTCCGACGTCCACTGTCAGGTCCGTTGGCTGTAACCTCACATTTGTTCCTGTGTGTATGCATAATTTATTATTATTAATTTAAATTGGACAGTATAGTTAAGTATTTTCAGTGCAAACTTCCAAGGTCTGGTATCTATGCCATAAAGTCTGATTGCATATGTATCTTTTCTCTCAAAGATTAGATTTTTAGGTTACTAGGATGTATATGTCACATAATGTGGAATTGGCTTCTACTATTATCTTCGCATGACAGTATAATAATATACGTAACACCAGGAAGGTTTGGTCGACAACTTCTATGATATTGCTACGGATCTGGATAGCTCATGATCAATACGCTCAAACTCACGTACTGCATGTGTGCAGCTGCATTAAGTTTACCGGAAATTTTGACACACAATCTGTGAACTGGCAATGATCCCAAAAGCACTGGAGGGCTGCACCTCTCCGGTCATCCTATTGTCCTGCCTGATAACCTAGCCGTCTAGGCTGTAGAGCAAGCAACCTTATCCGTATATTCATCAACGCTATAGCTAGCTGCATGCATGCAAAATGCATGCTACAGCTACAACCATGCATGCCACACGCATGTGATACCAGTTTTATTTGTGTACCGCGCGCACGAAATAGTATGGCCGATTTGCGGAACCGAGCGTTAGTATACTGCCTCAAATACACCGTTCACTTTCAAATGCATCCACTTTCGCTTACAGAAGAGGGAAGGTCAAGCCGTTTGTCAACATACCTCGCGCTACCGTCTCCAAACAACTGAACAGCAGTAGCTGCAACAAAAACTGTAGGACTCTGAGTTTCTTCGTCGCAGAAGACGGAAAGGTTAGTTCTTTCAGTCCAGCCATTGCCTCAAGTGAACACAGTAGTCCTCGAAGAGATTGTCTTCTGGGCGGCGCTTTTCAGTGAGCACGAGGCAAGCTGCTTATAAGCCGCTTGCGGTCTAGTACTCGATAATTAGCTCTGGAATGTCTGCAGTGACGCGTGTGTGGTTTTGCACTATGCACGATCAGTGCCCGCTAGCGCGCTGCGGTCGTACTCATGCGCGTGTGAAGTGGCTTCACAATGCTGATGACTTGGACATTAGTCTGAGCTTACATATAAATTTGGGTTAGGTTATACGAGAGTGCCTACCTGCCATCGAAATTTCGCACCTCGCAGCCTAGGCTGTATGTGTTAATTAAGTTGCAGAAATCCAGGATGATAATAAAACTTAGAAAAGATCAAGCGGGGCGATTCGAACCCAGCTCGCCGCTGCTGGATGCCGTTTTTTTGCCACCTTTATACACCTTGTCGCTATAATACTAACCCTCACAAAAACTGATTTAATAAAAGATTCTGGATACAATAAGGTAAATATCACATTCTCTTAGCAGTTATTATCAAGAGTATTAAGTTTGACAGCAATCTATGCATGCCTGTACACTAAAGGCCAAGTCATAAATCGAAGCAAACCTTGTGTCACTTTTGCGAAATACTATTATGGAACACATAATACAAAGGAATGCAACATAATAGTATCTGAAATACTATTATGGAACACATAATACAAAGGAATGCAACATAATAGTATCTGAGTCTATTCTAGCTGCATTGCGTTAATGCAACACCTTCGTGTCCACGCTTGTAGGAGCGCAATGCAATGTAACACAATATTGTGTATATAGTGAACCAGCTAAGCAGTTGACCTAACCTCAATAACTAAAACCGTCACCATTACTGATAACTACCTATACATTTAGTTAATGGTACCTGGAAGCCAGCTGTGCCATGACTGCGACTGTCACCTTAATTACCAATTTAACGTATTGACACAGGTCACCCTCTCTCTGTGTTATCAATTTGCTAGAGTATCTTGATACTCAACATTAATTTCTAAATTACTTTGATCCTTTATATTAATTATCTCTTCAATTGTGGTCATTGTATGAAATGTAGAACATACAGGTACCCATTCACTATGACATTGTGTCAGGATGTCATAATTACAAGTCATGTTTTTAGTAGCTATTCCAACTCTCACTTGCCAATACTTAATTTTATTCTAATATAGGTAATAATTCCCGTACTAGCATTGCTTCTAGTCAAGTCTGAGGACTATTAAATCAATCATCATGATGTATTATTTGAGTGTGCTGACGCTTTTCTTGGTATACTTCATTGAACCTGGTGGTAAGTCACTTATAATCAAAAATTAATGTTGACTATAATTTGAACCAATAATTTCTTTCTGAAATACAATCTGTTAGTTATGCAGGACCTCATTATTCGACCAGTTGGTAAAATTAGTATCCCTTTGAATCAAATGAATGCTGCAAATTTTACTTGTGAATGTATACTCGGTATTGGCTGCAGTCCACCATTCTGGAGTCTAGTTAATCATGAAGGAGTCACAATTACAACCATGGAAAACAGTAATGACGAGGACAGCTTTGCTGAGCGGGGCATAACTTACAGCAGTTCTAGTACAGAAGCATTCATCACCATTCCAGCCACAGTGGAAAACAATGACACTATGATAAGCTGTGGTGCATTTCTTTCTGGTACCGAATTCAGTGATCCAGCTGAACTGATCGTCATTGGTGAGTCAGAATTAACTAGATCATCTCACAGGTGATAGAATGGGTGATCCATTCATTTTCGAGATTAAGCAATCCTCTTAATTTTATTCAGGTCCCCCTCTTCCTCCTGATCCTGTTCTAGCGATTAACAGTTCATCTCAGCTGGATATTTACTGGGAAGTTCCATATTCAAATGAGCAGTATCCTGTAGAGAGCTACAACATTCTACTTGTGAACACGAGTTCAACAGAATCTGATGTGCTCAGTAATGCCCAAATGTACAATGAGACTAGTTTTGTCCACGACTTTGATGGCGATGTGGAGTACTGTCAGATCCTCACTGTCAATGTGACGGCTGTGAGTGCTCTGGGATCGAGTCTACCAGGATCAGCAGCCATGGGTTTCCCAATAGGTAAATTAATTTTAAAAGGTTATGTTTTCATGGAAATTGTAGTTGTACACGTATCAGACAAAAAATCTGATAACCATTATTATTATTATTCTTTATGTTAGCACCTCACCAATTCAACGACATTGATGTTGATGTGACTTTTCTAAGAAATGGCACTCCAATGGCTAGCATCACCTTTCAGGTTAGTCTAATGTTCTCCCCAAGCAAAATTCAAATTTCAACCGTGAATACTGATTATAGTCTATGAGACCATTATAGACTTTATGCTGTAACAAAAATTTACTACTGTGAATAACTTTTGCAGGCCCCACTTATTTGTGACTATCAGAGAGCAAACTATGTGCTCACAATAGAGGATACTACTGACCCAAATGTAGTAGTAGAGCCCATTCAGTCCACTTACACTGGAAGTGATAGAAATATTATGGAGGTGGTAATGCTGATAATCGATCACAACTACACACTCTTCATATCTGTCGTCGAAAATCACTTCAAAATCGAAGTCTCAAAGTCAAAAAATTTCAGTACGTCTAATTTATGTAACATTCTGATCTTTTCTTTCAGCTAGGTGGAGAACACACCCACTCACATACAATGTCCTACACATGCACAATGTCATACTCCAGCGCATACACACACACACACACACAATCACAAGCACACATACGCACGTCCATGCATGCATACCCTTATACACACATACACAAAATTCATACATATTATCATAACTAACTGCAGCGACGCTGTTCCGGCATGGAGCCTCAGGTACGTCTTCAGGTATGTCTCGAAAGTGACATCACCTTTAATACTTGAAACTCTGATGCTTTACCATTAGGCCACTCGCGACATGAACTTGCCGTCTATATCGGAGTGCCAGTTGGTATTCTGGTGTTCCTTCTATTGACTGCCATTATCATTGTAGCCATTCTTGTTGTCTCAATTGTAAGAAAGAAGAAAGAGTGGAGACGTGAGTACCCAACTTTATACGTTAACCTTCAATGGCCTGGGAGGAACTGTGGTATTATAATATATTTAGCTAGCTAGCTACAATGTCATAGGAGTTTGGATTGTATATTACCTATGAACCCTTGACCATCTCCCCAGTAGCTGCATAGTATAATGGTGCATGTGGTAAAAGGTCGTCAATAGAATGCGTACACATCGATCGATGCTCGCCCCAGAAATCATGGAGATGGCGTCTAAGATCGACTCTCAACCTTGATAGCGACAAGTTTCGATGCTTCAATCACAGAGACGAACTCGACAGCACAGTATTCCTTCCGAACTTCAGGTTGGTCACGCTGCTGCAGTCGCGCGCGGGCCAGCCCCTTGTGACAGTGATGCGTGCTATATATAGCGCAAGGCTAGCTTTATTTATCCACGGCATTACGTAAGCCAAGAAAACACGTGAAGTTCAACCAACAGTGCTTATTAGAGAAAGTAGCGCTCAGCTTATAATCTATTCGCTGGATACACGCGTAAGATACTCTACATATTTACTGATTTTCAAGTCTCAGCAAGGCTCCAACGAGGCCCTGAAATTTCTCATAATTACCTCATAGATTACCTAAGAGATTACACCATAGGTTTCATCATAATTAACGTATAATTACCTCATAACCACAGAAAAGTAAATTGCTACTGGGGAGATAATGAAAAACTTAACACTCACCTCGTCCCCGTCAGTGTTCCTCGCCACTAAAAACTCAATGCTATAGCCATTCAAAATGACCGCTCTTAGAGTTGTAAGGCGCCTGCGCATATGCGCGCATCCGCGTGTTGGAGAACGGTGAGGGAAATCCCCCTTTTCTCTGACCTTCGCAGGCGAAGTCGACAATCAACGTGAGGCGGGAGACGCCAAGAATTTCGATGGATAGTCCGTCGTGTCTCTAAGCGCTAGGCTAGATTTTCGTGCTTCGAGAAGGTTTCTTGAACGCTGTGAATTTTGAAGAGAATTACCTCATAGGTTTCATCATCATTACTCATAATTACCTCATAACAGCAAAGTTGAGAGTTTGTAATTGGGACTCGGTGAGTAATAATGAATGAACGACTTAGAGACTACATCCCGAGTCCCTCATAAGTATTGCACCGCGCTTACTGTACGCCGCCATAATTCGAACTTGGACACATCGACAAATTGCGCATGCTCCGTACACGCAGTATTGGGGCGCGCGGGTTGAGCCGGTTGACCCGAACGTGACCTCCACTGCCATGTGCTAGACTGCATAGGGAAATCCCCCCAGAGAGCTCGCTCGCCAAAGAAAGCGAACTGAGAGAATCGCCATATGTCATCGATAGTCCACGATCTCTTGTACGCTAGGTTCGAATTCTGGGTCCCAACACCCTGTCATGCGCGCTAAACATTTTGAAGCAGTCTTCACCCCAATTTCATCATAATTTCATCATAATTTCATCATAGGTTTCATCATAGGTTTCATCATAGGTTTCGTCATAATTACCACATCGAGCGGCCGAATTTCGATTTGTGAATTGGGACTCGGGATGTAATGAACAACTTAGAGACTACATCCCGAGTCCCTCATAAGTATTGCACCGCGCTTACTGTACGCCGCCATAATTCGAACTTGGACACATCGACAAACTGCGCATGCTCCGTACACGCAGTATATTGGGGCGCGCGGGTTGAGCCGGTTGACCCGAACGTGACCTCCACTGCCATGTGCTAGACTGTATAGGGAAATCCCCCCAGAGAGCTCGCTCGCCAAAGAAAGCGAACTGAGAGAATCGCCATATGTCATTGATAGTCCACGATCTCTTGTACGCTAGGTTCGAATTCTGGGTCCCAACACCCTGTCATGCGCGCTAAACATTTTGAAGCAGTCTTCACCCCAATTTCATCATAATTTCATCATCATTTCATCATAGGTTTCATCATAGGTTTCATCATAGGTTTCGTCACAATTACCTCATCGAGCGGCCGAATTTCGATTTGTGAATTGGGACTCGGGATGTAAAAACTTAGAGACTACGTCCAGAGTCCCTCATGAATACGCCGCCATAATTCGAACTACAGGACACTTTGACAAACTGCGCATGCTCCGTATACGCGAATATTGGGGCGCGCGGCTTGAGCCGGTTGACCCGGACGTGACCTCCACCTGCCTGCCATGTGCTAGACTGAATAGGGAAATCCCCCCGAGTGCGAGCTCGCCAAAGAAAGCGAACTGAGGGAATCGCCATAATATTATCTCATCGATAGTCCACGATCTCTTCTACGCTTGGTTCGAATTCTGGGTCTCAACACCCTGACATGCATGCGCGCTAAACATTTTGAAGCAGTTTTCACCCCAATTTCATCATAGGTTTCATCATCATTTCATCATCATTTCATCATAATTACCTCATCGCGAGGCCGAATAGCGATTTGTTGATTGGGACTCTGGACGTAATAATAGTGTTATAGTGTACATGCTTTAGGATCCCTAGTCCATCAATGCAATTTAACCCTCTATAACATTCACTGTAGGAAGTTAAGCGGCGCTAGCTTTTCCAGTATACCCTGGTAATTTATTAAATCATTCTGATATCGACTGATAATCAGTGCCCAATACAAGGTCATAATATTATGGTAAAGGGTCACTTTGTATGTAAGTAGCATTAAGTATTCACGTGTTTACAAGGACCTTAGGTGACCTAATTGAAAATAGTTGGTTAAGTAACTGGTATCTATATTATAATATCTGAGCCAAACTGTTGGAACTAATACAATAGTAACTTAAATCAAGCACCCTTTACCGAACCTAATTCCAACGATCATCTATATATAGTGTCGTCCTCTCGAGGAGGGAAAAGGGTCTGGTGAATTTTGGCTGAATCTTCAGTTATTGGTCTATAATATATTATTGCTGCGTGTGCACGTGATCAGTTTGAATCTGATTGATCAGTATATATAGCTATATAGCTACAGTACAGCAAGTATAGAGACATTGCATTCCTGCAATAAGGCCAGATCAATTAAGTTGTTGCACGGATTCGCTCGCTCCAATTTTTGGGCAAACAGAAAATAAATTAAGTTGGGTGGAGCTTATGTACAGTAGAGTAGTTTTTGTATTTTATCTTGATTCTCTGGTCCTAGATAGTTGCATTAGTCTGTCTTAATTAGATTGTGGTCTATAACCACACCCCAATTAATTGCTTTTTTCTTTTTTTTTTCGATTTCTCAGTCCAATTTTTATCTCACAATATCCGAGCAACAACAAATTAAATTGGTCTGGCCTAAGTTTGATATGTAATAGTGACGGAGCTGCGATTTCATTGTCGCATGGAAATTCCTCAGAGCAGCTAGGCTCAAGGATTCCGGCCAGACCCTTTTCCTCCTTGGGGATGAGACTAAAGATCATCAATAGAAGCTAGCAAATTCTTATTTGCCTCCAATTGCAAAGCTCAAGAACAATTATATTATTTAGTGAAGGATTATTTGCTTATTTCGGGAAAAAAAGAATAAAGTACCACTCCATTAAAGGATGTAACATGTATCTTTCAGTTTCTCGTGGCGGTGGTAATGATGTTCGTGCCTCGCAGGCATCTGTCTACGAGACCATCAACGACTATCAGATACAGCAAGAGGTAAAGCCAAAAATACACCTCTCACCACAGCAGCAAGAATACCTTTGGAAAGTGCAGCATTGCCAACATGGAGGGAGGGAACCCCAACCTTCTATGGATGATTCTTACCAGGCGATGATGAGCAGTAGTGCCACAACCCGCAGTGAAGCCGTCACCACCAACTTCACCTACCCACCTTTCGCTGCGGGTAACCAGCAGCAGTCATCGAGAGTTGGCAATGCTTACACCCAACAACCATGCCCTGCTGCAGCTGGCTCCTCTGCAAGTCCTGTGTTTGACTACATCACCGTGACTCATACAGCTCAACTCTCACCAACGATGCGGATCATGGTGCAAGATGGCGGTGTTACATTTCTTGAGGATGAGTACACTGAAATGAGTCAGGCTGGGACGCTGACTAGCCAGCAGAGTAATCGAGCTGTAGGGACTGCCACGCTGACTCAGCAGGAGCAGAGCCAAGGCCAATCGCAAGGTGCAAGTGATGCCAGTGGAAATGCGGCCCTTCCCATGTACAGCGTTGTGAATAAGGGTGAAAAATCTAAGCCACAAACTATGACCACCGAATGCTGACACTACATCTACACACACTTCATAGCTACTCTTTGAATGTACAATAATTAGCTAAATATTAAATTTTTGTATAACATAATTTTTATGTGTGCTACAGCTAGCTAGCTTTGTCATATGAATTAATTGTTACACTGCTGCTGATTTTGTAAGTTTCTTCACACAGTTAATTACTGATGCACATACTCATTCTTTTTGTATGATTGTGTATGAATATAGAGTCTGAGACAGCCACTTTTCCTTTAAATTTGGATAATGATTCTCTAGGATCAGGATTCTAGAATCTGTAAAGGAGCTATATGTCATATTATGTGGCAATGATGAATTTCTGAGCCTCAGAGAAAACTACTAACAAGGAAGTCAAAATTAGTGTTATGAGTACTAAGCTTGATCAGTGGATTTATTTGTGCAAATACCAAACAGGGTTTCATCTAGTGATCATCTAGGAGATCTAGACATGAACTCCTCCGGATTGCTTCTAATATATAGTTGAAAGTTAGGCTTATTGTTTAGTGTTAAAAACAACTACCTAGCTACAGGGACATCGCTATACTTAACCATACAAAACTGAATTTGAAGATAGCTGTTTCATCCAGTGCATGGCTGAAGGGGGGGGGGGGGGGGAGGGGGAAGCTTAATTGGAGTCCCCCACTAAAACTTTGATTTTGCATCAGTGCAAGCTATGGTGAAGTTGATGGTCACTGCAGAGGTGGATGCATATATTAATATTGTTTGTAGCATAATGCGTGTCGATAGTCTATACATCTACATGAACCATGACATTGTACGGATGATCCTACGTAGCCTTGCCAGTGATGTAATAATTGTTCATACTGTGCCTTAATATTCAATTATTCTCCTCAACATAAGCTAGCTATAGTATAATAATATTATTATGGGTGAGTCAAGAATCAATTCTCATCACTACTACCCTCTGTATAGCTATTAATTTTACTGATGCAACTACAGCCGCTGTTTAAGGTACACTATAGCGCTGTAGCCATAATATTATGCATATGCTCATTTAAATTTTAACCCTTATCTGACACAGTTGTAAGTTACATCACCACATACTAATTAGTATTATACACACATACATATAATTTGAAATACATTAATTTTCTCATTTGGTGTGAAGGCTTGTTGATAGTATCAAGATAGATTTAATGCTATTCCAAACTTGACTGAATTATATAATAATTGTCAAGAGGGAAAGTTTAAAACACTATTCCAAATTCGACTGAATCAGTGGCCCTTTCATGGCCGCTGGTCCACCCTCCCACTACCATTAGTTGGTCATCGGGGAGGACAGCTGATGAGCATCCACTCCTAGGTATTGTCATGTGACTGATGACCTCCCAGGAGTTAGTGGTTGGCTGGTACATATGAACAGCTGTGCTGGGTTCGTCGTTAGATTCCTTCCCACCAAAATTTTCTCATATCAAATCTCGTTTTTTGACCCATTCTGCATGCTCATGTAAAACTTACGTTCCCAAGTGCTCCCAATCCCTCCATGAATTAATTTTGTCTTTTTTTTCTATTTGGTGTGTAACTTAGTGTGTAACAAGGAGACCAGAACACTAAGCAGAAAAAAAAAATTGTCCAAAACCACCACATAGTTGAGCTGGATGCTTAGTAGAGCCATACAATGCAAGCAGGCACCCTATACTCCAATTTTGACCAAGTAGGATAAAGGTCGTCACGTTTGTGTGCACGTGCCTAATGGGGATTCCCTGTTTTTCATGTAGCGCGTGGGCGGAAAACATTGCAAACGCATGGCTTCCCTATACAAACATATGGGAAAACTTTAAAGGGCCGTAACTTTAATTCTAAGGCGTGAATCAAAATTCCCCAGGATCAAATATCTAGTTTTGACCCATTCTGCGTGCCCATGTAAAAATTATCCCCCCAAGTGTTCCCACCCCCCCATGAATTAGATTATTTATTTAATTATTTAAATATGCTTTTTTTCTACTTAGTGTGTAATTGAAGTCGTTGCGGTTAATAATTAAGAAAGAATGCTTTTGATGTGGGCAATTGCCGGTCTTTTCTTCAGGGGCCACTTCCGGTCGCTAATTACACGCGCATATTCATCCGTGGCCGATTCTGGACACGCCCACCTTCGACCAAAAGCACTCGTATGGCCTCTTCGGTCACGCCCCCTCACGATTCGCTAATTGAATTAGCCAATCCTCACGCTCACGCCCACGCAATTTAATGGTACCTTAAGAGTGAATTTAGTTTGTGTGGCCTAATACGGCACTATCCTGGCATGATGTGCCCCCCCCCCCCGGGCCCCCTCCCACGTGATGGTGTGCAAAACCAAGAAAAGGCCTGCAATATCCCCAGACTCTTTTGAGGTGGGATCTGGGAGCAAGACTAGAGCATTAATTACAGAATGATTGTAAATGGCTCATTTGCGGTAACCGTACCTGCCAACATGGTGCCCTCCACTAATTTTTGCATTAATTAAGCCTTAAGGTACCATTAAATTGCGTGGGCGTGAGGTGGGGAATATGACACCTAAACCACATCAAAGTCATAAGTGAGGTGCATGCTGTGTAACCACGCCCTTTTAATTGCCCAGGTCTCAGGGGTGTGGCTGCTAGAGCCGGAAGTGTTCATTTAATATCCTCAATGGACCGGAAGCCGAGCCGGAAGGGAGGGGCCAGGCCACGCCCAAAACGGCACCACCCTGTACCTCAAGGACCACCATTCTCAATCAAGTGCCGACTGGCCACCGGATGTCCACCGGAAGCCCACAATCAATCCCAATTAAAACACATAGCTTCCTCAAGGCCAAAACACACACAAACACTTCAAAGCCGTTCTGCCACACCGCCCACACAAGGGCTCACCTCATTTCCTGTATGGGCGGGGTAGCAACACGTCATCGCAACCACATCCGCTTCAAACCATCGTCAGCTTCCGTCCAGCCGTACGGTCCCCTCGATCGCACCGGCGTACAGTGCCTCATTAACTGACATGGCCTCACCTTTGACCTCCTGCCACGCCCCCAAAGCCTTCTCACGGGGTTCAAAGGTCACCACTGCTTCCGGGATACGCCCACCTATCGCCACGGCCAAGTCCCAGGCGCCGATGTCCAAGCACTGGCCCGTGAAGCCACGCCCAATCGGAAGCAATAAAACCTGCATTAACGCACACGCACACATTCCACACAGTGACAGGAACATGCCCACATGCTTAATTAGCTTTTTTTTTTTTTTCAAGCAGACCACACACTAAGCAGAAAAAAGTTATCCGAAAACCACCACATAGTTGAGCTGGATGCATAGTAGAGCCATACAATGCAAGCAGGCAGCCTATACATCAATTTTGACAAAAGTGGGTAATGGTCGTCACGTTGATGTGCGCGCATGGCCCCGCCCCTCACGTAGCGGGAAAACATTGCAAACGCATGGCTTCCTATACAAACATATGGGATAACTTCAAAGGGCCATAACTTTAATTCTAAGGTGTGAATCAAAATTCCCCAAGATCAAATCCTTAGTTTCGACTCATTCTGCGTGCCCATACAAAAATTGTGGCATAATATGCTTTATAGACCCCTAAGACTTTTCTTTTTCCCTATTCCTTTTTTCTTTTTTTCTACTTATTTTATTGTGTAATTGTGTAACAAGGAGACCACACACTAAGCAGAAAAAAAATTATCCGAAAACCACCACATAGTTGAGATGGATGCATAGTAGAGCCATACAATGCAAGCAGGCAGCCCATACAGCAATTTTAAGCAAATCAGGTAAAGGTCGTCAACATAATATATACGCGTGCATGAAGGGTTTTCCCCGTTTTTTACGTAGCACGTGGGCGGAAAACATTGCAAATGCATGGCTTCCTATACAAACATGGTAAAACTTCAAGGGCCGTAACTTCATTTCTAAGGCGTGAATCAAAATTCTTTCTGGTCAAATCTCTAGTTTCAAGCCATTCTGTGTGCCCATGTAAAAATTATCCCCCCAAGTGCTCCCAAACCCCCCATGAATTACATTAATTGTTTAAATTCTTTTTTTTTTTTCAAGAAGCGGACACACTAAGCAGAAAAAAAAACAGTCCAGAAACCACCACATAGTTGAGCTGGATGCACTACAGTCCCATACAATGCAAGCAGGCAGCTTAAATGTCAATTTTGACAAAAATGGGTAATGGTCGTCACATTCATGTGCGCGCGTAGCCCCGCCCCTCACGTAGCGCGTGGGCGGAAAACATTGCAAACGCATGGCTTCCTATACAAACATATGGGTAAACTTTAAAGGGCCATAACTTTAATTGTAAGGCATGAATAAAAATTTTTCAGGTCAAATCTCTAATTTCGACCCATTCTGCGTGCCCATGTAAAAATTATCCCCCCAAGTGTTCCCAAACCCCCCATGAATTAGATTATTTATTTAATAGTTTGTTTTTTTCTACTTAGTGTATGTATAACAAGGGGACCACACACTAAGCAGAAAAAAATGGTCCGAAAACCACCTCACAGTCAAGCTGGATGCATAGTAGAGCCATACAATGCAAGCAGGCATCCAAATAGCCATATACCGTATAGCGGGTAAATTTGGCGAGCATTAAATTTGGCGAATCACAGGCTCCCTTAAAGATATTGGCGAATTTTAAATTTGGCGACTTGACAAATTGTGCGCGCAAGCGCATGATGCGATAAACAAGTGACGTAATGCATGGATCAGCTGGCCCATGGCCGGTCGGGCACTCAATTCGCCGAGCTAGCTAGCAGCTGTCAAAAATGGAGAATTTACCTATCTGAGCCCTTTCTTCTGGTGAGTAACTATTGTACTTGCCTCTAGGTGTCAGTGCTTCTTTCTCACCTGAGTTCTCTACAGCAAGAACGCGCTTCACTTCTTTGTTCGCGTGGTCGAGGTCCTTCTGCTGAGAGACAAGTAGGCACATGTTGATGATGAAGGTAGCGTCGGATGTTTAACCTGAAAGAACTTGAGCAGCGACATTGATTCCTGACAAACGATTTTGTTATAGCTACACCAAGGTTACGTTGCGAGCAATCAATCTATTAAATTTTGCTGAATTCGCATTGCTCTCGTTCACATGCGCATGCGCACACGTAGTCATTACGTCATAAAAATACGTTATTTAAATATTGGCGAGTTTTAATTTGGCGATTTTCTTCAAAATTCGCCAAATCGCCAAATTAAAAACCTCGCCAAAGTTTCCCGCTATACGGTATACAATGTTTGGCAAAGGGTCGTCAACGTACCCCGCGCGCCTGTAATTTTTTTATGGGCAAACATTGCAAGTGAATGGCTTCCTATATAAACATATGGGAATACTTCAAAGTGCCATAACTTTAATTCTAAGGTGTGAATCAAAATTCCCTGCCATCAAATTTCTAGTTTTGACCCATTCTGCGTGCCCATGTAAAAAATATCTCCCCAAGTGCTCCCAAGTCCTCAGTGAATTACATTAATTATTTAAATTCTTTTTTTCAAGCTAGCGTGCACACTAAGCAGGAAAAAAATAGTCCAGAAAACCACAATACACCTAGGATGCACAGTGGAGCCATACAAAGCAAGCAAATAACCTAGGATGCACAGCAGAGCCATAAAAAGCAAGCAAACTACCTATACTCCAATTTAAGAAATTTTCTAAATAACGCACATCATGGGTATTCCCCGTTTTTCACGTAGCGCGTGGGCGGAAAACATTGCAAACGCATGGCTTCCCTATACAAACATATGGGAAAACTTTAAAGGGCCGTAACTTTAATTCTAAGGCGTGAATCAAAATTCTACGCCATCAAATTTCGTGTTTCGACCCATTCTGCGTACCCATGTAAAAATTACATCCCCAAGTGTTCCCAGTTCCCCCACGAATTATTATTATTATTTTTTCTACTTAGTGTGTAACTACTTAGTGTGTAATTTCTACTTAGTAGTGTATAACAAGGGGACCACACACTAAGCAGAAAAAATGGTCCGAAAACCACTACACAGTCGAGCTGGATGCATAGTAGAGCCATACAATGCAAGCAGGCACCCAAACAGCAGTATGCACAATGTTTGGTAAAGGGTCGTCAACGTACCCCGCGCGCCCGTAAAATTTATTCCGCGCACCCTTAAAAATTTTTTGGCAAACATTGCAAGTGAATGGCTTCCTATACAAACTTCAAAGAGCCATAACTTTAATTCTAGGGCGTGAATCAAAAAAGTCTCTCGATCAAAGTTCGTAATTTGAGCCATTCTGCGTGCCCATATAAAACTTACGGTCCCAACCGCTCCCCAGAGTCCCAATAATGGAAATCTTTTTTTTTTTCTACTTAGTGTGTAACAAGGAGACCAGAACACTAAGCAGAAAAAAAATTGTCCAAAACCACCAACATAGTTGAGCTGGATGCTTAGTAGAGCCATACAATGCAAGCAGGCACCCTATTCATCAATTTTGATCAAAGTGGGTAATGGTCGTCACGTTAATGTGCGCGCGTGACCCCGCCCCTCACGTAGCGCGTGGGCGGAAAACATTGCAAATGCATGGCTTCCTATACAAACATATGGGAGAACTTCAAAGGGCCGTAACTTTAGTTTTAAGGCATGAATCAAAATTCCCTGCCGTCAAATCTCTAGTTTCGACCCATTCTGCGTGCCCATGTAAAAATTATCTCCCCAAGTGCTCCCAAACCCCCCAAACATTAATTAATTATTATAATTTTTTTTTTCAAGCTACCATGCCGCACTAAGCAGAAAAAAAACAAACTGCGGTACATAAGTATACGTACCTGCATTGTATAGGTTCGCACAAATTAATATGCACTTAGGCTTACTTTGTATTGATCGTTTACCTTGTAGATACATACACTGCAATACTTTATGTACATTTGCTATATATTACTACGGTAACAACATCTAATGTCACTAAAACCATTCTTCCATTGTCAAGTCATGTTCAAAATAGCTACCCTAGCCCACAATAATTTAATCAATGTACAGTGCCTGTACGATTTAGCATTGGTATACCATGGTAACAATACCTAGTACCTTAGATGATTTCCACTCGCTCTAACTGCGCCTGCAGCGCAGTTAGAGCTTGTTGGAAATCATCTAAGGAGCTACCATGCACACAAAGCAGATAAAAGTGCCACATAATTAGAAACATGCATGTATAAAATATTCAAACGCTACAGTATAATATTATTATTATAGTCATCCCGAGTATTACTGTAAAAAATTGTCCAGAAACCACCACATAGTTGAGCTGGATGCCCATACAATCGGAAGCAAGGCCGTCTACTCAGGCTAGTTAAGGACTGGGACCAGCTAAATTTTACTGTTTTTACAATGTCTTGTAAGCATAGTTACAGCAAAATGAAAAGTAATGAAGTAATGTGACAGTTATCCCAGGTTCTTCAACCTTTGATGTGGCTAATGACACCTCTTTTAGCCCCGCCCATCAAACCGCAACGGCCACACCTCCATTTTCGTGAAAGCACTTCAGTCAACATGGATCACCTAGGCGGTGAACTTCTCAGCCATGGATGAGCTAGATAGCCATAGTCGTAGTTTCTTACTTTGATTTATAACATTTTTGTCGTTTGCAATTTTTAAAATGACCGTTCATTTGGCAGAGAGGTGAAAATCAACAAAAGTGCCACTCCCACTTTCTATTTAAAGCCTTCTTTTGAGAAATTGGAGGGGTAAGTTAAAAATTGCGAACGACAGATCTTTAGATATTACTTACATAAGTACTATGAGCGACAGAACTCGTCGAACCATCTTGTTCCAACACCCCGCCTAGCACAGTCTACCTATTCCTATACTTCACTACTAGCGGGTGTGGCTTAGGTCACATGACCTGTCAGTTAGCTGCTCCAGAATTGCTATTCAGAAGGTCTCCTACTGGCTATACATGGATAAATCATTGATAAGGTCAAAGGATTATCACGTATGTACTGGATTTTCGGTGTAAAATTCGTCGATCTGGGAGATAGCTGTACGGTGGGCGGGGACCCTGCTATGAATATCATTATCGTGCGGGTCCCAGTCCTTAATGCGCCTGAGTATGCTCCTAATAGAGCCTAGAAACTCAGAGTATAATATATTATGATCAGTGTTGAGATTCAGTACCAGTGGCCGCTACAATATGTTACTTCCTACTAGTACTCAAGATCACCACAGCACACACACACAAGTCTAGGGGAAGAGGTTCAGTACCTGTGGCCCCTGCAACACGGTACTTCGTACTAGTACTCAAGATCACCACAGCACACACACAAGGCTAGGGGAAAAGCACAAAACAATTATAGTTATGTTTCTCAACTAGATGTACTTTCCCACACATCCACACATACATAATGTAAAACTATAGCTGTATTACCCCACCCACCTCTCAGCAAAAACGGGAGAGTTACTGTTGTGGCTGATTCTTCATCCATTCAGCAAGTCTCTGGATGCAATACCAGCTCCATGGTAGCCTATGCATGTACTGGACTAGCGATTTTCTAAATAACGCACACCGGGACTCAAAACATTGCAAACACATGGCTTCCCTATACAAGCATATGGGTAAACTTTAAAGGGCCGTAACTTTAATTCTAAGGCGTGAATCAAAATTTTCTCATATCAAATCTCGTTTTTCGACCCATTCTGCGTGCCCATGTAAAAATTACGTTCCCAAGTGCTCCCAATTCCTCCACAAATTAATTTAGTTTTTTCTTTTCTACTTAGTGTGTAACAAGCTAAACCACAACCTAAGAAAAAAGAATTTTATCAAGCAGTAATTAGTTAACGGTATGTCACCATTTTCTATCATACATGTCTGCTATAATAGGTCAGGTATGTGGTAAGGCAGAAAATCTCAAGTTGCAAACATTGATTACTATAATGTCATAATACTAATGCAACGCCGCTGTGGGCTAGCGTAGTCTGAGTCTTATTGTACTTGTGTCTTTTACTGACTTAGCACAGACTGATCATATCACATGAGCATACACAATAAGTAGAACAGCATTATGCAATACGATTACGTCATTAATAAACCTAACAATTACATCACTAAACCACAAATCAGGAACACAACTCAACTAATTAAACAGATCAGGAAACACAGTTATTACATCACCCGCTCCCTATCTCACACGTCCTCGGGTGTTCAAAGTTTACTTTCGAAGATTGTAGCGAGTTCGAGCTCGCTTTCGCTCTTTCTTTGGCCCAAGCCACGATTCGTCGGCCAACTCAGGTGGGCAGGGAGTGACTCGGTCAACATTCACAAGTATTGGTTTCACATTAGGCTTGTCAACCGGTCTGACAGACAATCCATTCGTCAACACCTCGATAATTCTGTACGGCCCATGATATGGAAGTGAAAGTTTGTCTGTCTTCTCGTGAGGCATAAACACCATGACCCTGCCTGCCACCTGGTACTTGGGCTCCTTCGAATGCTTGTCGTATTGAACCTTCTGACGTTGTTGTGCCTTACCAATGTTCTGTTTCGCCACTTGCCACGTTTTCGTTAAACCTCGAGTCAATTCTGCACAATAGTCTTCTGCATCGACCTGATACTGAGTGCGGGTTTCAGAGAATGCAGTTTCGGTCGGCAAACGTGGATCACGACCATAAACCATGTAGAATGGTGACTCCCCAGTTGAAGAGTGTGGTCTAGCCCGATAAGCAAATAACACCTGCTGGAGGTGCACATCCCATGATGGACCGAACTCCTTAGCATGCTTGGCTAACATTGTTTGCAGAGTCCTATTAAAGTTTTCCACGAGTCCATCGCACTGAGGATGGTATGCGGTGGTATTGATCTTGTGCATGCCGAGCAAGTCGCATACCTCCTGCATAAGACCTGATAGTAAGTTCTGACCCCTGTCTGACAACAACTCGGCAGGTACCCCATGCCGGCAGACAATGTTATCAACTAGTAACCTGGCTATAGTCTCACTGGTTTGATCCTCAGTGGCATAGGCCTCCACCCACTTCGTAAGATAATCCATGAAGACTATCACGTACTGGTTCCCCCTTTCCGTCAGCGGCATCTTCATAATGTCGACTCCTACCCTTTCAAAGGGTCCAGAAACTGGAATTGGCTGCAGTGGAGCTCTGTGCCGACGGCCAGTACCATTGTGAGAAGCACAGGTGAGGCAAGCACGGCAGTAACGATGTACATCCCCATACATCCCTTCCCACTAATACCGCCTAGCCAGGGTATTATACATACTCCTAGCAGCAAAATGACCAGAAAGACTACCACCATGAATTTCCTCCAACAACTTCCTCTGAGAGTTGGAAGATACAGCTACTCGGAGTGAATTCTCACGAGCCACATCTACATAAAACAAAACACCATCTTGTATTGTGAATCGAGACCGCTCCAAAACCAGACGCTTGGCAAGCTTCTCGTCAGTGGGCAATATTCCACCATCCAGATATTCAATAATAGCCTTTAATTGGGGATCATCTCGCTGCTGACTAGCCATATTGTCAGTAGCAACCGTATTAGTGGTTGTCTCATCTGCCTGTACCGAGTTTACAGACTCCAGAGGGGCTCTGGAAAGGGCATCCGCATTGCTATGCTGACGACCCGGACGATACTTAATTTCCACATTGAACTCAGCAATCGTCTGACCCCACCTAGCCAGCTTCCCAGACTGGTGCTTAGCCTTAAGCAGAGCACGGAGTGGAGCATGATCAGTGACAACCACACAAGCATGACCCAATAGGTACGCTCTAAAGTGTCTGAGCGCCCACACAACCCCCAAGGCCTCCAAATCAGTGATCCCATAATTTTTCTCATGCTTCGACAAAGTACGGCTAGCATAAGCCACAGGGTGATTTTTGCCTTCCTCACCCTCCTGTTCTAGCACTGCCCCCAACCCTTTCCCGCTAGCATCAGTGTGCAAAGTGAACGGGCGAGCAAAATCAGGGTAAGCTAGTACAGGTGGCTCTGATAGCAACTGTTTCAAACTGTCAAAAGATTGTTGACATTCCCTGGTCCAGTGAAATGGTACCTCCTGCCTAGTCAGGGAATGCAACGGCCCAGCTACCCGTGCAAAGTTGGGTACAAACCGACGATAGTACCCAGCAAGGCCTAAGAACTCCCGGACCTCCTTCACATTTGTGGGATTCCTAAATTCCTTCACTGCCTTAACCTTGTCAGGATTGGGTAAGATTCCCTCAGCTGTGATAACATGCCCCAAATAGTGTACTTTAGGGGATGCAAACTCACACTTTGCCGGGTGTAGTCTCACTCCAACCTCCCTCAATCGATCAAAGACCAGCTGCAGGTGCTCCAGATGTTCACCCACCGAACTGGAGAAAACAATCATATCATCAATATAGACATTACAAAACTCACCAAACCCCCGTAACGCATGGTGCATTAAACGCTGGAATGTTGCCGGCCCATTGCACACTCCAAACGGCATGACCCGAAACTCGTATAGCCCATCATGTGTCGAAAAGGCCGTCTTCTCCTGCGATTCAGATCCCATCTTAATCTGCCAGTATCCTGAGCGAGCGTCGAGAGTGGTAAAGATCTTCTTGCCACCAAGTTGATCCAACATGTCGTCGATGCGAGGCATTGGGAAGACGTCTTTCCGAGTAACCGCATTAAGCGCCCGATAATCAACACAGAATCGGTACTCGCCACTCTTCTTTTTCACCAGCACCACCGGACTACTCCAGGGGCTGTTCGACTCTTGCACTACCTTGGTCTTGAGCATGTTGTCCACTAGCCCTTTAATCGTTGGCCTGAGGGAGAATGGAACTCTCCTAGGTGGTTGGCGTATAGGAGGACTGTCTCCAGTGTCGATTTCGTGCCTGATTCCTTCCACCTCGCCTCTTTCCAATTCAGAGAGTGCAAACACATCATGAGCTTCCAAAACAAAGTCACGCACCCTCGTTTGTTCATCTTGCGTCAGTCCTTCCTCGCTTACTCTCAACATTTCTTTCAACTTTTCTACTCTTTCTTTTTGAACATTATCATCGATTCGATTTACCAGTCCCACTGGTTCCTCGTTCGTTTCGTCATTAACCAGTTCCCCTGGTGATATCTCAACACATGGCTCAAGTTGTCCCACAGGTGTCCCAATGGATAATTTGTGCGTGTCACGACTTGGATTCTGGACCAACAAATGCACACACCCTTCGTCATCAGGTTGAACCACGGACTCTTCGATCTTTAGACCAGTATCTGCCATCCAACGTTGGTTTGGTTGGAAGAACACAGAATCAGTTGAAGGAGTACTGTTAGGCAACTTTGCTTTGACAATGACAGCACCTCCGCCTGGAACTCGTTTGGGTTGTACGAAACAAACAGTTGGGCTTCGATCTCCTCCTCGTGGTTCCACTCCAGGACCTGGCACCATCAGTCCCAACAGAATCACCACGTTCGTGCCTAGCAAGCACGGCTCTCCTCCCACTCCAAGGTCAGAACGGAGGAAGACAGTTGAGGTGACTGATTTGCCTCCCCACTCAAAAGTGAGCTCAACACACGCCCCAATTGGTATCGGTCGCTGGCTGTAGTCTCGCAGCACGAGGCCTGAGTCGAGTGGCTTCAATGCCTCCTTCAAAATGCCAGCTCTCCGTCCAATTTTCTGAAACAAATTGAATGACATTATGGTTGCTGATGAGCCAGGATCAACCATGCCTTCCACAGGAACACCACCAACAGTAACAGTGGCATAGTAGAGGGGGCCAAGCGAACCTGTGACGGCGTCGACTGCGGCATTGGAGGAGTATGACTTACTCATCCTTTGGTACTCGGCTTCTGCAAGCTGATCAGCCAGCCGACGACATTGGTCATCGAGGCTCTCCTCTCCCCTAGTGACACGTGCAGCCTTGACTGCTGAACTCGAGCCAGATCGAGTATTCTCCCTTGCGGGTGTCTCAGATGGCGGTCGTCTCTGTGGACAGTCCCTCTGCTTGTGGCGGGTACTCCCACATTCTCGGCAGCGAGGATACCGGGAGGAGTTTGACGAGTGACCTGTACGACTAGTGCTTGATCCACGATCAGCTGAATTGGAGGGCGTTGCAGCACTGCTGCTGCTACCTTGCGGCTTGTGGAGCTCATTCAGTTGTCGCTCCTGCTCCTCGGCTGCCCTCGCTTGGTGCAGGCTGTCTGCAAACGTCTTCGCTGATGGAAGAACTTTTTCCTGCCACTTCATCTTTAGCCCAAGCACAAATAGGTCACGCTTCAATAGGTCCTTCGACTCTTGGTCCATCCCGGATCGACGACCATAGCTGCGATCAAAAAGTGTTTCAAATTCCTGCGCATACTGGTCAACAGACTCGGATGGCAGCTGCTTCCTTTTCATTAGCTGAGCAGAGAGGAGTGCATCTCTCCTGGCAGGTGCCAGACGCTTCTTCAGGCCTTCTACAGCAGACTTGAAGGAGCTCTTTGACTCTGAAGGTAGTACTTCAAACAGGCGCTCCGCTCTACCCTTTAAGCGTAGCTCGAGCTGTACTAGCTTCTCCCTGTCACTCCAACTTTCCAACTCAGCATACTTCTCTAACTTACGCACCCATCGCTCAAACAAGTCCTCGTCATCCCTACACTCTTCACCCGAAAATGTAGGCAGAGTAGGTAGTGATAGGCGTACCGTTCGTCCACTGTTGGCCACAGGTACAGTCTCCTTCTTATGCTGTGGGTCGGGGGTACACCCGCTCCCTGTGCTTGAGGACGGTGGGGGTGCTTCCGTATCCATAGCCTTTGGCTCATTCTGCCGACTCAGCTTCTCTTTCAGTAGAGCTATGAGCTCATCTCTGGCCTCAAGCTCTTTCCTGTGGTCTCTCTGAGCCTGCTCTCTCACCCTAGCAGCTTGTAGCTCAGCATCTCTCTCGGCGCTCTCGAGTTTCCACTCCAAGCGGTCAACTTCGTCGCGAGCATCGCCAAGTTCGAGTTCTAATTGACGCACATGCTCCTCTGACCCCGCGAGGTCAGACTCCGCCCTTTTCAATCTTGTCTTGACCTCGCGTTCGACCTCGGACGCCACGTGGTCCGTAGTACCTTCGAGATCTTTCTTGAGCTGTCCAATCTCCTGCTCAAGATCGAGCACACGCCGCTCTGCCTCATCGGCTCTCTCCAGAGCCTCGTCTCTTTCGGCTTCAACGTCGACATCGAGACGCGCCTCAGCGGCTCGGAGCTTCTCTGTTAGCTGATCAACGGCTTGCTTTAAATCAGCCTTCGTCTTTTGCTTAGGTGGCATAATAACCGAACGAACACAGTCCCACTGCGTATTTTGGCCACCTTTGGTCTCGGCGGGACCTCCAAATGCAACGCCGCTGTGGGCTAGCGTAGTCTGAGTCTTATTGTACTTGTGTCTTTTACTGACTTAGCACAGACTGATCATATCACATGAGCATACACAATAAGTAGAACAGCATTATGCAATACGATTACGTCATTAATAAACCTAACAATTACATCACTAAATCAGGAACACAACTCAACTAATTAAACAGATCAGGAAACACAGTTATTACACTAATGCGTAACATCTGAGAGTGACTTGGGGCTTGTATACGTAATCATCCCCTAGTCTAGATCCAACATAAGGAGCATTGCCCATAGAATGTTGTTGGTGTATGTAGACTGCAGTGGCGGATCCAGGGGGGTAAGCGGGGTGCAAGTGTACCCCCCTTTGGGCTGCATCTAACACTAAAAAGTACTGATGATGAACTAAATGGAACTCCCCTTTCTGGCTATAGAACTAAGAAAAACTCCTACTATGGCTCACGTTAGAATGCTTTAGAAGAAAATTCGTTCGAAAACGGATCGATTGGACTGGCGGAGCTGGCAGTTTGCCTCAAAAACGATCAAAAATGGGCGTGGTTTTGCCCCAAAGTGGGCGTGGCTTCTCAAAATTCGCTCACGCTTCGCGCGCAAGAGTGTACTACAACCCCCTTCAGAAATCCTGGATCCGCCACTGGACTGCCTTCCTAGCATCCTAGCATCACTGGCAGTGAAAAAAAAGATGGAAAAAAATTGGCCGTGGGTGGGATTCGAACCAGTGCACGCATTTGACACTGGTTGGCAGACACTGAGCTTAACCATTGCACCATCTGGACAGTAGTCATTTCCTTCATACTTTAGTGGTCAGAAACTACTACGACTCGCATATCAAGAAGTTGGTGATCATTTGCTCAAGCTCACACTTTTTCACACAAATGACACATTCAGTCAATGTATTATCTCTATGGAAATAGATTTGTTCTTTGCCATTTTCTGCTTCCAGGTGCACCATATAAAAAAAAATAGGCCAGCATCACTTTCTTTGCATCACTAGCTATGCACCAATACCAAGCATACAAGTAGGAGGAGCTTTGTCTCTCTGCCGATTTTGCGCAAAAATTTAATATTAGCATATATGGAAAAATCGGGAGTGTCCCGCTTTTCCGCGTTAATATCTCGAGTACAGAGGCTTGCAAGAAAAAAAATAGGGCACCATCAGGAACCTGAAAGAACGGAGATTCACAGGGAACAGGAGCGGTGATCTCATCTATTATGGCCTTTCTGCCGATTCGTTCAGAACCTGGGACATTCGGAAATCTTCCTTCGTAGTGGAGGATACGTAGAACGGAGGCGTCAATCACAGCCAGTCACGCCTACTCACACCATCTTTATCGTATTAGCACACTAGTAAGCATGATCACTGGTAGTACAAAACCTTTTGATATGTATTTCAAAACTGAAAGTGAAAATCAAAAATTTGAGACGATTCAATTATTATTTTTGATCCACTCTACATGCTGATATAAAAATTATTGCACAATACCTTTTCCTGTGCTTCAAATGAATTATTTACATTACATTACATTACATTACATTACATTGATTACATTATATTACACACTCACATATTCTTTTATCTTAGGTTATAACAAGCTAGCGTGCACACTAAGCAGAAAAAAATTGTCCAGAAAACCACATAATACACCTAAGATGCATAATAGAGCCATACAAAGCAAGTAAACAACCTAGGATGCACAGTAGAGCCATACAAAGCAAGCAAACAACCTATACTCCAATTTTGAGAATTTTTTTCTAAATAACGCACACCACGGGATTCCCCGTTTTTCACGTAGCGCGTGGACGGAAAACATTGCAAACACATGGGTTCCCTATACAAACATATGGATAAACTTTAAAGGGCCGTAACTTTAATTCTAAGGCGTGATTCAAAATTCTACGCCATCAAATTTCGTGTTTTGACCCATTCTGCGTTCCCATGTAAAAATTATGTCCCCAACTACTCCCAGTTCCCCCACGAATTATTTTATTTATTTTTTTTCTATTTAGTGTGTAACAAGGAGACCAGAACACTAAGCAGAAAAAAAAATGTCCGAAAACCACCTCATAGTTGAGCTGGATGCATAGTAGAGCCATACAATGCAAGCAGGCAGCCTGTACATCAATTTTGACCAAAGTGGGTAATGGTCGTCACGTTAATGTGCGCGCGTGGCCCCGCCCCTAGCGTAGAAAACATTGCAAATGTATGGCTTCCTATACAAACATATGGGGTAACTTCAAAGGGCCGTAACTTTAATTCTAAGGCGTGAATCAAAATTCTCCAGGGTCAAATCTCTAGTTTCGACCCATTCTGCGTGCCCATGTAAAAATTATCTCCCCAAGTGCTCCCAAACCCCCCATGAATTATTATTATTATTTTTTTTCTACTTAGTGTTTAACAAGGGGACCACACACTAAGCAGAAAAAAATGGTCCGAAAAGCACCACACAGTCCAGGGGCGGATCCAGAGGGGGTTCGATGGGCTCGAATGAACCCCCCTTTCTGACTAGCTGTCTGATACTTAGCCTGTATAGTAGTGTAAAATCTAGGTTTCATAGAATCCCCCATGCCTTTAGCTAGCTACAGTACTAAAGCCTCTGTCTTTAGCTCACCTACTTGGACGTTTCTTAGTGAATATTTGGTTGATTTGAAGTCTTGGAGCGCATCACAAGACCTCGAACATGCAATCTAGCGAGAAATGGGCGTGGTCAACGAGCGAAGTGGGCGTGGCCTAAAAATTAATTTATCCCGTTTGCCCGTAAAAATTTTTTGGCAAACATTGCAAGTGAATGGCTTCCTATACAAACTTCAAAGAGCCATAACTTTAATTCTAGGGCGTGAATAAAAAAAGTCTCTCGATCAAAGTTCGTAATTTGAGCCATTCTGCATGCCCATATAAAACTTATGGTCCCAACCGCTCCCCAGAGTCCCAATAATTAAAATCTTTTTTTTTTTTTTTCTATCAAGGCGACCAGAACACTAAGCAGAAAAAAATTGTTTGAAAACCGCCACATAGTTGAGCTGGATGCATAGTAGAGCCATACAATGCAAGCAGGCAGCCTCTACATCAATTTTGATCTAAGTGGGTAATGGTCGTCACGTTAATGTGCGCGCGTGGCCCCGCCCCTCACGTAGCGCGTGGGCGGAAAACATTGCAAATGCATGGCTTCCTATACAAACATGGGAGAACTTCAAAGGGCTGTAACTTTAATTCTAAGGCGTGAATCAAAATTCCCCAGGATCAAATCTCTAGTTTCGACCCATTCTGCGTGCCCATGTAAAAGTTATCCCCCCAAGTGCTCCCAAATCCCCCATGAATTAGATTATTTTTTTAATTATTTAAATTTGCTTTTTTTTCTACTTAGTGTTTAATTAATTAGTGTGTAACAAGACCACACACTAAGCAGAAAAAAATTGTCCGAAAATCACCACATAATTGAGCATAGTATAGTCACACAGTGCAAGCAGGCAGCCTATACATCCATTTTGACAAAAGTGGGTAATGGTCGTCACGTTGATGTGCGCGCTTGGCCACGCCCCTCACGTAGCGCGTGGGCGGAAAACATTGCAAATGAATGGCTTCCTATACAAACATGGGAAAACTTCAAAGGGCCATAACTTTAATTGTAAGGTGTGAATCAAAAATCTGTCTTATCAAATCTCTAGTTTCGACGCATTCTGCGTGCTCATATAAAAATTATCCCCCCAAGTGCTCCCAAACCCCCCATGAATTAGATTATTTAATTATTTATTTAATTATTTAAATTTGCTTTTTTTCTACTTAGTGTCGTTGCGGTTAATACCGTATTTCCTCGAGTAGACGCCGCGGCGACTAATCTTTTCCTTCTGCTGAAACTAGCGGCGACTATTCGAGGGTGGCGACTACTCGAGGGCGGCGACAAAAAGTTTCATAGTAGTAGAACTGCATACAAGAATAATGAAAAGGTTTGTTCTACGCTTCAATACCTAGCTGCTTTCACCGTCTAGCTACCTTCGTCAGAAGCTTTACTAGTCTCTTGATTGCTTTCTTGCGTACAATAGCACCGCTCATAAGCACGTGGACACAGTTTAAGGGCGTGGCAAGTGGGCTCTAATTAGAGGGTGCGGCGATAATTCGAGGGCGGCGACAGTAAAGATCGGGCATGTGTAGGTAGCGGCGACTATTCGAGTGCGGCGTCTATTCGAGGGCGGCGTCTGATCGAGGAAATACGGTAGTTAAGAAAGAATGCTAGGTACTACCGCCGTTGGAATTTCAGCACTACATTAACACTTCGGGATTTGCCCTCGCTCCAATTAACGCTCACCTCGTTCCAATTAACCCCCCCAAGATTGGGATGATCAAGAGACAGAAAGTCAAGTGAATGTTGTTAAAGTACATGTAAGTAAAAGTAATCTATAGAGGGTATTGTTCACTTATACAACTAAGTAATTTTTCAAAAAATTCCTCTCCACAGAAACGTTTCCTCCACAAGCTTTCCAATAAATAAGTTGGGAAGAGATCATTGGTGGTATTCATTACCCCTTGTCTTCTCATCTGTCTCTTTACCACGGACCAGTAGCCTTCAATGCTGTTTGTGTGTGCACCTGTGCCTGGGTCCACGAAGTTACGGGAGTGGTTCACTGTCTGATGAGTGTAACCAAGCGAAGATAGTGTGCTGTAAGCTCGCCACTCATCAGAGATTATGACACTGCCTGGCCGGATGTATTGCTGAATTATTGGGATCAGGGTTGCAGCGCTCCGATCCTCAACAACAACCATGAATGATTTAGTTGTGCCACGCTCGATTCCTCCAAAAACCCAGTGCCCATCCACCGCCCTCCCTCTGTTATTATGCATTATGAATTGTAGTAATGATGACCTCACCTTCTTACTCCAAAAATACATTAACTCCACTATAACATCTAGCCCTAGGTGACTCCTGCCAAAGAAACTGCCTTCTCTGATGCTCTTGATCGCCTGGCAGCCTTTGGTAGGGCACCTCCAAGAGTAAGAGCTGCGCCTCCGCACCATACGACACTGACTGCCACACTTAAGGCATGTCATGTCTGGTGCAAGAAGGCTCTTGGTCTGGAGCCAGTGGATGAGTGTTGGTTCATCATTGATGACGGTCTTAACAAGTTTCTTGTGGGTCCAAGAAGACGAGGAAGTGGATGAAGCAGCAGCAGCGGCCATAACTGGTTGAGGATAGTTGATAGGAGAAGATTGTGATTGAATTTTGTGATGGATGTTGATGCACCCCCCTATATATAGCCTACATTCCCGCTTTTTTTTTATTATTTCAGAGATGAAATATAATTAATGACAACAACCTGCGCGCGATGGTATGCGCAGTAAATCAGTAATTAATTGAAAGGGCGTGTTGTCATGCGCAGTTGCAGGAAGTGTTAATGTAGTGCTGTAAAGCTGTGAAATTCCGACGGCGGTAGTATCTAAAAGTAAACCTAACCTGATTCGCTAATTGAATTAGCCAATCCTCACGCTCACGCCCACGAAATTTAATGGTACCTTAAAAGTCAATTGCTCTGCTGACTCAGCACAAATGGCTCTTGAAATGTGGTGTCTGGAGAGTAGTCTGGCGGGCCAGCCCCTTCGCAAGAGGGAGGAAGGGTCTGGTGTCATGCCTATACGTGACTTGTACCGCTGCAGCCAGGAGTGCAGCCCAATCAGATCACTCCACGTCACCACTAATATTGTGTGGCTACTGGTATGCAGGCCGACAAATCAGAGGCCCACTCTTCTTGTTCAATAAACGGTTGGGGTTGTCCCTACCATGCGTTCTGACCAACCAGATGCTATAGATCTTTATGAGGCTGGCGATCATAACAATTTATTAAAAACGAAGAGCAGGCATCTGAGTGGTCAGCCCGAGTATTTAGATATCCAGATTCCAGCCGAGATTCGAACTCGGGACCTTCTGATTACTAATCAGACATTCTTGCCACTGAGCTATTGCACGCAGATGGCGGTGGAGTGTAGGGTGATGGTATTTCCCTATAGGGCCTCATTCAAATCAAGGCTAAACTTCTCTCCTCTTAGAAGTGTAGGCTGCCTCTGCCATCCAGGTTCAGTAGCTCAGTGGTAAGAGAGTGAGGGAGGCGCGCCCGGGTTTCTCGGTACATAACGGGATTCATATAAAAGGTTAGTGCACGGTATAGCGCATACTGGCATGTATATAGATCTTTTCTCATTTCAGCATAATTATATTACATCGAAGCATAATTATAGGCTTAATCACACTAAGCAGGAAAAAAAATGCCCAGAAACCTCCACATAGTTGAGCTGGATGCATAGTAGAGCCATTCAATGCGAGCAGGCAGCCTATACCGTCAAAAGTAATTTTGATCAAATCGGGTAAAGGTCATCAGCGCAATATATGCGCGTACAAAACGGGTATCCCCCCCCCCTTTCACGTAGCGCATGCGCATAAAACATTGCAAATGTATGGCTTCCCTGTGCAATCCGATATTGTAGGGAGCGCTATGAATAAAAAAAATCCGGCATTGTCATCTTTCTAGATTCATGCCACTCCGTGTGCATCATAGGCGGCGGAAACGGAGGGGCCGGGGGGGGGGGAGGCCATCCCCCCCCCCCCCACTTTTTCAAGGCTGACACCCACTTTTGCCTTGTGCTAAGCAATAAAACAATAAACGTGTGAATTTACCAGTTTGCAATAGCCTTCCATCAGTTTTGAATCAAAAACATGCTAGTTTCATTGCTGCTCTCCTTGAAATCGACTTTTTTTTTGCCTTTTGTCCATCATTGTTTCTTCAATTTCACGGACGCGGTATCGCTAATTAGTGGGCGTGGATTAAATTTTTGCGCGCGCGTCGTTTCACGTCTTGGCCCCCTCACATTCAATATGCTTCTGCCGCCTATGCTCTGCATGCCAATATAAATTTGTATCCTTAGATTCTGCCCAGAGCTCCAATAATGATATTATTTATTTAATTTGCTTATTTTTTTTTTCTATTTAGTGTGTAAAATTGCACTATGTACCAAGAAGTCCCGCGACCTTTGACCTCACGTTAACCCCTTCAGCGCACGAAATGCGGAGGAAGTACCATCCTCATCCTCGTCCTCGTCAGGGCTCACTTCGTTTCGCCCTCGCTGCGATTACGCCTCAATCCACCAGACTCCTAGTTATTCTGCTGTCCTACCCTACCATGTTGAAGTATAAACGTGACACATCCTGTAAATTTCAAGGATCGAAGATGTTGCTCATCCTCGGCGCTCCTGGTAGTGATATTTCTCCGGTTTCTCACAAATTTTTCCGAGTTCCATTGGAAGCCCTGCTCTTTTTTGCGTCAGCACTCCCCGCTATCTCCGCCCAAGGTTAGTACCGAACATTACCGTGTCGGTCCAAAGTTTCGCAAATATTAATTGTATATCGCATGCACTAATTAGCTATATAGCTAAGTAAATTTTGGGGCACTTGAGGATATAATTTTTATCACGGGCATGAAAATGGATCGATAGCTCAAAAGTAGAGTTTTGACATGTCATTGAGAGAATTTGATTCACCTTGTAGCTAGTACATGATGCTTGATAGTTCCCATAATTATTAAAATTAATTAACGTTCAAAATAGCATGCATTGCAAATAGCTAATACTTAATGTATAAAGAATAAAATAACATAAACTTGTATATAGTTGACATTTAAAGCTAACAATATTATAACATGATACAATGGATGCTGGAGGGTTTTTCCAGTCAGTGATGGTTTCGGGGAAGTAAGAATTTGAATACTGTGAGGAATATGGCATGTTAATAAATAATTAGCTAGCTATATTCTCTAGCTGTTTTGAGTGACTCGTAGAGTAGAATGAATTGTGTGGACAACTTCTCTGGCTTGTGGGAAGAATTTGTGTGTTCAGTATTATCGATAAGTTTATACAATGTCATGAAGCAAAGTCTGATTATGGCTCCTCTTGTATACGTATATAGCTTCCAGTGATGGATTGTGTAGATCATCCAGCAATCTCTGATAGTCGATGTGCCAGTCCTTAATAATTATAGTGCAAACTCTGCATTTTACAAAAAACTAACCGCATCCTATAAGCGTTCATAGTTATTAATTTGCATTAGGCTGGCCATTTATTACTATAATTGAAACTGACTCATAATATTAGCCTCTATCTGTGAAGAAATCTTGTTGATGATTACCTATGCACTGGTCATTTTAATGTTTTTGCATAATATTATAGCTTCATAATTGTTACAGTATCTACTGACCACAATGTGCCATGGCTTTGCCTATATAGATACTTGAATCTTGTAAAATACAATTTCATGTAGACAATCTTCCACAGCATCAATGAAAAAAATTGGAAAAAAATGGGTCCAGGTAGGATTCGAACTGGTGTGCGTATTGTCACAGAACTTAATTATGGTTACGGGCAAGTGAAATATTTGCAATAAAAAATGAAGTAAATACGTCGAATGCAGGAAGAAAACACACATGGTTCTTGACATAACTACAAATGAAACAGTCTAATAATAATTATTATGAACCGCAAGCTAGAACACTAGACAGATTTCATGCATGCATGTAGGAAATGTATAGGATAGGGTAAAATTTTCTACACATTTCATTTATTTTGCAAAAACTCTGCCCTATCCTCTGCCAAACAGGTGTCGGAAAGCTCATGTTTTGGTAAGCACGACATAAAGGAAATCTTACTTTGTATAGGTTCAGTGGAAGCAACGACAGTCTGAATTTAGAGTGACTTTCTTTGATTGCAGGATCTTACAATAGGCTGTGTCTACATGTCAGTCCTGGCACCAGTACCGGAAATTTTGCACTTCGAGTACCGGCAACTAAGCCTGCCAAAAAATTAGAAATTTTTCGAAAGTGAGAGAAAGAAAAAAATTCATAGATTAAGCAGATTTCGAATCGATCCATAACCACCGTACCACCAGCCCAAGCCCTAGTCTGCTCAGCCACCCAGCTCGCCACTGATGGATGCCGTTTTTTGCCAAATTTATACATTGTACACCTTGCCACTATAATACTAACCCTCGTCACCAACCGTAGCCGAAACCCAAACCCCTCGTATCCAACTGTTTATCGGAACCTAAACCCCGATATAATCACACATTTGCGTTTTCTGATTCTGGGTGGAGTATGCAAGTAATGCCAGAAGTAGAGAAATATTAAATTTTGTATTTAGAGTTGAGATGCTATTGCAACAAAATAGCTCCATCATTAAAATTTTCTTCTCTAAGTTTACTAATATAGCTATACTGAGCCAGTAGTTCGGGCATGTCCTCGAGCTCATTACTGTAACATGCAAGAGCGATAATCATACATTACTAGTATAAAATATTTATGAGTGCATAATAATATGTTCAGAACCTATTCACAGGAAAAACATCCTTACACTTCTGTATATATGATTGTGCCCTCCGTAAGTTTTATATGTATCCCTTCAAAAATCTTATATACACAAGAGAAAAGTCCTTAGCTAGACAATGTAGTATTGAGATGGCTAGAAGTGCCCATGTGCCCTTAAAAAATCTTACACAAGAGAAAAATCCTTACACATTATTTCCATGTTCAGTGGGGCTGTGCAGGGACAGATAGGAGCGCCCATGTGCCCTCAAAAAGTCTTACACAAGAGAAAAATCCTTACACATTATTTCCATGTTCAGTGGGGCTGTGCAGGGACAGATAGGAGCGCCCATGTGCCCTCAAAAAGTCTTACACAAAAGAAAAATCCTTACACATTATTTCCATGTTCAGTGGGGCTGTGCAGGGACAGATAGGAGCGCCCATGTGCCCTCAAAAAGTCTTACACAAGAGAAAAATCCTTACACATTATTTCTATGTTCAGTGGGGCTGTGCAGGGACAGATAGGAGCGCCCATGTGCCCTCAAAAAGTCTTACACAAAAGAAAAATCCTTACACATTATTTCCATGTTCAGTGGGGCTGTGCAGGGACAGATAGGAGCGCCCATGTGCCCTCAAAAAGTCTTACACAAGAGAAAAATCCTTACACATTATTTCCATGTTCAGTGGGGCTGTGCAGGGACAGATAGGAGCGCCCATGTGCCCTCAAAAAGTCTTACACAAGAGAAAAATCCTTACACATTATTTCCATGTTCAGTGGGGGCTGTGTAGGGACAGATAGGAGCGCCCATGTGCCCTCAAAAAGTCTTACACAAGAGAAAAAGCCTTACATATTATTGTAATTATTCTCTGTGTTGGTAGTATGGGGTTCATAGCTATCTACATGTATGGTGAAAATCCTTACACAACTGAAATTTCCTTACACATACATAGTTGTTGTAGCTACATGTATACAATGGGGCTATGAGACAAGAGTCCCAGTGACAAGTGTCCTTAAAAAAATCCTTACACAAGAGAAAAATCCTTACATATGGCAGTATGTAGCCATTTACGCCCAACAATAATTACATGAACTATAATGTACATTTTATTGTTAGTCAAGAGTATAATATGGCAATTAATATTAATAAAATGAGCAGTCGTTCATAATTATCGTTGCTCTTACACATGTACTGCGAAACTAACGTGGGCAAATTACAGTTGCAACCGGTTACCCACAGCCTTTTTGTCTTCACTGATAGAAAACCTTTATAATATCACATAGCTACCCCACACACATACCCGGTACATTCTCATGACTCCATTCTTGATTTGCCTTAATATCAATGGGTCTTTTTTCAATCTCTAATTGATTTGTATACATAGTGTCTCTGAATAGCCTCTCTTGTTTCATGAGGTTTTTTAGGTTGTTCCAACCTAAGGCGTTCTTTGTGGTCGCCTTTCTAAGCCATATATATTATCGTACCCGTCCAATGCCTTCAGAATCTTTGGTGTGTACCCATCCATGCATGGCCTTCTCTGGTGGACTCCCATCCACAGCCTTCTGAGGTGTTCCCATTCATGGCCTTCTCTAGTTTGGTCCCATCCATGGACTTCTCTGATTGAAATTGTTCATATAACTATTCTTAGTTGGCGCCTTCATTAATAAGACATTGCTCCCACCCTCTTCTTTAGAATCATCTTCATCAGTGGGTAGCTATATCCTGCTCATCATTACCACTAGCTGTGACTGTCATTCTATTGTCCTCAAATTAGCTAAGATATCCACTCTCGTTGACAGATTCACATTCAAGGAGGAAAAATTAATGTCGTTGCATAAAAATTAATGCCAATCAGAGCGATTAGCTATCAGAAAAAATAATAAATATATGGGTATCGAAGATTGACATAGGGCATTAGTAGTCTATACAGGCATGCATGCACGCGCAGTGGACATGCATGGTGCATTTAGTAATAGTTTAGTGTGGTCCATCATGTTTCGCTTCTCTAAACTTATGATGGCAAGTTTTGTTTCAATGTGTCTATAGAGGTAATTACTAAGGTAAATATTATTATGCTGGAATAATCGAGAAAAGTAATTATCAATATTGCCTACCGTTGAATGCAGGCCATGAACTTTCTGCTCATGCGCACAACAGGCTAGGTCTATAGATAGTGCATCTAAAAATCATGATAGCTAGTAATATTTGTGATACAGTTTCACTATTTAATTCGAAAGCGCTTGTGAACATCTTGATGAGATTGACTGGGACATGCTATTTACTTCAAGAGAAATGAATATCCGCTGGTCCAATTGGAAAGCTAGATTCCTGGAAGTGATTGATGGTGGAGTGTATCCCCTGGTCTAGCTATCCTACGAGCAAGATGAAACTGACTCAGGCTTAGCTACCAAGTCCATCATTTAGGCAATCAGATGGCGCAAATTGTTTAAAACTAACAAATGGTCTAAGAGCACTTCAACGCATTAAAAATACCGAGCTGCCAGAAATCAATCAAGTCACTGCTACGTTGCATCCTAGTAAAGCCTACTAAGTACTACTTTCACAAGTTGAGGTCTTATAATTCAATCACTTCTCAGTGGAAATCCTTAAAAAAATTGCTCTCTAACGGTGCAGAAGTCTCCAATGAACCGTAAAAGGCATCTCTTTTGAATATAACTTCTTCTCCAATTGCTTCAACACCAAATCTCCTCCACTTGCCAACACTCCATTGAACCTAGCTACCAGGTTCTGCATGATATTTGCCCCTCAGAACTGCTTTGCAATGAAGTTGAGGTGTATGACCTGATAGAAGTGTTGATCTTGATCCCAACAAATTTACTAGCCCAGATGGCATTTTCACAAAGCTGCTTGATGCCATATATAAAATTGGACCCCCCCCCCCCCCCCAAAAAATTCCCCAGTATATGGGCATACATGCATGATTAACTCGACCATTCTCTCTTTTCTCCTGCTCAACGGACTAAGCCATACAATGTTATTGAGCAAACCTGTCATAATGTAATAATTATGCTTATTTAATTCAATCTATGATTAATTGGCGATGTCCATAATGATTGTATTAGTTTAATGTGCTTTCTGCGCATACTAATGTTGTATCCTGTAAATCCTTGCTCCTTTGTGATGATACATGGGAATGAATTACGTCAATTTCACCTAATTACAGGAACTCCTCACTGCGTAAATCCTTCCTTAATAAAACTGCTTGGTGTGTGTCTATACATGGGGAGGATTTACACACTTCTTGTTATGAAATTTTCTATGCATATGCTTGGAAATCCTTGGTCCTTTGTTATACACATGGGAATGAATTACATCAAATTCACCTAATTATAGGGGCACCTCATGGAGTAAATCCTTCCTTAATAATTTGTTGGATGTGTGTCTATACATGGGGAGGATTTACGCATTTCTTGTTAAATAGCTACCAGTCAGATGGGGTTTTACTCTTTAATGAAAAGTACGTAAATCATCCCCATGTATATAAACTTTAAAAGATTATCTTTCGGGGAATTTACGCCATTCAAGAGAGACGTAAATCCTTCCCATGAATGACTCATGGGAAAAGTGACGTAAATCAATCCCATGAGTCACTCATGGGTTTGGTGACGTAAATCCTTCCCATGAGTCACTCATGGGATTTTCTTCCATTTTACGTAATTTCCACCACGACCAATATAGTCTGTACACATTTTTAGGGTATGTGGCCAACTATATAATATTATACCCATGGGAAAAGCCCGAAAAGAAAAGTAATTACAACATCCCTGGTAATAAAAATGGGGTGGGGGTTTCTGTCCATTTAGAGAGTGCCAGGTCTAGTCTGGTCAAGTAGCTAGATCTCTGATCAGCTCAGCAAGTTGCAGTAGAGCTGCATAATAATTAATGTTATGATAGCTATAGCTACTCAAATAAAAATACTGAGACATGGGGCAATAAATTAACTTGGATAGCTATATAGAATCTCGTCATAAAAGAATATTTTCCTTCTAGCATTCAAACGATTTACTCGTGATCAACAACTGGTGGTAAATGTCACCAATTTATTTTTATTTCTTGCTTCTTAATAATAGCAAAGGATACACAATAGCCAGAAGTATATGCTAAACTAAGGCTAATCGAGTGTGCACCCTGGTGTGTAAATACAGTGACAGAAAGGAATATATAAAAACAGGTATAGCTAAACATAATAGTTTAAAAGTCAAGTTGAGTTGCTTTTAAGAGCCAGCTTAAAATTAATGACTGGAGACTTGGGGTAAGTACTAGGTCCTCCTCTATATAGCGAGTTCCAAGCTCTGATGCTACTGGGGACAAATGAATTATAATAATAGTTAGTTCGTGCAAAGGGACAGTGCAGAGTTTGTGCCCTGGCCAGTCTGCTTGAATGTGCCAATTGGATTTGTAGAATATCATCGGGAAAGTCACACAATCCATGAAGAATCTTGTAAACTTGCACAAGCTTCAAGTGTAGTCTCCTCTCGCTCAGCATGGGGACATTTACCAGCCTAGTTAGCTCCTCATAGCCTGCATCCCAGCGATGAGAAACGAGTTTCAAGGCAAATTTCTGGATAAATTTAAGCTTGTTGACATCGTTCTGGGTGTATGGATCCCAGAGCTGACAAGCGTACTCCAAGTGGGGCCGAACAAGGCTCAAGTAAAGCTGCTTCACCGTCAAGGGAGAGGAGTGGTTATAAAATTGTCTGTAAATTAATCCAAGAATTTGTTTAGCTTTGTTGCAAATGCCCAGATGTGTTCAGACCACGTCAAGTGTTTATGGAGAAGAACACCCAGGTACTTGAAGGATTCCACCTCTCCAAGAGTTGTTCCTCTGAGATGTAGGACACAATCACTGAGATTTGTTCTGCACTTCTTTGAAATATATAATCATATAGCTACTTGCATTTGCTTGGATTCATCTGCAATAACTGTTCTTCAGACCACTTTTGCACCTCGTTGTTATCTGACTGCACCATGTGAATATCTTCCTCTGGTATCGATATCCCACGGTACAACAAAACATCGTCAGCATAGAGAACACGGTAAGAGTTTGCTGAAATGCTAACTTCAGTAATAGATTGAAAAGAGCAAAGGTCCCAGCACCGCGCGAGCCTTGAGGAACACCTGAGGCGACTGAACATTGGCTGGAGGTTGTTCCATCCACAATAACCTGCTGCTTTCTGAAAGTTAAGTAGTCTGAGATCCACGCTAGAAGATCTGTAGGCAACTCCATATCCTGCAGTTTCCTCATCAGGGGTGCATGTGGCACACTATCAAATGCCTTACGATAGTCGATCGATCTCGAGGAAGACAGCACAAATATCCTTACCAGACTCCATTAACTGCAGCCAGTGATTTATGGTCAGAAGAAGAGCAGATACTGTAGACCGACCATTTTGAAAGCCCCACTGGGAGTCGGAAAGTGGATGGTGCTGTTTCAGATGACTGAAAATTAGGACATGAATATGTTTCTCCAACACTTTACTCAGAATGCTTAGCAAGGATATTGGCCTGTAGTTGTCAGGTGAATGAGACCTTCCCGATTTGGGAATAGGTACAACTGATGATAATTTCCAGTCCCTAGGTAGCTACTCTGCCACTACTGATGGACAAGTTGAAGAGCTGTGTGACAGAAGGGGTAATGCTTACTGCAGTATATTTGAGCATCTTAGCCGAAATCCCGTCTGGGCCACTAGATTTGGAGACATCCAAACCAGTCAGAAGCTCACATAATATTGTATCTTCATTGCAAAGAATCTCGTCTGGAGGGTTATTAGCATATAATGACCCGCACAAAACAGTGATAGTAGGGAGTCTAGATTCACTGGAAAGTGGAACGGTGGAACGGTGGAATGGAATGGTGGAACGGTGGAATAGTGGAATGGGCAACTATGACTAACGACCCCGTACCACACCAAACCTATTCGAGCGTGCACACTATGCAGCTCAGCTTTAGCAGAGTCAGAAAGGTGACAGAGAAGAATAGTCAGGGATATAAACTCGCAGAAAAACAGAGACTCAGAGAGGCAAAAGCACAGAGCACATGCTGATAATCAGCTATAGATCTAGATCTACTCCAGGACCTACTTCTAGTACAGATAGAATATCTGCCGTAATATGGTACTACCCCCTATTTGTTGCTCAGCTTGTTGCCATGTCATATGGCCTTGAATGCTATATCCCTGGCACTGTCTGGGATCAAGGTCTGGGTAGTTCTGTTGGTCATGATGCCCATTACATCAAGTTATTAAAATAATAGAAGCTATCAGAATGCTAGTTCCCTGGGTGACAATCATGTCACCTGTGGCACTCGGCTGGATGCCATAGTCGATCAAATATTCATGAAGTATATTATACTACCACTTGAGTATTGTATTTGATAAAATGCATTGTTGTTTATTAATATTCACTACCGTCAAGTCCTAATAATTTGTGTGAGTGTATGACAGTACAGTGACTATGTGCATGTGTGTGCAAGGGTTCCTTTAATAATTCTCCACTGTATAGCATACTTTGATCTCTCTGAATGTGGTCCCCTTCCTTCCTCCTTTAGCCAGGGTCCAATGGTGGCTGATGAGTCATTCAATGCTTCTGTAGCTAGCTATCACAGGCTAGGTGTGCCAGGGGTTGATATGGCTTACTCCACTGCTAAGAATAATTTGTCAGTCAGATAGCTATAGCTATGCGTAATATATTAAACAACACATGCACAGGCTCCTTTTGATGCACTCTCATACCTGCCAACCTGTGGATAGTCTTGTGCTTAAAATTTGTATAAAATGTGCTTGATTTGGGGCATTTTTGCTTGAAAATGCTACTAGCTTCTCCAAAATGTATTAGCATATATCGGCCATGGCAGGTTCTCACAAAAATGAGGGATTTAGTGATTTTTGTGAGGGATGGGTACCATTTTTGCTTGAAATCAAGCAGAAAGCTGGATGGTTGGTAGGTATGCACTCTTTCAACTTGCAGGTAGCCTCGCATCCCACTGTCAATTTCTAGTGCGCATGCCCAATTGGTCCACTTATACAAGTAAAAACGGTACAGGATCGTTAATGCCATTCCAGTATTTCACATTCCACTATTCCATTCCACCGTTCCACGTTCCATTGAATCTAGACTCCCGTAATAGTAAGCTCACAGCGGTTGTTTATTATCTACTAAATGGATTTTATTCCAAGTTTTTAGCACGTACAGACCCCGAGTCACAATTCCGAATGTCTTACACGGTCGAGAGTTGATGGTCTTACGTTAATACATAATTTGCTATTCACATAGTCTAGCGCGCCACCCCCCCCTTGAGATTGAAGGGTGTGGTTAGCGAGACTAGCGTTCACTATTAGCTATTAATATCTTGTCTCGGAGGTGTTATCTAGCCTATTATTGTACGCTTGGCACTAATGTATACAGATAAAGTCATAACAGAATTGTAATGAAAAGTTGCTAACATTACTACACGCGTACGTCTCCAACAACGCAAATCTGTGAGCATATGCAAACCCCCGCTACTAGCCTCACTAGCCGTCTTGCGCTCAATATTATAGCTTTATATATACACTGCCAGTACTCCAAGCACTAAATCTTGGGTTCCGGTGCCGGGACTCTAGACACAGCGTTTATAGCTAATATATTAGGCTTGATAGGGTAGCAGGGATAACAAGGTATATAATATTATTAATCCTCGCCGCAAAGCGTAGGCGGAGGGTTACTGCAATTGTTTGGCGATTTTTGTCCATCCGTCCATCCGTACGGTAAGGGTCGTCTGAGAGAAAGTACGCATCCGAGGATTACCCGGCATCAAGGAAGAATGGTCACGTTACGTCCTGCCCAGTGGTGTAGTAGTGTGCAGCTGTGGTTGCCATTGTGTGCCTTGCTGGTTAGTTGTCAATGCAGTGACAGTGTAAATTTAAGGCAGTGGCTCTCAAGTGCAAAGTAGTCACAGAGGCTTTCAGTGACATAGCCAGGTGCCTTCCCCCTACGCCTATATCATGCACAGACTCTGAAGAAAACCCGAGTAGCTACCTCAGGTGCAGGGTATATGTAGCTATAGGTTCAATACTCCTGATATTGAGCAGGCATACACATTGAGACATGCTATAGATCTACATGTGCATGAGTCATGCATGCGTGTAGCGGTGAGGGTTCTGCACTCCTGTGCATTCATTATTATAATATACGTAGTACATCCTTATAACCCTTGTATGCATACTTTTTCAACCTGCCATCCCTACTCCACCCTTCAATTTTATTAACCCTCACCGCAATACCAGACCAGTTCCTTTGTTCTTGTGTCTGTATTCATAATTGAAAGTGGTGTAAACAGTGGATATGGTATTGGTGACTTGTGTGTGTGTGTGTATAATAATATGCTAAGAATTTTCCATATGCGTACATGTCACTGTAATAAGTGAATAGTGAACATCACTACTTGGTAGTGATATCTGTGGCAAAATGTAGTGACGGTCACTACATTTTGCCACAGATGTCACTACCAAATCGTGATATTCACTTTCATTGTTTTTACGGAGCATATATTTATTGTCATTATAATATACGGTAATCAGTATAATATTATATTTCATAGCTTTTTAGCTCTCAATTCTACACACAACATTCCTGAAGTACCAAATTTGATTAGTATCCATTGACTTGATATTAACAATCATCTCTCCTAGTTTCGTTGACTGGCGATGTGGTTGAGACATGTTCTATACATGTGCATGAGTATGAGAATTTCCTATGCACTGCATGCATTCTCAGTAATATAATTGGTACAATTTTCATAGCTTTTTAGCCCTCAATTCCACATACAACATCTCTGGAGTACCAAACTTGATCAGTATACGTACCTTTGTTCTTGTGTCTGTACTCGTAATCTAGAGTGGTGTAAACAGTGGATATGGCATGTGAGGATGAGCACTTAGTGTGTACTTCAATGTTAATCGGTACAGCTGCGACATCTCTTATAGCTTTTTTGGTCTCATTGTACACCCCACACTTTTTAAGTACCAAAACCAGACCAGTACCTTTATCTTTTGTCTATAATAATAGTATCTAGAGATGTGTAAACAATGGACATGGTATTAGTGACGTCTGTGTGTATGTGTACTAAGAATTTTCTATGTGCACACATTCACAGCAATTAGTACATAAATAGCTTTTTAGATCTCGATTCTACACACATCATCTCTAAAATTCCAAATTCGATCAGTAGCTACCTTTATCTTGACATCAGTAAATTATTTCTGAGTTTCATTGACTGACGATGTGCTTGAAGCATGTTCTGTACACATGTGAGTATGAGAATTTTTACATGCACTCACATTCATGGCAATTGGTAAACACAGACTGGCAATATCACACACTACTACACCACTGGCTGGCCGGCTAGAACTTTGTGCCTCGAATGCATACTTTATCTCAGACGACCCTTACCATTTAATACAGGAGGGTTCAGACGGACGGTCAAAAATCGCAAAAAGATTGCAGTATTAAAGGTCATGCAGACAATGGCTTAAAGTAGGAAGTTTTGTCTTGCTGCACAAAGGGAGATTTTTATGCCAATCCCTGCTTACTGCATCAATGGAAAGTTTTATGCCAAATCTGCCTTGCAGTCAGATAGAAAATACGTAGCTAAAATGGAAGAAAATCCCATGAGTGTCTGTGACTCGTGGAAAGGCCGGATTTACGTCATCAAACCCATGAGTGACTCATGGGATTGATTTACATCACTTTTCCCATAAGTCATTCATGGGAAGGATTTACATCTCTCTTTTAAAGTTTCATACATGGGAATGGTATTTAATGAGAAATGCGTAAATCCTCCCCATGGTTAGACACACATCTAACAAATTATTAATGCTAAACAGGGGCGTAGCCAGGGGAGAGCATGGGGCATTTGCCCCCCAGAGTCATGTAATATTTACTACTGCTTACCCTATAAATACCGCTACCAAGTTGTTGCAGTAGTCTTCAGGATAACAGAAAGGCTGACTATAAAGCTATAATTTCTAAACAAACTTTCGAGCTGTGCTTTAATTGAGCGGTACTGGTCTCGAGTTTCAAGATTTTGCCGAGTTCAAAGGATACAAACTGGGAACACTCCAGGAATCTCGTTATGTACAGACTAAGTCTTACTCATTCGTATTTAGTCACAGGGTTTCCCCCAACCCACCAACTGAAGGAGCATCAAGTTTAACCACTTTCGCATGGAATTCCACGCCCTTGCACTCTGACAGTGCATGTAGCTAGAGTCTATGTACTCAATAGAAATTATATGCATCTGTAGATTATAGTAGCTAGCTATCTAGGATTTTGTTAAGTAGACGGACGGACAGTTATTAAAGTAAGATACAAAACCTCCTGAGCAAATAGTACCTTGGACTCTGAGACAGCTCTGATAAAAAGACAGTTACCGTAGATCTGGAAATTTTCGTGTAAAGAAACTTTCGTATGATAAATTTTCGTATAAAAAATATTTCGTAGGAACGACCCCTTTCCACATTAGCGTTAATAGTGCATGCTAATTTTCGTAAGATTAATTTTCGTAGCCACCATCGACTACGAAAATATTCTTACAACGAAAATGGCCAGATTTACGGTAATTTAATACCACCAGGACTCAAAGCATGGTGTCCACAGGACGTCCTTGAGAGTGAACGTGACATGAGAACTTCTAAAGAACCTGGGTAGCAACATAGTGGCTAGCTACATGTAGCTATTTGAATACTAGTAGGTGGACTGAGGCACAACCTAGCTATAATCTGTTGGATCGGGACTCTTTAAGGTTACGGGATAGTATTTGACGCGCAATTTATAAATGATTGCGCACGGACACAATTCACGTATGTTTTAATGCGGTTTAGTCGGAAACCCAGACGAACGTTGACCATTTCCAGATGTAGACGAAGTCCCAAGTTCCTGCGTCAACTTTTGAAGGCCAGAGACTTGAATGAACTGACTTTGCTGTCGTTCACGATAGTCCATCGATCGGAGCAGGGCCAAGTAGCTAGCTATTATAATAGTGCTTTTTCGAAAACTCCAAGATGGTGAGTCGTCAGACAGGGTTTTTTCCTGGAGGGCCGCCATTAAGTGAGTCACATGGCAGCTGAGCAGTAAGCTTTTATGTTCGCTTTCTGTTCGTGTAACTCGACAGAGTTCAAACGCTATACCTGGCCCTATAGAGACTCGTAAGCTATCGTTTCGTTTGTATATCAGTACATAGAAGCTGTTTACCTTGGCAAAAAGTGACGCAGAAAATTGCAAAACTTACAGACAAACAGTGGCAGGTTTGCTTTTCGTTTTTGTGGACCATGCGGCAGGCATCAGGAGAGTTACTTACCTAGCTGTGCCTTGACTGTGCAAAGAACGTGGACAAATATAACTGTCTCATTTATTATTCATGTGACTTTTGACCATGCGTGGGCGGAACACTATCCCGTAACCTTAAGAGCTCAGCTATCTTGAGGCAACTTTTGCAAGCTAAGGCTAGCTTGTTGTGCAACTATTGAATCTTATATGGACATAATAATAAATGAGTTTTGTAGGGACATAATCATAGAGTCGGTAGACTCTATAAGTAGGGATGGCCCGGATATGCCATATATGTAATACAAAACAAAAATGTTAATAACTCAGAACGACTTGAATTTTAAGATTTTTAACTTTCATATTCGTGATCTACGCCAAAATATCTATCTAGCAAGCCCCAACACATCCATGGAAACAATCAGATACGCATGAACCAGCCGTTTTCAAGTTTGTAAAAAAAGTGCAATTCCTCATTCTTCTTTCTTTCATCTTATCCAGGGCTAGCTCAAGACTAGCATCACTCCTCACCTTAGTTTAAGTATAAATCTACTCCATTTTGTTGAGCGTAGGTCCACGGCGCGCTACCTTTGCTATCGTGACAGTGGGTGAATCGTGGAATTTACGCAGCGCATCTAAAAAGTGGGTGTGTCTGACACGCCATTTTGTCATATAATGCGCATGCTCCTACACTGTTGCCATGGTGAAGTCATGTGACCGCCCATAGGCCATGGCACTCGCGCGCACTCGAGCGCTTAGCTCATGCTCAGTGAACTATCGATAATGGTGGCTACTATCAACAATAGACTTACTGGCCTCCCTAATATGAATCTTTTCATCGCTACTCGGCGTGAAGCAGCCTCCTTTTAGATTTGTCCCAGCTATCTTCAGGAACAAGCAATTGTGAGATCGAGGGGCGTGGCTACTGCGTTGCATCAGATGTACTAGACTGCAATGGCACACACTGGTTACCTGCAGCTATGTCTTTCGAGAGTCCCACTGTACCGATGCATGTTCAATTGTATTATGGTACATTGAATGAAGACATTCCGGCCATCAAAAGACTGGGTTTGCACTTGATAGGCAGAGTCCGATGCTAGATCCCATCCCTCCTTCTGACTATTCAAATAATTCACTGATACCTTCATCATAAAGCTCACTTGGATATTTTGACGTTGTTTGTTCAACCCTCTAATATTAAATTTGTATTATTATTGGCATTGAAGTAAAATTAATGGTGTAGCGATATCAATCCAGCATGTGACCTTTGTTCTTCAACACGGGTTCTGTTCATAGTCATGCATTATAAACTAGCCTGCATGGTACTAGATTGTGTCCAGTCAGTTCAATATATACCATCAGCATTAAAGTTAATGTTTGGGCTACCATGGCATGCAATCCAGGGTCTTCCGGCGGTCCTGTAACCTGAAATCAAAGGTATATTTATAGATGCAGTACTAGACCAACCTTTTGATGCTGATGGGGGTGTATGCAGGAACGATATATTATGCTTCAAAAGTTGCCCGATTCTCCTGAACACAACTATCCGAGGCTATTACACACTACTCGCACACATTATAAATATAACTTAATATATCATAGACCAATTATACAAGATGCAGGAAAAGAAAGAAAACATTGAGATTGAGTCTGATTGACGGTAGTCTTAACCATAGACAATGAAGTTAAATAATTGAATGGGCAAACCATGTGAGGTGGTATAATTGCTGAAACAACATACAAATCATTAGTTGCCCAGAGAGCAGTAAAAAAAGGAACAATAACAAGTATAAAAAAGAATTGAAAATTAAAATATGAAGTAGGGATGGCATGCAGGGCCAAAAAGTACACAAACAAGATTTGTAGGGATAATCAAATCCACTATACATCCCTACGCTTGCTTTCCTTTATTATTATTATCATGTGTGCACCTGATTATGTTGATCACTAAGTGGTCTAGAAGCAAGCGTAGGGATGTATAGTGGATTTGATTATCCCTACAAATCTTGTTTGTGTACTTTTTGGCCCTGCATGCCATCCCTACTTCATATTTTAATTTTCAATTATTTTTTATACTTTATTAATAATAATTGTTCTGTATAGCAACCTATTGAACATACATCGTGTCACAGTGAGAGTGAGCGCAAGTGCGTGGAATTTTATACAAAAGGGGTTAATGTTGATGCTTCTGGTGGGTTGGGGGAACCCCTGTGATTAAATACGAATGAGAAAGTCTGTATATAATGAGATTCCACTCCAGAGTATGTGATTTAATGTTTTCCAGTCTAGTGCGCTTTAGGCGCAATCTTGCCCCCTTTTTTTCTAAAATTCTGGCTATGCCCCTACCACTGAATCATATAAGCTTGTTTGTTGGTACATATAATGGTAGGTTCCAGCTCTCTTTCTGTGTACATGTACAGCTTTCACTTTTGCTACTACCACAACTACCTCGACTATTGTTCCCACCCCAACCACTATTCCTACAAGTAGCTACAAGGGAGTATGTACAATTGAGGCAGCCTCGGTCATCAGAACACTCACCGTGCAGCGTGCATGCTGTTTGTTAGCAGAAGGTATAGCTCCAATCTAAGAGAGCTAGACAGATGTCTCTCTCAGAGATGATGTAAGTAATGTCATGATCTTGATAAAAGGGGTTTGCGCACCGTTCTGGACACAAGAAGACTTGCTACGTTGCTATGATCGCGATAGAACACCCAAAAATGGGCGTGGTTTGCTTCTGAGGGGGTGTGGCTAAAAAAATCGCGTGCGCTTTGCACGCAACCTTTATTACCTGCCTCGATCCGTATGAAAATTTCACCAAGTAAGATCATCAAAACCATATAGTTTGTAATTGCAGAAGCCATGGTGTGCTTTCCTCTCTCGATCCCTCCCTAGGTCCCTCCATGACTACGCCACCTCCTCTAAATGGTACTTGTGTAGCAGCTGGATTTACAGGATGCTGCAACAGTTTCTGCCGTGTTGGGACCTGCTTCTGTGATTTTGACTGTCATAGA